>JACDOX010000043.1:3268489-3465700 GCA_014549065.1 Cardinalis cardinalis | reverse complement strand
ACCTCTTCTTCCTGGTTGGGTGGACGATAACAGACTCCCAGTTGAGTGTCAGCCTTGTTGGCCTTCCCCTTAATTCTTGCCCATAGACATTCAACTCCATCTTCCTGAGTTTCCATTTCTACGGCATCAAAAGTCTGCTTAATATAAAGGGCCACGCCTCCACCTCTTCTTCCTTTCCTGTCTCCTCTGAAGAGCTTGTAGCCATCCAGTGCAGTACACCAGTTACGTGAGTCATCCCACCATGTTTCCCTAATGGCAGCTACATCATAGCTCTGCAGTTGCACCACGGCCTCCAGCTCTTCTTGTTTGTTGCCCAAGCTGTGTGCATTGGCATACGTGCACCTCAGCTGGGCTACTGACTTCAGCCCTAACTTAGCCTTGCAATCCTTGGGCCTGCTTCCAGGTAGCTCAGCTGTATCCCCTTCCCCCCTCTAGCCCTCTAAATCTAACACTTGAACTTTGCTTATCACAAGGGAGCAGTATTAATCATGAGCATCTCTTTTCATTTTCTTGGCTTACAAAATTGCTACTGAAGTTAAAAATGTGAGGAAATTTTGACAGAAACACTCTTCTTCATTTTCCTGGACCAGCTCTAGAGAATTAACTGTCCCTTTGTGACAGCAAGAGAAGATGAGTGTAGCTGTAGGTTTTCTGGGAATGGTTTCTGAAAAATACACCTGCCAGTTGTAATGTATGGAATATGTGGACCTCCTGGATGAGGTCCTGCAAGCTGTCCATTCTCATGGTCTTGTGGAAAACAGCTCTGTTTTGCTGGTGTGTTTGCCCTGGAGAAAGAGCACTTTTTCTGGCTAGCTGCTGAAACAGTAATTGTAATTGTGTCTTTCAGTATGTATGAAATTCAAGGGCTGTTATAGTTTATCTCAGTGCATGGAAATTGTCTGCATTGTTTCACATTATAATCAGAGTCGTGTAATCTCTCCCCTCCCCCCAGATCAYATTGTCCAACATTCTTTTCATAAGCATTTTGCCACGTGAGAGATAGGATATAATTGCTTGTGTAAATCAGACTTTTTAATAGGAATGTGTTGTAGCTGCTGATACTTGTATGTGCTTGCTAATACTTGCTGGTGCTTGCCTGCTGGACGTAAGGTCCCTAAATAGAGTTTTTCAAAATATATCCCAAATTATACCCTACCTGCTTTGGACTTTGAAAATCTCAGTCTTTGAGAACTTCTTTGAGTCCCTGAGAGAGCTTCTCAGACTCCCATTTGAGTATGGCCTACAACCATTCTTTTGTATGGGTATTGCTGGGACCAATACCTTGACCTTCATCCTGAACATGCTACCCTCTCCTAGTGGAGATCAGGGTAGGTAAGTAGCAGGCCTCCCAGCCTGCTCACACAGCTTTTAAGTCAGATTGATGTTTCCAAAGAGATCTGCAAATAACATAAAATTGATTGGTGGTCAGTATGTTTTGGCAGTCACTTGCTCAGCAGGGCTAGTGGTGCAGTGGTACCCTGGAAGAAATCAAATTAAGTGGTGCTTTACATAATTTTCATTCTCAACAGTTGCACAGTAGCAGGGATCAAGGGGGGAAGTAGCCAAAGTACTGGCAACAATAAACCCCTGTAGTCAGGAAGCAGAAGCAATAGGCACATACAATTTCACAGGAATTGTTTAATTTTATTTTCTTTTCCTCACCGCTAGATTAGATTCTGAATCATACCCTTTTGTTTTGTGCTAGACCATAAGTTGTTTGTTTAATCCAGATTCTGTTCTGAAGAAGATGAAATGTCTTTCTTTAAACAATTTCTTACCTACAGATAGGTTTTTACTACACGTAATTTATTTTCTTTATATTTGTTTGGTGACAACACTGCTTTCCCCACAAAATTGGATGTTGTATGCATGTTTTTTTGTTACTTTAATTTTAAAATCATCCTTGGATTTCACCTGCATTGCTTTAGAAAATAATATATGACTGTCTTACACTCTGGAAGAATTTTCTTTAACATCTGTGCTAGGAATTGTTGAACAACATTTTGAAAGAAATCTTTGTCACAGATCTGGCTACTCACTTTTAACCAAAGTGTGGGCTTCGTCTCACTGTAACATTTCCACAGTTGCAGTGGAAGTTCATGGGGATATACTAATAATATTAAATGGAGATGAGGAAAGAGAGGAAGGTCTCTACACTATGCAGTTGCTGTATAATTAGCAAAACATGTAAGTGTTCTAAATATAGTGCATGTCAGCAATCCAAAAAGAAAATAGCAGAGAGCTGACTAGAGGTGCGGCAGCATTTAAACAAGTTTATACAAGTTACTTTTCACGTTTTCATGACTACAGTCTTTATTTTACGGGTCTTTTAATGAAATATTTTTTAGCTGTGTCTAATGATTTGCTCAACCTAATCAATTTTAAACTGAAATGAGTAAAGTCCTTTGGAACTGAAAGTCCATGGGTATTTTTGTATATTAACTACACGTGGAGTGAGCTAGCCCCATGTGCCTGTGTTTTGCGTAGTAAAGCTATTGCTTAAAATTTATTTCTGTTAAATTATCTTTCTAAATTGTTTATAAGAACGCCACAAAAGCGCACACATAAAACATGTATTTTCCCCATTATGTTATAATCATAGGAAGAAGAGTCAATTGAAAATGTTTTAAAAATTTAAAAGTGTTCCTTATCATTTCAGTAAGTAGGAGACAACTTAGAAAATCTAAGCCATTTTTTTCCATGATGAAGGAATATGTAAGAATTAAGTTCAAGGTAAAAGAAGGAATGAATTTGTGGAGGTAGAAGTTTGTATTCTCTATTTTTCACTTTTGTGAGTCAGGTTTTCTTACTTTCATAGGTGCTCCCACCTACTRTCTCCCCTTAAGCACACAGGAATAGGAACCTATCTTCCTCTCTTACGAAGACAGAGCAAAGAACTTCAGGACTGTATTTYTTATCTTCCTTACAGATAACATGTGGTGTCATAGTACAAATGAGTAAATGATTAATTGGAAAAAAGAATGGGAAGTTTTGTATGGATGTTATTGAGAGCTGGGGTTGGAGGGGTTGCCCAAGTTCCTTTGTAGTCTGAAACAGAAATGGATATTGAAAAACAGTAAATTCAAATAGATTTTTGTTCATATTACAGAATAAATGGCCTGGCTTTATTGCTGACCTAGTTTCTGCTGTTAGTAGTTGGAAGTTTTTTGTRATCTCTGCTTCAATGGGTTTATGAGTGATTTAAACATCAGCCTGGAAGAGGAAGATCAGAAAGCCATTGTGGTAGTTTTAGAAATTAAATTACTGCTGAAAGAAAAAAAAAAGCTGATGTATTAAGGCTTAGAGGACAACAGTGTCCTCTGTCTCCTTTGAGAAATTAGCYGCGCAGTGCTAGCAGTCAATGTTGTTTTTAAGCAAGAGCATAATATGGAAGTAAATTATACTTGAGTTAGAAAAAAAAAAATCTCAGCAATATCATGATTCAGACACATTTGTCTGGTAGTGCTCCTTGYATGAAGGTGTAGGGTGGTGTAGCTTTAGGAGCAGCTTTCACTGTGCTTGCTCTGTACCTCTGTGTGTGCAGAAAAAATGAGGGGCATGTGGTGTTGCTGTTTTCTCCTTCAGCAGCTGTGACCATGCCTGCAGTCTAACTCAGGTGGTGTAGAGGAAAGGGAGACATAGTCCATTCCCCGTTGCCTTGACTTCAAAATGTATATGACCACATGGACTTATTTGGGCTTGGTTCCTTCCCCACACAATTCCATACAGTGTTTTCAGATAGATTAGTAGTTCCTAATCTTTTCATATGTGGTCATCACTGCCACCGCTCGTTCCTCTTTCTGTGCTTTCTGCTTCTGCATTCTCAACTCTCTGTTTCTACCTCTGTTCCTCATCACCAGTTCTGGCAACACGAGTTATAAGCACTAATAAGCTTGCCCAAGCTCATTAACATGTATTTCTCTGTGTGATTCATTGTTGAAAACTAACAGCTGGATATTAGGTCTGATGTTAAGTTGCTCCACAGAATCTGAGCTGGAGGCCATTTTAATATGGATGTAAACTCACAGTTCTTTCACAGATGGCAACTTCCCTCAATGGAATTGATGGATATTTTGTCATTTGCCTCGTGTCAATGAATGACAAAACCATCCTGAGTATTGCTGAATTGCCCTCTGAGTCGTATCTTGTGTTCCATGGTTTTAAGGGTTTTCCTTTCTTCCCTTTTTTTCCCCTCCTTTAGACCATTTCACGTGGAGCCCACAAACATAGTCAGTGTGAATGATGACATGCAAAGAGTCACTGATGAAGCTTCAGCAATGAACAAGCGGATTCATTACTATAGCAGGCTCACATCCCCTGCAGACAGGGCATTGGTAAGGCAAAGACAGSGCTTCATTAAGTGGGTTGCCTCTGGCATGTTGGGTCTTACACAGCCTGGATTTATATAAGCCGCAGGACTAAAGGTTGGGGGAGAATTGTTCTGCAGCTTGCTTTGAATCAAGTATGTGGTAGCTGAGTGTCTTCAAAAGGTTKTATTACAAGCTGTTACTTACTTCTTGTGCAATGCCTTCACCATTAAAAGAGAATATACAAACAGCATTAATTTTATAACAGTGATCCAGGCTGCCCAGATTTCTCCCACCTATGAGATTAAAGTAGTGGCTAGCTGCAGTAACTGAACTGTTGAGCTAGCATGATTTGTTCATAGTGTGCTTACATACATTTTGCAGAAGAAAAATGCATTTTTCTAGCTATCTAGCTAGAAATTCTATCAACTGTTTGTTGGTCTTTTCCCCCCAGGGAGAGAATTAGCATAGTACAACCTTCTATTTCTTTCTTCTTTCTTTTTTTTTAATTGTAATTTCCCGTGACTTACAGTAGTTGACTTGCTGTGTTTGGGACAATTAGTTACATTGATGTTACTAATAAATCTTGTTTTTTATCCGTTTGTTAGATTGCTCCTGACCATGTCCTCCCGGCTCCTGATGAAATCTATGTGTACAGTCCATTAGGAACTGCTTTTAAAGTTGACAGTTGCACAGATGGCTATGGTAAAAACTCCAGTCTAGTGACAATGTATGTTAAACACCTTGCCCTATAATAGCCACAAAATGCATGATTATTGAATGTTCTGTATTAGCAACATAACTTTTGTTAACTAAGACAACAGTGTGATGTAAGAATGGTTCTTAAAATATTCACTGGATTTTTTCTTCCTAGATTTATGATATGGAATACCATGATGGGTACATCCATATTAAGTATCCCGTGGGGAATAAAACAGGTAAACTATAAAAAATGTATGCATATGAAAATGTTTTGGCAACATGGCTTGCTCTTCTTTTCTTCTGGTATTTTCACAAATAAAATGAACTCTATTTCTCCCTCTTAACAGGCAGGCTTCACTTCTGGAATTATTCTCATCTTACTGATGGGCATTTTGACTCTTTATTGCTGTTACAGAGTTGTGAAATCACGGCAAATGATACGTAAGAAATCCAAAGCTTCATTGTGCAAATACTTTAAGTGTGAAATACCAATATGTATTAGATTCTGTTTGCATGTGGCTTTTACTATATGTTAGACCTGACCTGCAAATAAAAGCTGTTCTTTGAATATCTCTATCTTTGTAGTCTGTGTCTAAGCTCTGTGTGCTAAATGACTGTTTTTCTTTGTTAGATATTTCTTCAGTTTCTTGGGGCCTAGGTATTATAGCCAAACAGAGTCTCTTCTCAAGCAGGATTTCAAATGTTCACTTAATAAGTTTTTGGGGACTTTGGGAGGTAGAGGCATCTTTTCTCCGTAAGCGCTGTCCAGTTCTCTACACGTCTGATCAACTTGCATAGTGGAGCAGCATGGGCTGTAGCTGTATCCCTTTGTGTTGTGTACCCTAATATTTGTGTGTATTCTGTGTTGAAAGCCCTCTCTGTACTATCAGCAGCTGAAGCAGTCACTGACAGCGGCTCTAATTAGAATGTACTTTTATTGTTCAAAACTCACCTTGGGGCTCTTCTTTGGTTGGTGCTTTTGTGCACAAACATCTCACTTGCTCAAATAAAGGGCATTAAGACCTTTGTCATTTTGTTACTGAACTCATTTCAGGACAGAGGAATAGGTTGAGGAATAGTTCATGATCTGGTCTGCTTTGCCATAACTTTTCCAAAAGGCTTTAGCTGCAAATGCATGGTGGCATTTTTGCCATGTGTTACTTCAGGGCTTCTGAAAATATTCAAAATAGTAGTATGGCCACAATAAAAGTGTCTACTTTAGGCTTCTTCATTCAAACACTTAATGAGTGCTATATTTTAAAGTTACTGACAATTTTCGTAGTCCTTGAAAGCACTGTGAATATGTGTCAGAGTGTTCTTAAAAAACCCCACATTTTGTCCTGAATAGTTCTACTGACTCTAATGTAACATTTTGTTTAGATATATTTTTGGGATTTGTATCTTTTTCAGCTTTAACAGATACCTCAAACTGGGAATTTCCAGACGTTTGCAAGTATTACTTTGGATCCTTTGGTCAATGGTCAAGCCTCTTATTTTCTATGGTATCACTTGTTGGAGCCATGGTTGTTTATTGGGTACTTATGTCCAACTTTTTGTTCAACACAGGGAAATTTATATACAGTAAGTATACATTTTTGTGTAAGTTTTACAGCAATCCTTTGTAAAGATCAAGACTGCCTTATACTGAAAAAGGATTGTCCACTTCACATAATCTTGATTTTCCTGCTACATTGCATGAAAAATCAATTGAGAATAAGTAACTATGYGTGGTGTAACGGGCAAAGTTGTTTCTACTCTATTTTCACTCCCCCTTTGTTTGCATGGGTGTATCTATTTGAACAGCCATATAACAGGCTAGGCTGTTGAAATTATTCAGGATAACGAAAAAAACCACAGTTTCATTATAGATTTCAACAAACACACTTAAAATATTGCCATATAGGAAGTTTTTGCAAGCATCTATGAGGAAGCAATGAACTCTATTGCAGTAAAAATTATTCTTAATGTGGCATTGATACAAAATAAAATATCTCGGGTTTTTATACCCTGGTACGTGCACAGGCACACAAGCATTTGTGTGTGTAATCAATGTAGAGTTGTGGGAATTGGTGATGGAATTAAGAGCTTTGAAAAATCTGACTCATAGCGTTGACTAGGTTGGCTAAGATTTAAAATACTCTGTTTTGAAGGTTATTTCTGAGGCAAATAACAGCACAGACAGTTAAGCCTGTTAAACAGTGTTCAATTAGAATTCCCATCTTCCCTATAGGACCTACTTTACTATGTTGGTTAGTGACTGATGAATTTTATATCTGACCTAATTTATATGTTGTTACAGACGTTTTATTGTAGATTTTGGGGTTTTTTTCAAAAAAGTTTACCACTTAAATCTTAAATTATTCTAAATTAAATAATGCCAGTTCTCATAAATGGCATTATTATTATAAATGGCATAAATAAAATTTAAAATGGTGAGAAGATCTTATTTTGTAGGAAAAAGTCCTGCTTTTCCATGGGACTGGCATGTTACTTTATCCCTTACCTCTGTTTGTTTGGAGTTCTTGTTTAACTTGTTTGGTCTGAGATGACAATCACTGGCTTCTTGTCCTAACTTTCATACTCAATTACTAGGTAATAAAATGCATAATATGATGTAGATTTGACTCAGTGGCATCTTCCAACCACGTGTTTCTAAGTATTCTAAGCAGGAATTCAGTACGTGCTCTAAGTATTCAGCAGCAGCTTRTATTTTCTTTAAGTCTAATACAAAAACATCTGCACATACAGTTTAGGTGGGGAAAATTTATTTTCTGCAGGAAGATGGTCTAGAAATCTGTAGTACAGAAAGAATGCAAGAATTGTTAGCTGAGTGCAATATCATGTCTTTAACATGGTGTTGCATGGTCTTGTTCAGTTTCTGTTTAATGGGAAAAACCACATCCACAAATTAAATTGCTAGTCCTAAACTGCTTTTTAAATACAGAAGAAACAGAAGTTGACATCTATAACAAATTTGGAAGTGCTTTAATTCTGTAAGAGCTATTAATTTTAATGGCTTCTCACTAGGTACTTTTTTTAAAATTAAGAACACAAAATTGTGATTTTAGTTAAATTTTCTGATTTTTGTATACTCTGAACTAGTAGAAGTAAGTGTGAGAAACTTACTTGTGATTCACGGTGTCATAAATCAAAATAAAGAAAGAGGAAACAGTTTTCTTGCCACAAGACCTTTTGCTTTCTTTATGAGAAACAAGCTGCTGTTAATTGCATTTAAAAAATCTGAAGCCAACTGCCCCAATTGATTTTCTGTGCATAACATGCCCATGTGCAACAGAAACAAAACTTCACCAGTGACAGAAGCAGAATTAACCAGTGACACACTAATTCAGTTTCCAAGCTGATGGAACATTTTCTGTGTGTATATATACACATAATGCATAAATATAATGAAATTGCCCTTAAAAAGGTGAGGTTGCAGAATCTTGGAAATAACTGGTGTGGTATACCAGCAAAGTAGCACAGGAGTGTCCTGGAAATAAAACGCTACTAGAGATGCCTGTACGACAGTGAGGCATTAACCTTTTTCCAGGGTTTCCCATGGAAGCATGGAAAAAGCATCCCACAGAGCCTCTTCTGAAAAAGAAAATATTAGAAAATGATTAAGGGAAGCTTTTTGTGTATAACACTGTCTGGACTAGGGGTATATTTGCGTGCCCTTTCTTTCTGTCCCCAAAGAGGCTGGATTTAAGATGCATCTCCTCACTGGCCTGCTGTTCAACACTATTGAGTAGCTGGGAGAAGTGGAGGTGTGCTTGTGGAGCAGGAATCCTGGGAGTGGAAAGTCTTTGGAAATTTATAAATGGACAGGGCTTCTGAGAAGAAAGTAATAGAGTGTAGAACTACTTTAAAACTCTTGTACAGTACTTAGAAAACTTTCACTTGGGTCTGGGAGGAATGAAGGCTGCTGTGTTGTTCCTCTGATACAATTTTCCAAAATATTTTCTTACTTAATTTCAGTCAAGTTAACAGATGAAGGCYTAATAGCAGGTACGGGACATTGATAGTGAGACTTTCTTCTTTGCAGACTTCGTTCATGACATTAATGTAACAGATCTTGTTCCTGGCACCAATGGAAGTAACAAAGGTAAGAAGMACTTATAGTATTGTGTTACTGGTTTTGGGTGGGGGTTTAAAGGTAAATCATCATGTTTCAATGCCTAACCACATGCCAGTTATAAATTATATATCATAAGTTGTAACTATATGTTTCTTAAAAACGTGCAAATTTCTATCTGGGATTTGTACTTCCACAAATAACCACACACTTGGAGATCTGAATAACTGGGGAAGTAAAAAATAAGTTTAAAAAGTGGAGGTGACAATAAGTATTAAAGAGCCAGTTACAAGTTTCTGTATGCCCAGATACATCCTCCTTAAAAGTGTTACTGTTAACTTTTTAACAGTAGTTGCAAAATGAGGAATCGCCTTAAGGAATTTTAACTTTCACACCCTAAATTTGAGGCGCCTTAGTTCTGTTTACTGTTTAAAATCTTGACTGGGGCAACTTTACTGCTCAAAAGTTGTGCAGCAAGATTATTTTAAAAAAAACTTACGTAAGAACAGTTTTTTTGATGCTGAGTGCAAAAAAGAAACAAGTGTCAGGCTACTTGCACCTCTGCTTATGCTTTTGGAGAGTGTGACATTTGCACAACTAAGGGAAGAAACTGCAGTCAGGTATGAACATAGTTCTGTTCCAAGTTCTTAAGTAGGCAGAATAATGTAGAATGAAGGCAGGAGCAAAGCAAGGCAGGAGTTGTCAACCCCTGAATGTTTTCTGCCTCTGTTATAGTGACTGAATCTGTACTGCGTTCTTAGGAAGCAGAAAGCTTTCTCTATCCTGAGTGCATGAGGAATGGGGAAACATATCACTGCCAGCTGGGCAGCTGTGTCTAACACTAGCGGCAGCTGTGTTTCTGGAGAACAGATGTTGGAGTCAGGCAAAGGAGTTGAGAAATAATTCTGAAAACCAGTTGATTTGTGTTTGAGCTAGTGTTGAATCCTGCCYCTCTAACAGTCCTTACCAGCTAGGCACCAATTTGTGCTGTCTCCTGCTTCTGCTGTTCTCTCCCATGCTTATGCAGCAGGGGTTGTAACTTGGAGGCAAAGTAGACAATGTTCCACACTATCCTCCATCAACTAGAAGATTTAAAGCAGCTGCTACACAAAATTAAGGGCTGTCAGATGTTCAAGTGACTTTTGACAGGACATCCAGGGCTACCAAGGAGATCAGTAAGAACAAAAGTGTTTCTCAAGGWTTGTGAAACAATCCTCTTTTAAGGAAGAAATTTGTCAGAATGTTTTTTATGCCTTTGCCTTTTTTGACAGAACAGAAATGGAGACAGTGTAGGATTGTGGCTGTCAACTGTTGTGGGATGCCAAGATTTTAAGTAAGACATTATGAGAACAGTAAACTTTATATTTCAACACAGAGCTTCATAGGCATGTGTTCCTCAGAGGGTCTTTTTGGTTGATTTTTTTTCCAGTCACTTGTTCAGGTGCTGCCATTGATCAACCTCCATGTAAGAGGAGTATGGCATTACCTCTTAGCMCTGTACTGGAGCACATCTTAAATTTGTTGTGTTGTGTTGTCTGGCAGTGATGTACTTGCCCCTGTCCTGGCACAAAGATGACAAGAGTGTTTTTGTTCAGTGTGTAGGTTTTCAACCTGCCAGTTGTTACAGTAGCTTTCTTGTAATCCTTAGCTTGTTTTTAGAGCAATTTGTGGTAATGTAGGCTCTTCAGTGGGCTTGAATTTTGGTTTATACGATCTTACTGAAGTGTGCAGGGACAGATTAGGATGCTAAATATGCAGCCAGATGCAGGGGAGCATTGCTATGACTTGATTCCAGCAGGTGCATGTGGGCACTGAACAGGCCTTGTTATAGGTATGTGACTTTGAAGGGTGATCCTGTGTCACAACTTGGGTTTCAGATAAATTATCATCTTTGTTGTGCTCAGCTGGGAGAACTGTACCTCTGTCAGATTAGAGTGCAAGGTGCCTAGCAGTGGAATCTTAGCAATGAATTCCTGATTAAAAAAACAAACAAGTTAGGATACTGAACAGTGCAGTTGAGCAGTCCTCAGCAGGTAAAACACACCAGCAGTTGTGGGCTCTTGGCTCTGAATATTCTGTGCAAGTAAAACCCTTTTCATCTGAGGATGTTTTTGTTTTCCGTTCTTCCAGTCATTTGTCCAAGTGCTGCTAGTGATCACCCACCACAGAACGGGACTGTGATGTTCTCTTCTGGCAACAGAACAGGTTTTGAACTCTTTGAGGAATGGTGGGACAAATCAAAAACAGTACCATTTTACCTCATTGCAGTTCTTCTACCCCTGCTAAATCTGAAGTCTCCGTCCTTCTTTGCAAAGTTTAATGTTCTAGGTAGGTAACAGATACTATTAAAGCATTGGTTCCCTGTGACTGAAGTGTATACAATACAGTGAAAACTTCTCCAGTGAGTAGAATCATAAKATCTTTTAGGTTGGAGAAGTCTGTAAAGTTACTGAGTGCAAATGTTAACCCARCACTGTCATGTCTACCACTAAACCATGTCCATAAGTGCTATATCTGCACATTGTGCAGATGTAATACATCTGGGGGTGGTGATTCAATAATTTCTCTGGACAGCCTGTTTCTCTTCTTTCTGAGAARAACATTTTCCAAATCTGAACATTCCCTCGCACAGCTTGAGGCTGTGTCCTCTCATCCTGTCACCGATTGCCTGAGAGAAGAGACCAAGCCTCCCCTGGCCACAGCCAGTTGTTCAGGCAGTTGTAGAGAGTGACAAGGTCAGCCCCCAGCCTCCTTTTCTCCAGGCTAAACACCCCCAGCTCCCTCAGCTGCTCCTCACAGGACTTGTGTTCCTCACCCTTCAT
This sequence comes from Cardinalis cardinalis, assembly GCA_014549065.1. Classification (NCBI taxonomy): domain Eukaryota; kingdom Metazoa; phylum Chordata; class Aves; order Passeriformes; family Cardinalidae; genus Cardinalis; species Cardinalis cardinalis. The sequence goes on along the minus strand of JACDOX010000043.1, from coordinate 3,453,794 downwards.
TAACTTAATTTCCTTTCCCTAGACACTTCCAGCATCAAAATGTCCTCTTGTCATGAGGGGCCCAAAACTGGCAGTATTCATGTCACAAGGGCAGCCTCATCAGTGCTGAGTACAAGGGGACAACCCCTGCCCTGGCCCTGCTGGCCACGCTATCGCTGGTCCAGGCCAGGATGCCATTGGCCTCCTTGGCCACCTGTCAGCACATTGCCAGCCCATGTTCAGCTTCTGTCAGTCAGCACTTCCAGACCCTTTTCTATTATGCAGCTTTCCAGCCACTGTTGCCAGTATTTTGGTGGCAGCCCATATTGTGCCTTGAAGTGGGTTGTTGGTTGGTTTATTAATGCCAAGGGCTTTTCCTGCTGCTTTGCTTGAATCTTACGGGTAGTAGGGAGTTCATTTTTCTTCCTTTTCTTCCTTTCCTTTTCTTCCTTTTCTTAGTTTTTCTTGCTTGATAATACTGTGAAACGCATTCCCTTACATCTACAACAGATTTTCCCAAATGTTTCTATACGTACTACTGTGCAGCATTTGATACATATTACCTTGGTATGATCAGGCATACTATTCCACCCCTGGTAAACATTTCAAACCAGCAGTTGCTTCTGATCTGAAGTAATTTTCTGCCAATCAGGTGATTAATAAATCACAACATCAGTCAGTCAGTATTACCTGCTGCTGTTCTTTGTCCCAACTTACAATATTGTAGATTCTTCTGTGCTGCAGAGGAAACAATTGTGACTTCCTGCTTACATGTCTTGAGGCAGAATGCCAAGGTGGTGGGGCTAATAATGTGAGTAGGGCATATGCATGATGCCTGGAGCTGTTCACAGTTCAGGGAGTAGAAGATGTCTGAGGTAGCACTGAAGCCCACAATGAAGAGAAAGAGAAAACTGGATGTGGATCAGAGGTTGAAAAAATTGGATATTCATTGTAAAGGTGGTAGAGGGCAGGGATCTGAAAGTCTAGTTTGTTTGTCTAATCCATAGTGACACTTTATCAGAGCTTGGGTCTGTTCTTGCTGAAACCTCTAAATGGAAATACTACATGGGAATTTGGGTACTTGATACTGCTTCTGTGCAAAAGGGTTTTGGGTTTTATGTAGAAAAAAATTTAAAACCCAGAATATTAATTACTCATTGCATCAATAGATTATTATGTCATTGAGAAGGTGTTCAAAATTGCCTTAATTTTTGTAAACCTTKAAGTTTATAGGACAATAAAAAATGGAAGACAATTTTGAGATGATGGAATTTATCTCAGTAGAGTTTTACTTATTTTGGTACCCGTGGGAGCAAAAGTCATTCAGAAACTACAGAGTGTTTTAGCTGATCCTCACATACAGAACCTTTTATTTTCCTCATTTCTTGACTGTGCTCAACAGATTATCAATCAAATCATAAKTCCTTCTGTTTATTTTTTAACCTTACTGGGGTTTTGTCTTCACTTACTTACAGCCTGTTCTCTGCTCTCTAGCAGCATTATTGGCCATGAGGCTCATTGCAGTAGCCTTAATTATTGTTGTTCAGTTTCCTTCCATTTTTAGGTAGTTACTGTTCTGCTCTTGTCTCTTTCAAATGGTCTGAAACAGGACCATATACCCTCCATTCCACAGGTATACACAGCAAGGCATTATACCCGTCTGTGATCTCATTTGTAGTCATAAAGCTGTGCAGGTGCCTGCTGGATGCCTCTCAACCAATGGGATGGAATGCAAATCCAGTATTATAATAAAGATTATCCAAAGTTACAATTAACACAGTGTTTTAATCAGTAGCATTGAAGTGTCATTACCAACTTCTGGCTCCCAGTGTAAAGTTCACAAGTGCAGTAATTTCACTTTCCATTGAGCTGTTTGGTTCAAAAAGTCAGTGACTAGATGAACATTGTAACAGCTGGAGTGCTGTGATCAGTCTCCACTTAGATTGAAATCCTGGCAGTGGAAGCTGGAACTGGTCTGTTTGTGCCTAAAGACCTACATGCCCAGCAGCAGGGATTACAGGGTACTTCCTCTGCTGTCACCAGCACTGGGAAGTTATTAAACTTGCTGGAAGTTTACATTATGTGCATGTGCATTATTTTTTCTCTCTGACCTAAAAGAGAAGTAAAGAAGAAATTTAGACCTAGTCTTCTGTTAGGAATGAATACTAACCATAACTGTTTGACTACTAGTAACTAGATGGATGGAGGAGAAGTTAAACCCTGCATAATACTTTATACTATATCATGGTATTTGTTCACCTCTTGTTTTTTGCAGGTACAGTTTCAGTTGTCTACTTAGTTTTTCTAGTTACAGTAAAGGCTGCTCATCTGGGAATACACTTAGAATTCAACTGGTTTACAGAGAATGAATTCTTTGTACCAGGTAAGATAGTTAAAATGCAGTGGTGATGTATATATTTGGTGAGTTTAAGATTTAATATTTTTTTTCTCTTTTACCTTTTAACACCTCTTAGACATAAATAGAGGAAATGCTGATGTTGCAACTAGAGGAAAGATCCCTCTGCACCAAGTGGCAAGGAATCCCTTTCCCAGTGATGTTCCTAAGTTAACAGGCAGTATGAACAGTAGGGAAGAGAGGGAGTGCCTATCAGAAGAATCTTCAACATATATCTTGTGCCAGAGAGCTTACCTTAGTCCTGTTTCACCTATGTTATTTTAAGTTCTAGTTGTACCAGTTTCAGATCATGCCTATTTCAGTAGCAATTAGAAATTACAAACTGTAGACAGACTGACTTTTAAGGATGATTTAAGTTCTCCACACAYTGTCTTGCTTAAATGAAGTAGCTCATTCATCATAATTTGCAAATACAGTTTTCCTGTACTTCCCAGTTTATCTCAAATTTTAGGCCATAATCTTAGTAGCTCTTCTTTTTCAAACACCCATTAGCTGGTTTTATCCCATCAGTACCCATCAGTATGTTTTTGTTTTTATTGAAGGTTGTTTGATGCCTATTTGTTCTTTTCAAATTACTGTTATAAATTCCTCTGTGAGTTGCCATAGTCATAAACAAGAGGCATTTGGTATTGCTTGAAGARCTAGCCTAAAGAGATCAAGTTTCTTTTTTAAGAAGCCTGGAATAAGAGAACAAGGGTTAGGTCCTACTTGGTTTTTCTCCATCCTTTACAATAAGCAAAATTTTATGACCAGTTAGCTCCAGGGAGCTGTGTCCTGAACATTAGAATATTATCCCTTCTTCTGTTCTTAGAAACAAATGAGAAAAATGGGTTGTAGTGATGCACATGCCGCAGGCCACTGAGAAATAGAGCACTCAGTAGTTTGATTAATTTGGCAAGAACTCCTACTGCTAGGAGATAGAAAAAGCAGGTAGCTAATGCATACAAATACAGCTTCCAAGAGATTCTGAAACTGTCAGTTTGCTTTTTATTATTGAGATTGAAGTAGTGCATGGAAAATGAGCCTAGAAGTCAAGGCCAGAAGTCGCCTGCACTCTCAATTCTGTCAGTAGCACATCRTGCTCATTAAATATTGAAGGTACAGTGAAAACAGCTCTAGGGAAAGCCTATTCTTTCTGTTTGGATAAGCCCTCCATTAGTTGCCTGGAGTGTATTTACTTTCCTAACTTCATAGCACTTTACAGAAGTGTGTTTTAAATATGTTTGCATGGAGCTCTCTGTGGTTTGTTCTGTAAGGGTTTGTGAACCTCTGAAGAGTGTTGTGCTATACTTCTGGATGCTTTTCAGAAGCTGATTATCTTAGGGTTCTCTAATTGCTGTTAGCACTCTAAAGAGTGTATACATTCTTAGGTAATACCAGCTAAGATAGTTCTTTAATGATGTTACGCATTGGTGAATTCCTAGACCATTTGCAGCACTTCGAGAACCACCATCTTGTGAACATCTTTTGGGTATTAAAAGAAGCAGAACAATGCTATTCCCATGGAGAAAAGAAGGAAATTCTTTTCATACATGCTATTAAGCGTGATAAGAAATTGCTCTGCCTTTCTTTAGGCCCTGTCTTGTTAGCAGAACCTCTTAAATATATACAGATGTAATTTTTCTTCTGGTAGCATAAGTGACTTCTTAATAACTAAAAGTGTTCACAGGGTAAATTATTCCTTCCCTCCATCTCCCTCTTCCGGAACCCRTAGGTATACAGCCTCACTGCTGTCAATTCCAATTTCACAAATGATTTCCAGTTAAACTGTTGAGGAGGAGAAAACCTTGTATATACCAATCTTAAATTAACCTAGTAATCACTGATGGTTGGAGTCTATCAGAGAAGCCTTGCTGGAAAGTAACTACTATCTTCATACCTCTTGTACTTCCTGATTAAGTATCTACATTGGCTATGGTCAGATATGAGGTAGGTTGTCCGATTTCAAGGTGGAGGTTCATGCACTTGCCAGTACCCTCCAGAGCACTGTATTCATCTGCATTTTGTCATTGTTTGTTTCAAAGAAGTAATTTAAAACACTTTTTTTTTCTTTGTTTAGAGTTTAGAATTCTGTTCCCTCAGCTCACAGGGGTTCTAACACTTGCCTTCTTCATCCACAATTGTGTCATCACACTTCTTCAGAATAACAGGAATCAAGAAAACAACGTAAGTAACTTCACAAGACTGTGCTTATTTGGTCTAGATTGTCAGACAACAGTAATTTTTTCCTGTGATTTGGTAAGAAAAAAGTTACACATTCTTTTSCTTACTATGAGGGAGTAACAGATAAATTACAAATTCATTTACATAAAAGCCCTGAGTAATGCCCCAGACTTACAAGCTGGTATTAAACAGCCAAATTGCACACAAGAGRCAGATGACTTGATTGTGTTGTAGGACTCAATGAAAACTGACCAATTTTAGAATGAAAAATGATGGGAAATGTTTGGTACGTGACTGATGTTAGCAGAATCCTGAACAGTAGTTTTGAGGTCTGGGTAATACCTGTTCTCAGAGTTGCTTCAGTAGTTTTGTCTCACAATTCTAGTCAAAGTCCGTAGAGAAACTTGGCACAATTTAGGAAATCCTGCAAGTTGAAGCCTGGATCGGGAGGCTTTGTGGTATATAGTCTTTGAACTGGTGTTTTGCCCTTGAAAAAGTTAAGCCCTKCTCCTCCAGATGCAACTGCATTCTTCGTTAATATCTTCCAATTTTAAAATACCAAATGGAGTAAATACAATACACAGAGTCTGAGAGTAACTTTTACTCTAATTATTTTTTTTTCCTCCCTAATTCCAAGGATTCTTGTCCAGCTTCATTAAAATGTTAGCTGTAAAGGTACCTGCAATAACATAAGAAGATTTTTAAATACTAGTTGTATGAAAAACTGTAATGACATCATAGAATCCCAGAATGCTTGAGGTTGTAAGGAACCTCTGGAACCTGTTTTTCCCCCTACTGAATCAGCACCACTAAAAGCCAGCACATACAGCACATCAGAYAAAATAGATCAGATTTGATTATTTGACAGTGAAGTGCAGCTTATGTACCAATGCAATGAGATGACTTCTTAGGCTTTAAAAGTCTGCATAGTTACTTCCTTTTACCTGTGAATCAAGACCAGCTTGTGAATTATGTATCTGCAAAGGAGTCATGCATTCTCCTTCAGGAAGGCTTCTGGGGGGCTTAGGGCTTCTCAGAAATTAGTTTAACAGCTGGAGGTCTGGACAAAGAAAGCTAAATAAGCTTTTTCTTGATTTCCTTAAGAAAATCTTACGATGTGGAGAAGGGCAAGATTTCTCTGGCTTTCAAATTCTAAAGGCTAGATTTCCAGCAATCAGCTCTATATGCTAATACCCTCATTCCATCTTCAAGGTTTTCCTGTGTATTTTCCCCCTCTGTCTACTTGCCCTCATCGGAGCAAGCAATCAGATGCAAAGAGCAGCACCTGGAGTGTTCTCCAGCTTGCTTTTCCTGTGTGAAGGAGGAAGAAACTGCTGCCTGCATTTGAATCAGCTTTTCTAATACCCTCCCTGGAGCTTAACTTGAATTTCCAAGTCAACCGGAGCATGGATAACAAGTCCTTGACAAAACTCTGCATTGCAGAAGAATATTCAAATTGCTTAGAAAGGACAGCTTTGAAGTATGGCAGGAAAGATTTCTAATGGGAAAACAAATCTCTGCGTAATTCTTGTAGTAGTTTTATTTGGCTGGAGATTGCTTTTCCTCTTTGTGGCTGTACAAGAGCCTTTCACCTAGGTCTCAAAAGTGCTTTGCGAATGTTAATGAAGTACCTGTGCTCTTGAAGAGCTGTTTTGTGATTATGTCACTAAGCTGCTGGGCTAAGTGGAAGATTTCCATATGTATAGGGGTCTTGCCCTCTGTCATAAGTCATGGGGGGTTTTTGCAATATATTTACAAGATGCTTTCCTTTCTTCTCCCAGTATCTGATACTGACGGAACTCCTTGGATAAAAACTTCACTGTTTTATTGATGGACCTGTTAACATGGCACTTCCCTCAGTGTTCTGTCAAAAGGCATAAAACTTGGCAAGCTGAAAAAGCACTGTTTTAGTCTTGAGCAAAACTTAGAGGTCATAGAACAACTCTCTGGGGAGGTGGAAAAGAGTAAGACAAACAATAACATTCCTCTTATGGAGTCAGAAATTCAAAACAATAGCAGCTTCCATTCTGGTCACAGGCATGCATCACAGCCCAAAGCTAAAATACACATGGGGGAGGAGTGCTCTGGCCGCTATTCCTGTACAGTGGTGTGGGTGTGAGAAGAGAAGAGCAGTGCACTAGAGTAAGCCACATGTCAGCAGCACAGCCTGGAGAAGCCCTGTGAGCAGGTTTTTAGTTTGCAGTTCAGAATTGACCTTCCTGGTCTCATCTCCCACTGCTGCTGCCTCCTTGTATTTATCAGCATAAGTTTTTGTACAGCGTCAGTCAAATAGTTCAAAACCAAATTGCATAGGAAATGTAACCCAGCCGYAGAAAGGAGTGCAGGTGTGGGTTTTGGTTGGTTGGTTTTTTCCTGATTAATGTTTGTGATCCGTTTCCCTGAGCAACACTATGGATGCTACACAAGCCCACCATGATCTACAGGCATAAATAAGCTAGTGCTGTCTCCTGACAGTTGTTTGTGGACATACCTGGGAGAATGGCTGTAAGTGGGGAGATGTTTTTTGTCTAGGTATTAACTGCAGAAGGCATGGAGCTGTAAATGGTACTTATTTTCTGCAGTATTGAAACACTTTATTTCCTGTAARCAGACTGAGCCTCCATTGATAGTGCCATACCATTGGTTTATGTTTCCTGGCAAAATTATGCACAGCATCATCCATCCTGGTGAAGTACTTATTTTTGTCATCCRGTTAAATGTTACTACTTGCCCTTGATGCACGAGCAGGTGAAGTCTATTTTTATGATATAGATCAAAGTCCTGTTGAGATATTAAGGAGACAGCATCTCTCTTGAGAAGAGACTAATCTGAAATGGGATGATCAAAAGGTATTTCAAATGTGGTAATCATTACTAAGCACTGATACAGGCTTCTCCATCCAAGAAGCGACTACACAAACTAGCTTTCACTGGTACTGAGGAAGGAAGTGAACTGTTTTCTCCATGGCATTCAGCAGGCAAATCGAGGCCTGGAAGTAGCCTGTGGCAGCATCACATAAGAAATGTCCATAGAGCCACAGAGCCTCCTCTGTGCCGTGTCAAATCYCGTGCTCCAGGTCTGGCCAGCGCCTGAGTACTGACTGGTCTGTGGATGTGATACAATGTCTTGTACTTTCAGGGCTGTCTTTATTAGCTCCACACTCATCCTTTTTTTCGGAGGCTGATTTCTTCCTTTGTTCTACTGCTGCTGCAGGCCTTGATCACCAAATTTTCTCTTCTTCCAGCAGCACTTCTAACAACTTCTTTGTTCTGTGGATCTGACCAGGAGAGCTCCCTGTCAGAAGTAACTGCAGCTAACATATGCTCTCCAAGCTCTGTCTGAAAATCTGCCTGTTACTTCAGGTGTATTTGAGAAGGGTTTGGCAGGTATCAGGCTGTGATCCTTATGAACTGTGACCTGCATGTTACCTCAGATACTTACTTTGAAACTCCCACTGTGATTCTACAAATACTTCCTGCTTCCAACATTGCTTTTTTCCTACAAGTTTGATTGTTAAACTGTGACTATAAGAATTGCTATATTCTTATGCTTAGGYGGCTTTCACCACAGCAATGTTCACTTTTGTGTGAATGTAAATGCCTCAAGTATCAAATTTAAAACAAAAAAGTGTAGGTATTTCTCTTACTTAAAACGATCCTTTTATCTCTCCCCATGTATTCTTTGATTTTTTCTGGAATTATGCTGTCTAAACAGTACTGTCAGCGTCTTTAGGGAGTGAACCCAGGTCTCTTGAGGAATAAGGAACATTAATCAAAAGATGTTCCTGTTATGTAAACCCATGTTGTTGTACAGAGGTAACCATCTTATACACAGAAGCATGTATTTGGAAGGGAGCTGATGGATGTTTGAGAAAAAAATAAAACCCAGGTTTTYAAGTTGTCTATTTCTTTTTTAATAGCTATTCAGATCAAAATCAGAGTATACTTTTTATGGTGACAACACCTGGAGAAAATAGTCTGTTGTGTTACATGCTATGAAAATAAATTATCAAAATTATCTCAGCACTTAATTTCAGTGCAGATTAAAGCATACACCCTTAAGAACTCTGGAAACATGAACTGGTTAGTACTGGTCCAAGTACCTGTTGGAGGTAATAGCACACCACCTGTCTACCATTTTTCATGTTCAAAGGAAGCTGTAAGAATTTTATGTCAGATTTCTTGCCCTCACAACTGCATGCACTCATCACAGCAAAAATAGTTTTACAGTTGGTTCTAGAACTTATGTGTACGCAGAGTACAAATAACAACTGTGAGTTACTATACTGTTTTTATGAGCCAGGACTACACCTAAAATACCAKATTTAAAGCAGGTTTTGGCAGATGATGCGCATTAAGATGTGCAAAACACACTGGATGTGTTTTGAAAAATTGTCCAAGTCCTGTCCTCAAGAGATGAGAGTCTGTATCTCTTTGCAAAACTGTGTCTCTTGAGTCCTACAATTAATGGAAGTTACTGATAAATACCTGCAAGAAATTTGGATGCTCATATTTAATATTCTTAAAATTAGTTCTTACAGTGGGTGGGCACTAGTGCTTTTGAAGATGTAGATGATATATAAAAACCTGTACAGCTTCTCATGTCACAAGGAGAAATTCTGCATATAATTTAAAGAAAAGGCTACTGTTCAACTTCTGATGAAGGTTGATAGTCCTTACTCAATGGCCAGTATGAGGAGAGTGAAGTCTAGGGAATCATCTTCCTTGTGCATTTAAGTGGTCAGCAGAAAGAAGAGGTTGCAGCTAGAAATGTGCAGCTGCTGGGAGCTTGAAGGATGGCRCATGACCCTGGAACATGTTCAAATCACACTGATTCCTTTTTCCCATCCGCCCCTAAAAGGCAAATAATATTCCTTGTCAGACAGCAATCTTCTACCCCAAAAACACTGGCAAAATGAATAGGAGATTCAACGTCTTTCACAAAAAACTGACTTCCATCTGAATTTCTCTCACAACTCATAATCTAGTATTTTATAATTCCTCGGGGATTGCCTTGCCCTTGGCAAAGCCTGGAGTGGTGTAGGATATGGTTATTCTGTCAATAAGATAGTGTGAAGAAGCGCTTAGGGAAACATTCCCAAGCACAGATGTGAGGAAGATTTGCTCATGCTCAGTGAGCTGCCTGGAGGTGATAATTATCACCCTGGTCTGGAAACCAGTATAATCCTAATAATTTGGTGCTATGCCTGGGCTAGTAAGACTTGCTTCTCAGTCTTGGGAAAATAGGGTCATGTATTGAAACATTACTAGTAATCCTTTAAGAAGCTGATGATTAGCAGCAGCTGAACAAATGGTTTTCTGTAAGGTGGTGAGTGTTTTGTACTGTAACAAAGCTTATACAGAATTTAGTTAGCTAATAACTAGAAACAAATGGTCTCCGTCTTTATTTCCAAAGGAAGGAATTTATGTAGAAGAATAACTCAATAAGTACATTGCTGTGAGATCAGTCTGATGTGTATGTGAATTCTCTAGTTTCATAAAGTACTTAATTAGTTTTGCCAGTTATTTTCCTGTAATACATGTGTGGTTATTTTTGTGTAGTGGAAAATATTTGTATATATTATATACCTTAAAAAGATAGCCAGAATTTTCAGAACTGAACTTTGAAGTTTAGGTTTAAATCCATACTTAAGTGTATGTAGCGTAGTTAAGTGTGGATTTAGGACACTAGCTTCAACACTCCTTCCTTAAAACCTCTGATTAAATTCCTTTGTATTACATCTGCGGTTGGGTAGACTGATGTCTTTGATTGCAAGATTTTATTCATGACGAGGAATTTAACATCAGGCTTTCTGGACTTTTTGTGTGTCTGTGTTCCAAGGGTCTTATTAGGAATAGTTGAATGAAAGAAAGTAGAAGGGATTTCGTGTTTTTTTTAATAACTAGTGTATACTTATGCATCAGGGRGAACATGCTACATATCTATTGTCATATCTCATTCATGGTGCCTTTTTTGTATGTTGAGAGATAAACAATACATGTCTAGGTCCACTTTGGGGTATTGCAGCTTTCTGATCTGATTAGAACCAGGTCTGAAGTCTCCATCCAAGTAGTAGGAAGTAAAAATAAAAATGTACAAGTGATAGTAGTAAATATAAGAAAGTAATGCATATAAAAATAACAGTAATATATAAAATAGAAATCTTCTTATGAGGTTTTTTCTTTCATCTGGATTTGTGTGTAAGTGCTGGCCAAAATAAAATCTTGTTTTTCCTCAGGTGAGAGACCTCTCTATTGCATACTTCCTGGTTGGACTAACATACCTGTATGTTGGAGTGATAATTTTTGCATCTTTTCCTTCTCCACCATTATCCAAAGAATGTATTGAACAGGTGAGATATTTTACTGTAGTATATATTTCAAGGAATCACAAGATGGGTTTTTTGGGGGGACCAAAGTGGCTCATCTGGTCCAACCTCCCTACTCAAGCAGGGCTATCCCAGAGGATATGGCACAGGATTGCATCCAGATGGTTCTGGAATATCTTCAGTGAGGGAGACTCCAGAACCTCTGGAGATATCTGTTCCAGTGCACAGTCACTCACACTGTGAAAAAGTTCTTCCTTATCTTCAATTGGAACTTTCTGTGCATCAGTTTCTGCCCATTGCCTCTTGTCCTATTGCTTGGCACCACCAAGAGCCAGATCCATCCTCTTGGCACCCTCCTTTCAGATACCTGTATACATTGATGAGGTGCAACAGGAATAAGCCCAGCTCCCTCATCCTTTCCTTGTAAGAGTGATGCTCCAGTCCCTTGATCCCTTTGTAGCCCTGAGCTGGACCCACTCCAGGAGCTCCTTGTCTGTACTGAGAAGCCCAGAACTGGACACAGCACTCCAGATGTGCCTCACCAGGGCTGAGTAGAGGGACAGGATCACCCACCTCGACCTGCTGGCAATGCTCTTCCTAATACATGCCAAGATACCATATTTGTCCTTAACCTTTTAATAAATACACAATAAAAAACCCAGCTACTGCTTCTTGCTTCATGATTCACGCTGGTGGGAGCATCTGCACTTGACTGTGGTCAGTTGGTGGGACACCTCATGGGCACTACCACAAACAGATGAGTAATGCTTGTGTTATCTGATTTATATTCATAAATGGTTCCCAATATTTCAGTGAAAAACAAACATGTAATAAATACTGGTGAGCCTTGCCAGAAGAGTTCTTCTGATAATAGCACCACATGAAATACTCTGTGAAGGCCAAAAACTCTTTATCTGCTTCTAGGCAAAGCTGATTTCCACACCCTAGATTGCTTCAGAGATAGCAGTATCAGTGGGGAATCCATTTTATGCCAGGTGTTCTATAGCTCTGGCATAATATTTAGCAATAAGGTAGCATTTAAAGGCRTCCTCTGACTTTGGATTAGTTAGAACTGGTACCACTGTTAAACAATGAAATTATTTTTTTAACCACCTGAAGTAATTTCACAGGATGAAATCCACACTTCAATAACATGCAATGTGTGATTTTCTTCCCATTTATTTTCTTAGCTATCTCAGGTACTTATGAAGCTGTTTGTATATTTCTATGATGTTTAAGTCTTATAATACTTTTTCAGATGTTCCCACTAGTAGTGTATGATCCCTTCCTCATTTGTATGTAATGCAGTTTTACTCACTAAGTAACTTTTTAATAAGTAGGTATGGTATGATAGATAAAAGGAGGATATGAATCCATCTGCCTAAAAGGTCAGGTGGCCTTTCCAAAGCCTGGATTGTTTGAGGATGGGCAGAAGATCAGAAAGCAATTTGTTATGCAATGCTGGCATTAACGCTGACATCAGCTTAGTAACATTCAAAAATTGGTTGTTATTTTGTGGCAAGGCAGTTGTAGAAGAGGGAGAGGGTTTTTCATGTTATAGAGCTCATTTACCAATTGTAGTTGTTYGGGTTTTGTCCCATTCTTTCTGGCATATAGATATTAAAACTCCAGCAGATATATGTAAGCAAGCCACCATTGATGTGTAACATTGCTTATATGTTTAGAATTTTCTAGATAATTTTCCCAGTGATGACATCATGTCGTTTGTTGCAAGAATATTCCTGCTGTTCCAAATGATGACTGTATACCCGCTGTTGGGCTATCTGGCACGAGTTCAGCTGTTAAGACAGTTTTTTGGAAATGCTTACCCAAGGTAAGAAGTCTGTTTCTTGACAATAGTTTGGCACACTCTGCTTAACTGGCTTTCTGTTGTCAGAAATTTGGCTAGGTTTTTGGGGATTTTCTTTGTACATTAGGTTCATTTCATAAGCTAGGTTCATGGAGTTTGTAGAGTCAGGGTGAATGGGCACACCTGCACATCAGGACTGTTACAGAGCAGAATAAGGTGGGGGGGGGATTCTTTTAGTTTAACTCTTCGTTTTATCAATAAATAGTAATTTTGTCAACACACTCCCTTTGGGTTATGCAGTTATATGACAAAAGAAAAGTTGTGCAGGGAAAAAAATTGTTTAGTCCAGGAGCATTTAATCTAGCAGTCTTTGAACTGTGAAAAAWATATACTCCAGATACTAACCTTTCAGCATGCCATCTTTGTTTTGATTGTGTGTGATTAGTAATCATCCATCTGTTTTTAAACAGAGCTACTAGCTAAGTGAGTTGTTAGTTGTGCTATCTGGACTGCTGCTATGCTTATAAAAATAGCTTTTCACATGCTAATTTCAGAGATGAGCCACACCCTTGCATTTGTACAGTGTCTGTACTCCAGGGAAGAGCTGATGCAGATTTCAGTTTTAGTTTGGTTTCTTAAATAAAACCTAGGACATTTATATTTGGAATACTGGAGTACTGAATTTGTCATAGCTGAGAAGTTGCCATTAATCTCCAAGTTTCTTATTTTGTATTGTGAATTACTGTTGATGGAGGAAAGGAAAAAAAAATCTCAGAAAGGAATGTCTATTTCCTCTGTGGCATCAGCAGTTCAGGTCTGCAGAGATGTTGTTCCAAGTTTCAGGTTTCTTCTGAGTCCTGAAATAGGTTCTAGAAACTGAATGCCTAAAATTAGGCACTGAAATAAATGCCTGCTTTTTTTGACTCGGAATTGTATGCAGTTCAACGTTGGGATTTTTAGGAACTGCTGCAAGTYACTGTTGGAAACAAGGCCATTTATTTAAGTGCTAAAGATGGATTTCACAGCCACTGGGAAATAGTCTTSTCCTTTATATTATGTGGATGTACCTTTTCCTATCTCCTCCCTCTAGTTACTCTCTGACCAGAATGGTTTTCATTTCCCTCATGGGCTCTCCTAGAACCTACAGCTTTGTGCCAGTTTCTTCTCAGGTTAATTCCAGCTTGCTGTTTTAAGCCTTCATGGTATGACGAATTTGATGATGCAGATGCTTGCTTGATTCTTGTCTCCAGGATGTCCTGTGGGTAGCTTCACTCATTTTTAAATTTACTTTGTTTTAAGACTCCTTGTAGTGAAGTATTTAAAGCTTCTGAGAAGTTAAAAATGGTTTCTAGGAAGCCATGTAAGTCTCTCCAACCTATAGTGATAAGGTACCATATTCTGGCTGATGGGCTCTCTCTYGCTCTCTGGCATCCCTGGTGTCTCAAACGCAGCACAGAAATCACTGAATTAACCTTCAGGCTCTGGCTTCTGTGCATTTACAAGGTCAGCCCTTGTTTTTTTCTATGCAGTGAGGACTTACTGGAGGCTTGTAGCAAGCACAGAACATGTCTGTGGGAGGATAGTAAAGATTTACTGCCTGGTTGTTGAATGTGTCTTCATGACTGGTTCCCACCAGTCACCTAAGATGACAAATCTCCTTTAGTAGCACTTTATCACCTCTCTAGAAAAAAAGTATTTTTGGTTTTCCCCAGAGCTGATTTTGTAGGGATATGTTTTACAAATCTGAAGCTTTTGCTCTTATTGACATAGACTGATATCTTACTGGAGAGCCTATTGATTTACTCTGAACAACCTACTTGGAAATATTAATTTCTRTAGCTTTTTGTGTAGGAAAATGAGCACTCTTCTAATAGTTGAATATAGTTGGATTCTTTTCTCAAAATCCTCATTAATCAGGGCCAACAGCTCTTGGGCAATAAGAAGATTGATCTGTATAGAGTCATGGTTTACCTCTTAGATGTCTRTATGAGGTGAATATATGGAGGAGAGTATCCTGGGTCATATGCCTGGAGAAATTTTTGTGTGAGTAGTGAGCCCAAAGGATGAAAAAAGAGGCAAAGAGCAGGATCTGTGTTGTCAACCTAGCCTCATTTAACTYTGTGATTCTATATTCTAAATCACATGTCTTTTCATAGATGCATCTTTCTTATATTAAGTTTCCTTTGCAGATGAGAGAAATGTTGTAAATTTGCSTTCTGACTATAATTTTCCAACCAAAACAACRAAAACAACAAAGTCAGAAACCCCTAACAGAAACACCTTCTCCTTCGGTCCAAATCTCCATTAGAAATTTTCCTRTCTTCATTTTTAAGCTGTTGGTTGCTTTACATGGAAACTCACTGGTTTTAAAAGCCAGTGAGTTTAACTGCGTCTTCACATCAGCAGTTATTTACAGGTTTGGATTCCTGCTGCTGCTGTGGGTGGAGTTAACAGATACCCATTAAGTTAATAAATGGAGTACATAGAATTCTGTACGGATGCAACTTAAAGCAAATAGCTTGATCTCACACATGGTTACAGGGCTGCCAGATAGTTTTTTATTTCCTGGGTGTGATTGTATTGCTCAGATCAATTTCRTTCTCTGGGTTTTACCCCTTTTTCTTTATCTGAAACTGGTTATAGTAAAGTGCCAAGATATTAGTTTCCTGTTTTGGAATTTGTATTCTAGATTTTTTATCTAATCAAAGGCAAATTCTACCAAAAGCAACATCATAGTTAATATCCTATTTTTTTCTGGAAAACCATGGATTATAACTTGATGATAATGAGAAACTGCATACTCATCTTCAAAGGAGCTTTTATTGTCTGAAGACTTGATTTTCATCTCTTTTGTGTCATGCTTTTTATTCTGTAGTGCTATTTTTCTGTTAACAACTCTTTGCTGCGTACCTATAGTGTATCCTGCTAACCCATAGTCTTGAGTGATGAAGCAGCTCAGCCTCTCCAAACATAAATGCTTAAACAGACAGTATGTAATTTTTTTACTCCCGGATTTCCCAATAGACCTAAGCTGAACAGTGGGAGATTGCTTATCTTAAAGGGAATGGGAGCCTGTCTTCCAGCAGTCAGGAGGAGAGCAAAAGCATCCTTGATTCTAAGAAAGAGGATTCTCCTTGCTCTTGTGTACATGTATCAGTGACTTGTGTCTCTGCCTATCTTAAACTCAAAGATACATGTAGACATGCTAGACACAGCAGTCTTCTTAGAGGCATCATCACAAAGAATCATAGAGTGGTTTGGATTGGAAAGGACCTTGAAGATCATTTGTCCTGACCCCGCTGCCATCAGCAGGGACAACTACCACTAGACCAGGTTGCTCAGACCCCCATCCAGACTGGCCTTGAACACTTCCAGAGGTGGGGCATCCACAGCTTTCCTGGGAAACCTGTTCCAGTGTATCATCACCCCCACGGTAGAGTTTCTTCCATATATTTAACCTAAATCTCCCTCTTTCAGAGTGTACCCATTCCTCCTTGCCCTGGCACTCCAGWTCCTRYCAGAGAATCCCTCTCCAGCTTCCCTRTAGGCCCCCTCAGGTACTGGAAGGTGTCTGTGAGGTCCCCACACAATCCTCTCTTCCCCAGGCTGAACAGCCCCAACTTGCTCAGCCCATCCTCACAGCAGGGGTGCTCCAGCCCTCTCTCCAACCTCCCGGCCCTCCTCTGGACTTGTTTTAACACCTCCTTGTCATCGTGCTGGGGACCCCAGAGCTGGATGCAGTGCTCCAGGTGGGGTCTCAGCAGAGCAGAGCAGAGGGGTAGAACCCCTCTCTCAATCTGCTGGCCAACGCTGCTTTGGATGCAGCCCAGGATTCCCATGGCTTTCTGGGCTTGGAGCACTCACTGCTGGCTCATGGTGAGTTTTTCATCAGCCACCACTCCCAAGTCCTTCCCCACAGGGCTGCTCTCAATCACTTCTCTGCCCAACTTGTAGGTCTGCCTGGAACTGCCATGATCTGGGTGTAGGAAGCTTTTACTTGGCCTTGCTGAACTCCCTGAGGTTTGCATGGTCCCGTCTTTCAAGCCTGTCCAGATCCCTTTGGATGGCATCCCTTCCCTCCAGAATGTCCACTGCACCATACACAGCTTGGTGCTAAGGATGCACTCAATCCACAAATCCTTCAGCCTTTCTCTACTTCCTACAAGAGATTTAGAAATGAGAGAATACATCCTAATTTCTTCTTTTATTTTGCAAAATGTGTGCTAGTAAACGGGTTACAACAGGGAAAGTGATGTACTGGGACAAAACCCAAGGAACTGTTCATTCTTTTTGCTSTCCCTGGTGTTGTTAAGTAAGGCCAAAATTTTGTGTATTGAGTAATTGCTTTCTTTTCTAAAATGAGATATGTTTGTAATGGCGTCATTTAACAGCTGATTTTGGGCCAGATGCATGTGCTTTATCTGCTGTTTCTTGCTTGACTCTGGATCTTCTTATGTGTACAGAAAGCCARTTTTTTATTATTGTTACTGGCTCTTTCCTACAGTAMTATTTGTGACAGAGATTCCCTTGATTAATTACATAGTGTGTATAAAGTGCTTTAAACAGTCATCTGATGATTTTTATAAACTTTTTATCATCTTTCCTGTTCTGAGAGGTTAAATAAGCTGATAGACAAAAGTCAATTGCTTTCCTTAATAATTGTCGTCCCTTTACTCCATGGTAGCCCRGCAGACCTGCCAGTTCTCCCACAGACATATGTCTTCTGATGCAATGAAATACATTTCTTCTGTTTGCATGCATGTTTGCTTGTCTGCTCTTCATCTAACTTCTGCCTAGCTTCTCTTAAGGGTTGTGATTCATTGCCTTTTGACCAATGTCACTTGAGTGAGATTTCCAGGAAGAAAATTCATTTTTAGATACAGAAGCCTCTCAAATATTCTTACTTGGGTGATCCTGATTTTCTTCTTTCCTTGCTTTCCAGTTTCCCTTACTGTGTGCATTCATCCTGTGACTCCATGCTGAGTCTCGAACTTCTGAGAAAACTTAAAACTTGGGGRGATTTAAAATCAGTTTCTGTCTTTAAATTTCCCCTGTGCTAGGGTTTGGTTTCACCGTTTTTGTCATGATTCTTACTTCAAGGATGSCAAAGTTAATTAGATATATATGGTCACTGCTGTTCAGTGACTTAAATGTAGCTGCCACTTCAGTGGGAGAGAACTTGATGGAGCAAGCCCTTTAATGATCTTCTGGCATACAAGGTTGTTTCTCCCCTCTGTCAATCTGAAAGGTTAACCTTGCCAGGAGAGAAAAAAGCAAGACTTAGGGGAAAGCTTGCATTTTCTTCTATTTTTTTTTCCTTCTCCTTTCTGTCACCATTTTTGTGGGATTGCAGGATTTTTGCAGGTGAGCAGTGATTCCCTTTATAGAAAAGAGCTAGAATCTTCATTTGCCCAGCTGAGAGTATGGAGACTGAGGACAGAATAGAAAAGACTTGCCATGGGTGTGCTTCCTTTGTGAATTACAGCCTCCTTCAGGCAGCCCAACCTGTGCCTCAGAGCAGTAGCCCTATCCAGGCTGCCCAGGCAGAGAGTCCAGCCCTGGCATGGGCCACCCAACTCTGCTGCCATTGACCATGATGAAGAAAGTTACGCCGCTTAGAAAACCCCTGTATGTGACCAGAGTGATTAAGCCCAAACAGGCCAAATCTTTTCTAATCTCTAATGTCCTCTAAATACTTTTCTTCATATAATTGTAATAAGCAGTGTGTGGTTATTTCCCCTGCCTCCAAATGCTCTTTTCCTGACTGTCCTTTTGCAGTGTGTTGTGAGCATTAACTTTACAGTAAGCCAGTGTCAGGCTAAACCGGAGCAATTCAGAACTTATTAAAATGTCACGGGCTATGAGAAGTGCTTGTCCTGTCTGGAACACACCTGCATGGAGCTCTAGAGTCCTAAGAAAAGTACTGCCTCAAATAATGTAGCTACTTGTAGCCCTAGGTGTCAGATTTTATTTTATTCAGAAGGGTAGGGTTTTTTTCATAGGTGGTGATGCGCTTCTCTCCATCAAGATAAAGACTTTTTCCCCATCCTGGAGATGAGCTGAGCTGTGACTATCTGCCTAGGTAAAAGAAAGGGTTTGCTGGTTAAATACCTGTTGTCCACTGTCATGGTTACAACTCAGGCTGTTTCAAAAGAAAGGAGCAAGGATGTTCCAGGGGAGAAAGCAGTGTAATCTTTCACATTGAAACAGATAGGTGCAAAGCTTTTTCAGACCTTCTTTCAGATTTTGGTGTTGTTCTTGAGGAATCTGATTAATCTTGACAGAGAAAACTGCAAAGCATTACTCTGCAACTACTGAATTGCCTTGGAGACTTCAGCATTTGAGGACTTTTGAGAAATTGTTTTCAATTGAACCAGAACACATTGTCCCCCCCTCAACCCAATAATCCTTTCCCAGATCAAGAAATTGAAAAATGTTTCATTTCACACCAAAGATACAGACATCCCTATTTGCTTTCAAAATTTAAAAGACTCTAGAAGTAATTTTTTTAAAACAACAGCTTTGAACAACAAAATCACGTCTTCAAAGCATGCCAGAATAAAATACTTAAGAGTTTTTTCAGGTTTTCTGCTAAAATACTCTGAACTGACACAAATTTGCAGAACATTTTTGAATTAGTAAGCCTGCAGTGGTTTTAGTCCCTCTTGCTAAAAAAATAATCTTAGCAAAAAGAGAATGGAAGAAGTACTGTCATTTTGTGTGTCCATAAACTTTCTACTTCAGTTGTGTGATAGTAAGAGTTGTGATCTGCCACGTGTAGGGAGAGAGGAAGTACTTTTTAATGGCAGATGCTTTTTCGTGAGCAGGTCAGTTAACTGGCTTTCCTTAGCAGTATTAGAGAAGGTGTGCACATTTTGTCCCTAAGAAGTCTGATTCTTGGGATTTTATTTTTTGTTCATGAGGTCTTATCAGATTTATATCCAGAAAAAACTTAAACAGCTGCTGTAGTCTGACTGCAATTGTTGATCTCTAAGGTACCCCTCTTGCACCACTGTTAAAATGTAAAGTACAAAATTGAAGAATTTTTTTGTCTTTTTGAAATAAATGTTAAAAGATTGAAGGTTAAAAACAGTCCATAGCTTAAATTATTCCTTTGTGTTTTAATTACCTTCATTTCCCTGAACTTTAATGAGACTGTTCTATGTCTTTAATATTTCTTCCTAACTTGGAAACTGGCAGGCAGCCTTTCAGCCATAGCCATGGAAGCTGTCACTTTTTAAAAGTTTGTTTGTTAGATCCTCCATAATACACATACTTTCTACAGTGAAGAAAAAATTAGCCTTGGCTTACAGGTTTTTGTATATTTTAGGAAATCATATCCTCCAGAAGAATAAACAAAACCTGTWAGTGTATGTATGTTTCCTCTGTGAGAATTCTTTTTTCCCTTCATAGAAGCAGCTGTGTGACCAAAATATCACAGGTTTTTATTCTATTTCCTGACTTTACCTTATGCTAAAATATGCCAACATTTCATATTCCCGAAAGAAAAGTGATACTTTCCTGAGTCTCAACTCTGTGCATAACTGCACGGAATTTGTCTGATGCAGTAAAAGCTGGTTTTGCAGAACAGAAAATCTCCGTTTTTCTCATCCTTAATGCAAAAGAAAAGCAACAGGAAATTATTTGTAAAAAACAAATTCAGCAAAAAAATTCAGCATAAATTGGATAGGAGCAAGGAAGTTCATTACAGTTCATATACTGTAAGACATCCAACATTTTAAATGTTTGTCCTCTATCAAAATGCAGTAGAGTTCAAATTTTAATAGTGCTTGTAATGTTTTCCACTTGATGCATCTTTGCCTTTCTTCTGGTTTCCATTAGCTCACTTTGAGCAATTCAGATCGTTCTGTGAACAAGCTAATTTTTTCTTATGGGAATTAAGTTATACACTATTGTTTCTTTGGTGTTTGAATGTCCATCTGAAATACTTGAGTGCTGAGTACCATGTATGATGTTTTTTGTAAGAATTGCCAAATTGCACATTCTTATTTCTTAAGAATATTTTGAGTCAAAATACTAGATACTTAGAAATTGGCATGCTGAATATTCAGTGGGTGACATGTTTGCTGTGAAATTAATTAGCTTTAATAGAGTGAGTCATGCAAATGAAAACACCATCCATGTACCAGTTAAATATTAGAGTAAATGAAGGACAGTGGTGGTATTTTGTAATAAATATAACAGATGTTAACACTCTTTCCTCACTTTCCTGTAGCCTTTTCCATGTTCTTATCCTGAACCTAGCCATTGTAGGAGCTGGAGTAGCAATGGCAAGATTTTATCCAAATATAGGAGGTATCATAAGGTGAGTGTTGTTTGCAGTGAGCTTCCCTGTGGTGTTACTACATTTGCGTCTTGATGTTGAARAAGAGCACTAATAATTATACCTTTATATTTTCTGAAGCCTATGCCTTCTTAAGTTGTAAATAATGATTTGGTGTGTAAGCAATCAGCTGGCAAAGTTCTGACATCTGCTATTCTGCCTCTGTGTCTGAGGGGGTTGAATTTTACTGGAGGTGTACTTTAGGACTTTGTAACTCTACTCATAAAAGAATGTGGTGCCAGAAGAAAAGTTGCTTTGTTCCTGTGTTCTTCTCTCAAGTTTCTGTTTTGTATTAAGGCCATTGGAACCTGGATTGAAGGTCCATAATAAAAATCCAAGAAAGCAAGTGGCATCAAAGTGCCTCTAGATGATATCTTAAATTTACTATGTTGATGAAAAGGTAGGATTTCTATAATTAGGAAATATTAGAGGAAATAATAAGGACTCTTACTTTACTATGTTTGACGTCAACATATTTATATGCATTGTCATTTATTCTTGGTTTGCATCTTTCCTAAAGCAACCAGGAGAGGGAGGTGTTTAAAAATACTGAAATCTGCAATTATAAAACCAGAATGACAGGTTTGGGTCTGACCAAAGTAGGAAAATAACTTACTTTTGCTCAGTGGCTGATCTTTAAGGGTTTTTCCCATTTCCTCTTTTTCTTCTGTCTCTCCTTGTAGTAAATTTTTTTTGTATCCCAGTAATAGAGATGGTCAAGTAAATTGTCATCATAGACTCTGAGAATGCTAGAATGGACCTTGAAGCTCATCTAGTTCCAACCTCCTGCCATGGGCAAGGAACACCTGCTGCTAGACCAGGTTGCTCAGAGTCCCATCCTACCCAGCCTTGAACATTTCCAGGGACATGACATCCACAGCTTTCCTAGGCAACCTATTCCAATGTCTCAGCACCCTGTTGGGAGAGAGTTTCTTCCTGATGCCTAATTTGGTTAAACATTGTGCAATACATATCTCTGTTTGCAAACTGGTGCTTATCTAATTTGTCTATACTGTGCATAGTAACCAAACACTTTGAACAGTGGATTTCCAGCAGATAAATTGTCTTTATACAGTCTAACATGCCTGCTTGCAAGTTAGACTGATCATTCCTTGGAAAGGAATGTTCAAATATATGAAACAAAATATGTTGTTACTTAATAACATTTGGCTGCTTACTAGGCGAAAATAATGAGAACAGTTTTGTAAGCAAGGGATGGGTTAGAAAGAGAGCAGTTAAATGTTTCCCTTGCTGTGGTTGATCATGTTACCAGAAGGGCATATTGTTCCTTTAATGTCTGAAGAATGATTTCTAGAAGCTCATTAAATAAATTAAAATAAGAATTGCACATTCAGGAACATTTCTATATTTAAATGCTTTAATATGTGTTCTCAGATGGCTGGGCTGCAATGAGGTTTGCAGTTCTGACAGTAAAGGATGTGTAACGGAGGATGCACTGTCCAGTCTCTTTCTGTTGCATGTTGACAAATTTTCCCAAAAAAACATCAAGTCTTAAGTAAGGGATTTAATCCCCAACAGCATCACAGGGTGTGATTGAAAGGACAGAGCCATGTCAGAGTGCAGGTACAAGCAAGCAGGGGGCTGAACAGCRCAGAGGGTGGTAATTAAGTGCTAGTGAAGGAGGTAGAGGTCAGTAAGGAACAGAAATTGATGTTTAGCGATTGCAGATAGTCAGTATTCATCCAGATTGTTCATTGGTTTGGCAGGGGGAAATGACAACAAGAAATAAGAACAAAGGTAAAGCATTCATTCTTTTTTTTTCTTTTTTTTGTTCCCCTCTTCTCTCTCTTTCCTCAGATACTCTGGAGCAACATGTGGTCTGGCCTTTGTGTTCGTGTATCCATCACTCATCTACATGATCTCCCTGCACCGTGCTGGGCAGCTGACGTGGCCCGCACTGATTATTCACATCTTTATAGTCCTCCTTGGACTGGCTAATCTGATTGCACAATTCCTATTGTGAAAACTCCCCTTTCTGCCGTGGTTGTCACAATTGGTACTGCGATATTTGGCAACAGCCTTGAGCAACACTGTGAGGCATGAGGACTGTCCTCAATGTGGGGATCTTGGGAAAAGCTTCACCTTTGAAACAAATTCAGAACACATCATTCAAGTGCTTTACAGGAAATATGTCTTGCTTCACTGAAATCCCATGGAATCTTGTGAGAAGTGAAATGGTTCGCATTTGAGTGATACAGTTCTCCTGGTTTTGTTGAAGGTGAATCAAAAATTAACGACTCTCAAATATTTTAATATTTTACAGCACATTTCTCCAAACACAAAGCTTCCAGCCTCAAGCTCTGGAAGTCTTTCCTCCAAATGAACTGTCYTTACCTTGATTAGCAGACATGCTTTCTCAGTATTGTTCACTGACTCTTTGAAATGCTCTTTTATTGCAGTTATTTTCCTGATTTGTTTGGAAAATGAAGAATTTATTGTCTTTCTTCTTTTTTTTTAGATTAATTTATAGTCACTTGGGTCAAAATGCACTCTTAATTTTGAATACGCTATTAAATTGTTTTGGCAATATTTTTCCTCTAGGAAATTCCAACAACGAGAAACAATAAACTCATGTTCCAGTGTTTTATTCAGAACCAATATGTACACAACTTATTTGTGATCTTACAATACAAAAAAGCCAGGAGGATTAAAAAAAATAGAAGAAGACAATTAAAATCAGTAATTCCAGGCTTGACCTCACTTCAACTCTGTTACTGGGCTATAATGTGCTGTGAAATTGTCTTGTCAGGAGTTGCATGTGGTTTTTATGGATGCATGGTGTACACAGCATTTGTTCATCACAGGCCTGCCCTTGTAGGGTCTTCCTCTGATGGTCTCCCACTACTACTACACATTTTGGATGTGAGCAGAGAGACAAAGCCAGCAGTCTTCAGAATCATGGATGAAGGGAAAGAATTTAAGTTTTAAATAATTTTTAGCAGAAGCTGGAAGCATCTGGGAAGATTTTGTTGTGGAGTTGTTTGGTTTTATTTAGTTCTTGTTTACAAATTAAGAGAGTGTACATGCATAAGCACATAGACACCTTCCTTCATCTACCTGCTGTAACTCTGTGTTTTAATCCAAAACATGCAATAATTAAGTTGCCATACACTAGTGGAATGTAATTTTTGTGGTTGGAGAGAGAGAGTATAAACTCCTCTTTGTGCAGATTTTCAGTGCATTAAAATAATCAACAAATGTAGAATAATTGAAAGAGAACTCTGAGCAATACTAAATTCCAAAGTAAGTAAAAGAAGAAAAAAGTTTCAGTGATGCAATATTTGTGAAGTAGGAGTTGGGAAAGATAATTACATTGCAGTGTAAGAGTTCATATTTTCATCAGAAAGACAGTGAAAAACAACCTAAGTGATTACCATGCTTCTCTGGAAAATTATGTGAATTTTTTTAGTGATAATGTAAGTCTATATGTTTTATTTAGGCTCCTCAAACTGTGTAAAGGACACTCACTTTCCTAAATATCCTTTGATTTGTATGAAATACGAGATTATATGGGTTTGAAATACTGTCTGCAGAATACAGTGGTTATTTCCGGTTGTTCTTTTCTTGTGAATCTTTCTGTGCTTTTTAATCAGAATTGCAGAATACATCCATCATCTGTTCTGTTTTAGAGAGAACTATCTGCCCCATCCTGGTCATTTTCATTTTGTCCTGTGTAGACTCTTACAGGAGAAGTACTTCAAAACCAAAAGGAAAGGACAAAAGATACAGATTTCCTATTATTGTTGGCTTATTCACATTAAGATCTTGTGCTTATTTATTATAGGTTCAGTGCTTAATTTAGGTACAAGCCCTGATGAGTGCAAGTAATTAAATTTTATTATAGCCTTCCATGTTCCATTTGAATATGATCCCTTTATTTATATCCTTGTCATTGAAGCTGATAGTAAAACACCCATTGATTTTAGCAGAATTAAATTCTGTTAGGATCTAGTAGTCAACAGAAATTCCTAAGAAAGACTTCTTGGTGAAATGTCCTCATTGCATCTTATATCTATCTCTTTTTTCAGTTTTGCAATGTACAATGACTGAGTTAAAATTTAGTTAACATTTATAGAAGACACTTTTAGCTCTGTGTTACAGAGATAGATTCTTGCTGCACTGTTTATTTATACAAGCCTGTAAAAACCTTTGATTTGAATTACAAACTGGTAAGCATTAGAGTGATAGCAAATATTTCATTACAGTGTCATCTCCTTAAGCACACTTTCTTATAAGAAAGTATTTTTAATTTTACTACATGCAGTTGAGATTTTCACAAACATGAGAGGAAAGTCAGGAGTGTGTAAGTAGATTGGCATTTTCAGGGATTCTCTTTTTTGTCAGCATCCTGAGTTAAATAATGCCTTAAAATTTAATGGAAATGTAAATGCCCTAAAACACCAGAGGTAGATTGCAGTGTCTTTTTTTGTGCAAGTACAAAACATAGTTGTTTACAAACACACACTTCATCTGCAGTGATGGCCAGCTAATTTCACTTCCTTAGATTCTGTGTTCCAGGATATCATCATGTAGTTTAGCAAAGCAAAGAATGTAATACATTGACCCAGTTGTGTATTGTGACATGTCATTTATTACCTTCTCACAGAAGAAAAATAATTTCTGCTGGGAATACTGAATTATGTCTTTGCACTTGAACTTTGCTGAAGTAAGCTGTGAGGTGAAACACTTCTGTCTCTGGGCATTGACTGACAATCTAAGGTTTTCTAACTTAACAGTACCAGGCTCCTTGTTTGGCACCATCCCTAACTCATTGCACTCTGACAATCCAGCCCTCCATTTTATGTGATAACTCAGTGATGCAAACTGAAATTTTTGTTGCATGAGGTTTGAGCAGCTGCAGTCAGTCCTCTGTGCTGATACCATCATGCTAAAATCCAGATCTCAGGATACATAAGGCGTTAACCCAGCACGACCTTCAAACGTTGCCAAAGCAAAAGTAGCCAGGGGAATTCCCAGGAAGCTCCAAGAACAGTTGTGGACATGCCTGTGTGGTGAATTTGTGGATGCGTCTGTAGGTTATTACACACTTTGAGCACTGATGCCAAGGGATTAGTTTTTCAGTGGGAGTGTTGTGATGAACAGAATTCTTTTCTAAAGACAAGGACAGATGCTATGGCTTATAAGTCTGTCTTCTCTTAGGACACGAGAAAGAACTACTTTCCCTATACGCTTGTACTAATCTCATTGCCTTCTCTGTAATGGCCTACCATCATTTTGTAAAGTTTTTGTGGCTCAGATTCTTCCTTCCAGCTTCTAGTGGTCTTCATAATTTTGCCTATGTTTACTGGCTCTCAGTTTTTCCTTTGTTCTTCCAGTCTCTCACAGCTGCATCTGTTCCTACAAATAATTTTTCCCATTCTGTCTGGATTGGCAATGTAATGCTAATGTATTAAATCATGTAGCTCAAAAAGACCTGTGCAGAAAATATGAGCATTTGGGATTCAAACATTGTGTCATGTAAACAGAGGGTCTCAGGAAGGATATTTTATGTAACATTGCCTGTTTTCTTAGAGGTTCAGCCTTTCCAACGCCTTGTACAAAAACACATGAAGATAGTGGCCTTTGGTTGCAGCACTGAACTCTTTGTTGTGCTGATAGCTTGCCTGCCCAACCTTGAGGCTGCTCCCTTCTCCACCAGGCTTCTGCACAAGGGTTGTCTTCTTTTTCATGCTCGTGGAGCCTTTTTTTCCATAGGGAGTCAGCTTGAGAGTCTGAAGGTTGCCAGAGCAGTTGGTTCCCCATTACTGCTCTTATCTGGCATCTCCCAGCTTTCAGTGCAGGACTCTGGGCAAGTGTTAATGAGCCTCCAAGGATATGTAGTCAGCCCTAAGGCTGATTAAACTCTTTTGTAGAGTTTACTAAACAAAGTTTGTGTCCATCCATCCATGGATGTCTGGAAAGCTGAGAGGCAGCAGCAGTGTAACTGAGTCACATCACAGCCAGAGCTGTGATAGGAAGGAGGAGAGACTTCCTGGAATATTGAGACAGTCAAAGCTAGGATGTACAGTCTGCACTATGGGAAGTCCTAGAGGCTCCTGTGTACAGGAGCCAGACTGATGCTGCAATCTCCAGGTTCTGCAGTAAAATGATAGTGAGGGAGGTGAGAGAGATGGTAGCCCCTGGAAAATGTGTGTGCCTTACAGGATGTTGTGCTTCAGAGGAAAACTGCACTAAACATCTGTCACCTCTATAACAGATATGAAGATACCTACCTGAAGAAAAATTAATAATGGGAGAAGGATTAGTGCTTGGCAATAACTGGTACTGCTACCAACAAGATAGTGTTTCTCTTTCCTTCAGCTGGAAGCAAAAAATAATTCCTGTGGGCAGGTAACAAAATCTTGGAGCCATCTTCAGTAAAAAATATGCCATTTCAGTAGATTTTTCAATAAATTCTTAATAGGAAGTAAAATACTAGCGATAGACAAAGCACTGATGTGTTTGGTTTAGCCCGTTGTACTGTGCTTAATGGGGGAGTACAGTGTAAGCTTTTTCCTCTGAGTTGGTATTCTGTGGGATTGGAACCATGATCAGTGTATTCAATTCCTTTGCACTTGAGAACACTGTTCAACTGCTCTTGGAAAGGAGCAGGACTCAACTTGCCAGGTCATTGCTACCTCTGCCTGCTGTAATTTCAGAGGTGGAACCAGTGCCGCATAACAGTTGCTCTGTGGTTTGTATTTCCAAACACCAGATGATTCAAAAGGGGCAGGAAGGGTCTCTCTTTTTCTTCAAATTTACCTAATTATGGCTTTTCTTATATACCTCCTTTTTGTAATCCTGAAATAGGTTAAACAGTCCAGATGAAAAATGCAGGGGTTTTTTGGTCACATCTAAGTATGCTTGTACTGCAGCTTGGCTAAAGCTCATTGAATTATTTCCAATAGCCCAAAAACTGTTAAAAACTGCTGTCCATGTGTTTCCTTTCATAATTGTTTGAATGACCTTTTTTCAATTCTGTGAACAGTTSTTAACTTCTGGCATTTCATTAAACTGTTAGAGGAAGTTGAGATTAGTCAGGTCGTTTCAAATCAACACAGCAAAGTCATTCAGCTGCAATAGGAGGGGAGGGGAAATGCCTACACATTTGAGTACCAGGCTAGATATCAAATGCCATACCAAAGAGGGACATTGCCCCACTGCCCATCTGGCTTCTTCTCTTAGAGCAAAAGAAGGTTGATTTACCACAGGGGATTCAAATTACAGGCCTGTCATGGGAAGAGAGGAAAGGCTGTTAGCTGGTTTTTTATTTCTCACTTCAATGAATACTTTTTTTCTTTTTTTTTTTTTCTTTTTTTTTTTTTAATAATAAGAGCCCAAGTTAGCCTAAGTAAACTCTTCCTGGAATCTCTTCACCTTCCAGCGTAGGGGTTCAAAGGATCTGGCTGGTAMAGAGTGGCAGAGACAACGAAGATGATTTCCAGGAACACTTTGTGCTGGCTTTGTGTGTTTGGAATTTGGAAGAGCCCAAGGTTGCTCTGTATTTCTTCTATAGAGGTGTAACACTCTTCAGTAAGGGAAGGCTGAATCTCACCTACCCTGTCTGCCGTCCTTGGGGCCGAGGGGGAGGATTTGCATGACTAAAGTCCTCTGTTATGGAAATATAGCTGCTATTTAGGCTACAGCCAGATTCACAACAATAGACAAAAGATCATATCCTGCCTCTGTGAAACTTGCCATGAGCAGATTACTCTTGACTGGTGTTCCTAAGACTAGATTTATTAAGCCTTTGAAATAGTTCCAGCGTTTATGATGCCACTAGCTCCCTATTTTTACAGGGTTGGCTCAGGTTCAAGTGTCATCTTGTCTGTCCTCTTGATACACTGAATACCAAAGGAGTGGAAAGTTAGGGGTAAACTCTACAGCCAAACTCTGGCTGATTGTGATATCTTCTCTGAATAATTAGTTGTGGTATCAAAGATGTAAGAGAATTTGCTCTTAATAGCAGGAGGGTGTTGCATTTTTTTAAACAAACTGATCTGTCCTAAAACAACCTTGGTCTATAAAAACACAGAAAATATGAGTTGCAACTGCATGAACTCTTCCTGCTTCTACTCTGACAGAAGAAAATAAGTTTAGTTAAAAAATAACAGAAGGAGATAGTTTTTGCTCTCTGAGTGCACGTGTTTATACAACTTTCTGTAGGCAGCCAGCTACCCCACCGTAGCAATTGCAGTAAGTGATGGGCTTCAGCTTCTCCAGAAATAAGCTCTTACCTAAAGGTGCACTTTTTTTCATTCCTTTCCTGTCTGCTTTCATAGATAACTCCTGCCCCAAGGAACCCCTTTCAGGAAGGTTTATTCACCTGATTTGCACCTTGGTAATAAATTGCCATTTAGTGGCATCAAAGGAGAATGTAAGTGACCACAGGCTTCCACACCTTCCCTGAGAGCTTAGGAGACTGTCCCCTTTCGTTCCACAATCCCAATCTGCACTGGAATGTCTATCCTTACCTCTGAGGACAAACTGCAAGTAAATTTCAACCACAGAGTAAGCTTGTGAAAAACCTGGCTTCTGTGGTTTTATTGTGAGGGCATCACATCGTTTCCTTTAACACATGATTGAGTCTTTTACCTTCATCCCATGTGTTTATACAGGGAAAATCAGGCCATTGGACAGCAGAATGTTTAAACATTGCATATGCTTCCCTGTGCACCCTGACTAAAACAGGTCTCATAAAATTTAATTTGATAAAATTATGTTCTCTGTTGAATCAGGGATAGTAAAACATCAACCTCACTTTATCCAGTATGTGAAGTGACTGGAAAAGAATCACTTGGTAAGATCCATATGAAAGATGACTACAAAAAGAGAAACTTTAGAAGTCATCAAAATGCACATAAACAGTTTTCTGGCGAGGGCATTCTAGACCTCTGGCTTACTTGGGATGCTTGCCATCAATAGGAATCTTTCCCTTTGCTTTCAGTGGGCACTGGTTCAGCCCTTGTAGAAGTTGCTTTTGAAAAGATTTTGGCAGTTAAGGGAAGATTCCATGAGAAACAGCAGGACTCTGCTTTTCATGCAAGGATCTGGGTATACTTCAGCAGCTGTTATTCAGATGCAGCTGGACCTGCATCACAGTTTGCATGCTGTATTGTTGAGTGTGAAATAATAATTTATTTTTTTTAAAACTCACTGAAATGGTGAGCTCCAAAGTAAAACATGGGACGTAAGTGGGCAAGAGGGAAGTGCCTTTTTTTCTTTTTTTTTTTTTAAATTTTTAAATTTTTTTTTTCCCTTTTTGGGGTGGGGGGGAGGTGGGGGGTGGGGAGTATGGGTGCTGTTTAGTTTGGATTTGTTTTTTTTCAGGCAGTGATAACTCACACAGGAATACACGTCTGAAGTACCCTCAGCGCCTACATCATTCCAGGGTGATCTTGGTTTGTTATTTTGACTCCTTGGGCAAAAAATTACTCAGACTCTGGGATTTGTGTGTTGTTGCATTGTGGGCCCCTATGTACTTGTTCTTTGCATGTTAGTTATTTGTCAGTAGCATTTCTCTGTGGAGTATTTTATAGCACTTTCCATGTGCACCAAGCTTAACTGCTAAATTGGGTGAATAATCTGTTGTGTGTAGATGTTGTCATGTATTTCTGGGGAAGAAAAAACCCACTAAGGGCACTCTGTCCTCTTCAAAAACACTTGTAAGAAACAGTCACAGAGCTTTAAAAGATCTTCCCTCTTCTATGTGCTGTGTGAATTTCCATGCGATTCACTACCTCCGTTATTGACTAGAGCCACAGACCTCAAGCCAACAGACAGCTGGAGAGAAGCTGTGAATTTTTTGGCCACACTTATTTTAAAACATTTAGCCAAAGTATATATGAAGTCATGGAAGACTCAGAACTCCATTCTCTGTCGTTTCCTTCTCCATCAGCCCCATCACTTGTTCATTGTATCACACCGCATTTTAGACTCACTAGTCCACTTTTGCTTACCTTCACTGCCAGCTGTCCCTGTGCTGGCAGTCCTGATGGCAGCTCTTCAGCAGGTGAATGGACAGTTGTGTAGCCCATCCGGGCTCTCAGAGGAGCCACTGGCCTGCACAACTCAAGCAGAAATAGTCTCTTTTAGGAGTCTAAAGACATTCTGATGCTGACCTGTTTTGGAGGGGGCACCACTGACACACAACATGCACAGTAACATCCACCAACCCACTGTTGCTTGAACCCCTGTGGTACTCTCTGGTCATGAAGTGTGCTGGGCTGTGATCAGTGGCTTCCTGTGGTTGTCTTGATATCCAGTCCACCAAGAGGTTGAGTTTGTGGTGGCAGTCAGCTTGGCAGCCTGGCTCTCAGGAACAGTGAAACATCCTGGTTCTTGCTCTAGGGGTATTGAGCCCAGGTTGAGTCCTGGCCTGAGCAAATGCCAAAGAGGCATTTCCCCCTGCCAGTAGAGGGGTGGGAGCATCCTGAGTGGATTGAGCTGGACATAACACAGGTACAGCTATGGCTGCTCCAGGCCGTATCCAGACACTCACACCTGAGGGTGGTGCCTTCCAGCTGCCAAATAGAAAATCTCCACTAAAATTGATGTAACTCTGTGGACTGCTTTGCTGTTCTTATTTTGGAGACTTCCAAAGGAGATAAAATGCCTTACCGAGTACACAGAAATAATAGAAAAAGAATAGAAAGATAGCATGCTAGCAAAAGCTACACCAGGATATGTGCAGTTCCACCCAAAAGCCTAGAGGTGCATGGTGTCAGTGTTCCCATCTTCACAAGAACATTAGTAAGATACTCCCAAATTTCAGCAAGCTCTTGTCAGCCAGATGTTCAAAAGTAGTCAGCCAGTCACTACATACTGCTGTGAAGTGAGGTTAGAACAGCAAAGCTGTAAGTGAATGACCTCAACAAAGGAGAACTGAATTTTTTAAAAAACCTGCAAGTGGGGCAGTCAAACATGCAAATACATCACACACTGTGCTCATGTAGCTGGTGCAAAAGCCTACCCACTCTGTTAATGGCTCCACATTAGACTATTAACCTTAAGGGACAAATAGAATTCTGTACCTAGAATCCTGTAGGGAATGTGGTACAAAACGTCATTCTCCTTCTGCAGTTTTGAAGGTTTGGATCCTCCACAATATGTATTTTTATTTGCTAATATTAAATGAATCCCTCTTGGAGGAGATGGGTTCTGTTGGCTGGAAATCCTTATAACTTTTAAGGCCAAAATAGCAATAAATAAACTGAAACAATTTGAACTTTTTAGACTTTTTATGCTGTGAAACAGTTATTATAGAAAAGGCATTTAAGAGTGGGGTTTTTGCCTTCAAGAATTTTGGAGTAGTCCTTCATTTTCAGTTTCAAGATGACCAAATAGTTCCAGTAATTTCTGAGCTCCCTGCCAGGTTATTATTAGTGCAACTGGCTACAAACCAGCTGACTGAAGTCAGTCTCGTAATAAAGAATGACAAAGCTGGACAAGGGTCCCATGAGAAAACAAAGAAGGAGAATCAAACACAATTGTAAACCTGTGCAAATGGCTACAAGGTCTCTGGCAACAGTTTTACCACTTTTTATAGCACTCTTTGTTCTACAGTTTTTATTTCTTCTCCTTTCGAAGATATTTGCATGTTGCATTATTCTCTGTTTTGTTATTTGTCTGTTTGGGTTTTTTAGTGTCRTGTAATGAGTACACAACTATTCTTACGTAATGTGAGTGCATAACTATTTAATATGACTCATGAATATATCCCAGAAGGTAGAGCATCCCTAATTATTTGCTGTGTTGTCAGCTGTGATCTCAGGTTTGTGTCTTGCAGTTGTTTAAATTAATTGTAATTGTGAAGAAAAGTCATCTTTTCCAGGGCTGCAACAGCAATTTTTCCAGTTATTGTGTGTATCAGAGTATAGCTGCACACACCCAGAGATCTCCAGACATCCATAAACCTTATGGATCCTATTTCTGCAGAAAGATATAACAAGCACTAGGATAAAAGCACCCCCCATATCCTTTCTTCATCTTTCAGTATCTCT
This sequence comes from Cardinalis cardinalis, assembly GCA_014549065.1. Classification (NCBI taxonomy): domain Eukaryota; kingdom Metazoa; phylum Chordata; class Aves; order Passeriformes; family Cardinalidae; genus Cardinalis; species Cardinalis cardinalis. Next base: position 3,420,731 of record JACDOX010000043.1, on the reverse strand, counting down.
ATTTGCAACTTAGCCTGTCTGATTAATACTAGGTTTTTAAGAGTGGTGTTGTAGAAAGGTCATTGCAAAAAAGAAAAAAAAAGAACGCTTTTAAGAAGTTATCTGGATCATCCAAGACAGGACTAAGCCAGATTGTCATCTGGTTTTCTTGGACTTGTGAGCTCTAGATTAAAAAAGACAACAGATTTAGGTTCTTCTTCAGCACTCTGCCTGATTTTTACCGCCCTGCCATTCAGAATAGTTTAATGGAAGGAGAGTTGTATCTCCAAGAGTAAGATCTGTGGAAACCATCATTGCCAAAAAATGAATTCTGACCTAGCCAGTAAGGATGCTGTAGAAAAGGAAATACTGTATGAAATGCTGCAGGGAGTTAGCTTAGTCAGAGCTGCAAGGACATGGCACGTGACTCTTCTCTCCTTATAGCCACGAAAAGTTGTTTTCCATATTTACATCCAAAGTCCATTCAGGGATCAAATCCTATTTATTGGAGCTGTCCTTGGGATCCAGTACAACATACCCTGCAGATCAGTACATCTCTAAAAAAGACATCCAGACTTTCACATGAAAGGAGGAAAAAAAAGGGGGGTGGGGGATGGAAGCAGTGGGGGAAGCATTTTCAAGAAAACTTGGGTCTCAGCAACTGCTTTTATCTCAATTCCATTGACTGAACTGTATCTTTACTGTCATCTCTGCTACTCCTCTGGTGATAAAAAGTTTCCAGCCTTCAGGCAATATGAATATGTAAAGCATTCCACCAGATTCAAATACCATCTTTCCTCAATGCAAATCTACAAAGGTGGTTTTCAAGCATACAATAGGCAACACCTAACCTTGAAAAATTCACTCTTTTTCAGGAGACAAGTAATGTGCTCTGGGAGAAATTCATACTTGACTCAAGCCAGACTATCAATTCGAATAAATTGCCCTTAGGATAGAATTCCTTATTTCCAGATTTCTGCATGGTATGAAACACTGGCATTTACAGAGGGCAAAATTTTTACTAGGAAAGCACAAAAAGCCTCATGATGTCATTTGTTCAAGGGGTCCATCAGTACATTAAAAGGAAAGAAAAACAAAACATAGCTTTTGCTTTACATTTTTATGTCATCTAAAGATTAGAGAAGACCCCTGTTACAGTATTCAGGGTTCTTATTTTTTGCGTTTTCAAAATTGTTAATTGTTCATTATTATTGCCCTTTCTTCTAGTCCATTTTACAAGCTGCTGTAAACGCCTACATAGGATCAAGATATCTCAAAGGCTGAAAGGCCTCTCTTCAGCAGAAAGAATTTACGGAATTCACAGTAAGGCCCAGGATAGAAAAAAGAGAACAGAGAGAAATCACCATGGAGGAAGATTACTCCAGACTTTGTGGAGTAGACATCACTGGCGTTGCTGAATCCCTTCATATCAATATGGTTAAGGCCAGTACTTATCATTCTCTCCTCTTAAACTTTCCTTCTCACCTCTCCACAGGGTTACCTGTACTTAGTAAGAGTTTGGAAGGTCCGTGGGAAAGGACATGTAGCATTAAGACACAATACCATTGCATTAGGTACTGAAACAAAGAAAAACTATATGAAGTAATGTTCCCTTCCTACTTCCCATTTGCCTTCCCTAACTTCTTCCCACAGATAAGTGTTAATCCAACTGAAAATTGTTGTAATCAGATGGAACGGCACAGAAGTGTAGAAGGTAGGTGTCCATCTTCGTACACGGTCACTGTGTCAGAGATTAATTAGACTCTGCCATCCGTAAAAGGATCCTGAGGACTACAAGGAACTGGGACATTTGTTTCACATCTGTTTGCAAAGGCAGAAGCACTGGCTGCACAGTGGTCTCCTAACTCTGAATCGGGCAGTGGTTCTATACAGACTCAGAGGGAAGTGTGCCAGCAGCACCACTGAACGTGCATTACATGTAATACAGCAGGAAATTTGGACAGCAGCTTGTTATAACACTGTTTTGGAAGTGCATGAGTCACTGTGTATCTGGAATGTGAACCTTTCTCAGCATGTTTTTGTGCTAGATATCCTGTCATGTCATTAGAGAAAGCCTGAAGGGCTGAAGCTGAGTTAGTTTATCCAGGATCTTCATATTGGAATACTCTAATCCATTTTGGTCACCTTTCCTCCTGTTTACAAAAAAAMCAGAATGCAATCCAGCATTTTCTTCCCCTATGAAACATTATTTAAAACACTTTTGTAATTTGCACTAATTTCCTTCTAAATTAGAGCTGCCCAGTGAGCCTTTCACCTCTGCTCTTGCACTGACTGACTTCTCTGATGCCTTCAGATGAAGCTCCCCCACTTCTCACTCCACACCACCGTGTGTACAGTACTCCTTCACTGTTCTGTTTCAAGGTGTTTCTTGCAAAACTAGACAGCAATGCTGATAAAATCACATAGGAGCTCTGCATGCACTAAGCATGCCAGGAGATGCCTCTGCATTTCCTTTGCTTCCTTTCTTTCCTCCCACTRACAGTTGTTTTTATCTCCAGAACTGCAAATCTGTCTCTGGAGCCTTAGGATTCAGTCAGGACTCTGAACTACACTGATGGTTCCTCTCTCACTGAAGGTTCCTCTCTCTAACCAATGCCATAATCTTGGCAACATCTCACAGTTTTTTCTTACATTAAAATCGAGCACCAAACTGAATTGTCCTTCTCTTATCAACTTATTAAAATATGTTTATTTAATCTGATAAATATGGATATGCACATATGCACACAGTCTTTCTCTCTTTCTCCACCTGCTCTCCTTACCTTCCTCCTCAGCCCCCATTTAAATACAGTGTATTCCAAATTATAAAAGTGCAAGAAAAATCAATGTTTTGTCCTTAGAGCAGACTGCAGACAAATGGGAAGGTTCTCATCTTGCAAACAATTAGATGTGTTGTATTGGATTGGACTTTAGAGCAGCAAACAAGTCTCAGCAAAGATGAGTAACACTTAGGAAGGCTCTCAGATGAAGACTGACAGGTCTGTGATGGTGTCAGTGCTGAGTCTTATTCACAAAGTCTTCAGTGCCTAACAGGCCTTTTAGATATCAGCACTTTAGTGTATTCACAATGTCTGGGACCCAGCCCTCCCGTGTCTGCAGTCATCCCTGGGGTCACGAGAGTGCTCAGAGCCTGCCTCACAGGTGAGAACAAGGGAGATGCACGAAACTGGGCTTCTGCAGCCTTTGTGTCTTACTGATGTGGTTGAGCAGGAATAGCCAGAGCTGTGCCTTGCTTAACTGTCCCTTGAATCACAGCAAGAAGCAGACAGGTCCTGCCCATGTCCAGCAGTCCAGCAGTAAAAGGACTTGAATGGGAGATGGGGGATTTGRGAGAGTAAGTTCCCCCTTCTTTTCCATAATTCATGTGGAGCAGATCTACAGTAAAGATACAATCTATCACAGGTCTTCCTAATTAGCCTTACAGAACCAATTCTGTCAGYTGTCTTTACATGTGACAAAGTCAAAGACATACCAAAGTGATGCCTGATTTCTAACCAGGACTGGGKTTTTTTTGTTTTGCTTTTTTTTTWWAATATAATTTTAGAAAACTAGTTAATACTTTTCAAACAAAGACAGTACAAATGACTTGATAGAACACAAGCCATACCATGAACATACCTGGCAAATACAATCTTAAAATTGCATTGCACATARCTTTTTAACTGTGTAACATGTTTTATAGACCTGCCTTTATATGCTGTAAGTAGGCACCCTCCTACTTCTTCCTATAGCTTTCCTCTTACATTTTATTAAGCCGAGAAATACAGTGTAAAACACAACACAGAATTTACATAGATTCATGGTTACAAATTTTTTTTAAGAGTACAGGTAACTGAGCAGTAAAAATCATGCTCAGTCCTGAGTACTTTTGCCAGCCTGCTGTGGCTGCTCCAGCATAAGTTCATTTATCACAAGCTTTGTGGACTCTTAAGCAAAACGAAGCTCAATTTCACAGTAAATGACTGCAGCACATACCCTCTGCCAGCTCCTGAGTCTGGGATGGGATGCTCCCCATTTTCAACAAATTCAAGGTCTTTTTATGTGTCTGAATTGCTTTAGTCATACAAAGTATGTACAGTGTGTGTGTAGTCTGATAATAGATTATCATTTAGGAATTTAATAATTTTAATAATAATAACAACAACAACAATAATATTGTTAGAGAACTGAACAAGCTGAATCTATACCCATGACAGTAGTATCTATGACATTTCTGTGACATTTATCTTCACARTACCTACCTGGAGCATTGGACCACTGTTTTCCCTGCCTGAAAGAAGGGAAAGACACATGGCGTATATTAGCTCATGCCTTGCATTCCCATTCAAGCCCAAGATCCTGAAAGCCCACACCACTTCTTTGTTTATTCACACTCTGATGCAATCTGCAATCCTGCAATCCAGGAAGGGAAACTCAACAATACTGCAATGCCTTTTGTGCCTGAAGATGCATCCCTCCTTCCAAGACATCACCACCACTTAAACCTGTGGCATTGCACACTCTGAGTCCTCTGACATGGCTAAAAATCATGGACCTAGCTGGAGGGATGTAAGCAATTCAACCAGGGCTCTGTAGAGATCTTGAGACTGCCTTTACCCTAAAAACTACATTGTTACTCCTCACTTCTTACTAATACAGTGCAAAATTATCAGCATTATATCATCCATTTGTCTTGTACTGAGGGGATAATAATTTGGGGGTATAATCACAAAAGTTTTCTTCTTTTTTTCACAGCATCTATACATGTGAAATTCTGTGTGTCTGTGTTCCCTTCAGAAAGCTTTTGAAGGCTGGAAAGTTAAAATAACACTGATTGGTTTTAGTGCAGTGCACCACATATTGTTTCTATCATGCAAGAATTGCTTAACCATGGTACACTTCAGCAGCACAATTTATTACAAACCTTGGAAATCATTTCAGGAGCCCAAGGACCTCATGGACCTTAGACGAAGTTTCAGCAAACTGCTCAGATATGCGATCACTAGGCAGATGTCTGGAAACGTGTTCTTGCACATTTATCTGCTAATGCAAATGTCCCAATACAGGCATTAACACTCAGAAGCATTATGTGGATTTTAAACAATTCCTGGAAGAGTTGGGTTCCATAAACGTTATTCTGACAGATGTAATCCTTCTCCTCACCTTTGCCAAGTGCTTGCTCTGAGTACAGGAGCCAGAGCACAGAGTGAGACTCCTGCCTGCTTTCACTGCTTCTGGTGCTCCAGACACTACAACGTCCTTGCCCAGGGCTGACTTCACTCTTATGTTGTTTTTAATCTGGTTGGGAAAGAAGCAGCAATGTGGACAGGAAAGATAAAACAGGAGATAAGAGAATATTTTTATGTTTTCTTCTGCAGAGATGACTCATTTGAGACAGGTTTATTCCTCTTCTCTCTTGGAGTTAATGCCTCGGGGAGAACAGCAACAAAATGAAGGCTCTTTTTGCTGCTGTGGGAAATAATTCTTTCTCTCACCCTGTTCTGTGAGGTTTCTCAGGCAGTGGCTGTAAGGGTGCGCAGCACATAACACAATTGACTTCAATCTTACTGGGGCCTCACAGTATTAGTGTAATGAAAGTAAATACCAAGTGGTCAGGGCTTAATTATAATCTGGACATTCTGTGCTCTGGCAGCAGATTAGAGGAGACACTGACTTGTGCTTTAAGGCACTGAATCTGCTATTGGCATGAGGGTGAATCCATCTAAAGAGACAAGATGATGAAGTGAAATCCCATGTTTCCTGCTCAGGGTATAGAATGCAAACCAAGAGAAGTGTAAGGTTTCAGTAACTGAACACTCTGTATGTTGGAGCAGCTCCAGCTGTGGCTTTTTGTGTTCAACTCTGATGACTATTTCAAGGAATCAAATACTATTTTATAGAAGATGGAGAAGCAAAGCTTCCATTAGATTAAGGTATTAGGTATAAGGACCTAAATACTCACATAGTGCTTTGAGGAAGAATTCTACATAATTAATGTTGCAATCATCTGTTGATCTATTCTCCTCCATTCTTAATTGTGTTTTGAGCAGGAACTGGCCCTGATTATGCCCTATGAGAAATAATTCAGATGCACAATAAATAAATATGCTCTGCAATTTGTACTGAAGTAGGTTTCCTTTTTACTTCATTCTTCCAGTTTTAGGGTTCTGGTAACAATTTGTCCATAGTTATTTCACTTTCTCAGCCCCCTCATCATTTATTTTTCTAGTTGCCATCACTTGCGTGGCTAGGCTATTGTAACTATATTATATCAGTAAGGGAGATATGTCCAAGGCTTAATTTTATCCAACCCAGTTCCAATTTCTTGAAAAAACAGTTAAGTGCTATAAACTTGTGAATAAATTTCTTCAGATCTAGACACTAGAAAAGAAAATCTCAAGTGGAGGAGGAAACAAAAGCAGTGTTGATAACTATTACAGCATAGCACTGTGACTAATAATGTTGCAAAAGGTCTGCTACAGATAAATTTCCATAGTCACTCTGGATATTTTGGCTTGGCCTCAGCTTCAGAGTAAATTGTGGATGAATATGACTTAGGAGTATTGTAACGGCTCAATCCACTGTGATAGGAAATGTGTATGGTAAGGGATCACTGCTGATCTGAAGACCAACATAAATGATGCACTGAAGGGCGGCAGTCAGGTGGTTCATCCTTCTAGCAGCAGCAGCAGCTCAAGCACTGGGCCAGGAGAAAAACCTAGATCTACCTCTTTTTGGGTCTCTCTGCTTGTGTGTGCTCCYATACTGTACTTCTAGGGGTGCTTCTACTGGTAATCCAGGCCATCCTCAAGTGCTACAGGACTGGAATCTGCTGCCTGGCAGTGGTTTCCCTGCAGTTTGGTGCCTGCTTAAAGCACAGGGTGTCAGGTCAGAGGTGGGACTGCTGCTGCCAAGCAGGGAGAAGCAGCGGGAACTGAGTCCTTACCTGCTGCAGTCTGAACGCACAGCTTTGATCTGCCAGTGGAGCACATCTGGACAGAGTTGCAGGGACACACATACTCCTCCAAGCTTATCTTCTTCTGTTGGTTGAAATGGATATATGGGTACCCAAACATGCACACAGAACCAGGCACAGAAAGCTGAGTTACCACTTTAGGTGTGTGATGGGTCAAAACTGGGTGCCTTTAATACATCAGTGGCAAATTCTTCCTGTGCAACTGGTTAGCTTGTTGAAGTTCAGCTCTTGAGATGTATGGCTGCTGCCAGAGTTACCTCTCTTTTGCTAACTGCTTTGACAGGAAAGCATCATCAAGAAGGGTAGAAAAGAGAAATCAGAAGCCAGAGGACACAAATTCTGCAGCCTCTAAATCACTCCAATTTGCAATAATCATAAGACCTTTTTAATGAGTTTCACTCAGTCATGAACATTCTGTGAGTGCCCTTGAGAGATTCTTCCTTTCAGAGTCTCCTACTGCTTCAGAGCAATATTTGTAATTGAAACAAATAATGAAAACCAATAAAGAGCAACAGGGAGAGTTTCTTAGCCCTAAGGCCAACTGGTAGAGCGGAGCTGATGGCCACAAAACTGCTTTTTCTTCCTATCAAAATAGCATGTCTGCATGCAAAATTGCCATGGGGAATGCTCCCCAGCCTGTGATAGTTCTGAACAACACCATTTCTGAGCTAACATAAAACAGTACCATCATGTGCCAGTACCTGTTTAGTGTGAGTTGGCCCCGCTTAATTAACTTGTGTAGACGTAGCCTGAAGTGTTTTCTCCAGAATATGCTGTATGATCCTCTGAGGCTGTATGATACACCATAAAATATAAACAAAATTATATACTTGGGCTTTAATGCATTTTTGCTCATTACATGGGCATGAATATTAAATATGTTATTATGTTGTCTGCTGAGGTCTGCTTGATTCCTTATTTCTGTGGCTAATCTTTAGAAATAACTTATATTTTCTACTAAAACAGATCTCTTGTGGGAATGGTGTACAACTTCGACCTAAAAGTGGGGGAGCAGAACCCTTCACATATCTGAACTTGCCTGTAGGTGACAACCTCAAGACAGCCTGGCAGCAGGACCTTCTGGGGAATAGTTCAAGAGAGATGTGTGGGGATGAAGTACCCAAACAAGTGTCATCAGTATTTAAAATAAAAAGAATTAAAAGAGAAAAGACAGGAAAGTCCTCATACTTTGTTTATTAGAAATATAAGTGTTCTTTATTGCTCACCGCTCCCTTATTAAAAACAAAATAAACATGAGACATAGAAACAAAAGAAAGAAAACAAATAAATGGCCAGACCAAACAAAATAAGAGGTATGAGGCTAAGATATTTTGGTGGAATCTAAATTCTGTTTCCTGAAACATTTTGTACAAGGGGTTTCAGCTGACTCAAGAGTTCAGGTCTCTACTATCCTACAGCAGAGTATGTAATTTTGTTAGAGGCAAATCCTGTGTCCTGAAAGATAAATTCAGGGGGGCTATCTTGCAAACTTTTCTCCTTGTCRTCCTTACTCCATGAGTGGGGTTTTGGCAGATAAATTCAAAACAGCCACACAAAAGTGTTGCAGAGTCTGAAACTGATGGAACATTACAAATATGTCTGAACTTTTAAATCTCTGCTATTACTAATGCATTTTGCAGTGTTACACTGTGCACACAGACTGGCTTTGAAAATATGAAGACCTGACTCAGTTCAAGTCCATCCAGCCAAAAACTGTGCAGCAGTGCCCAGGAGCAGATGTTACGGGGAGTTTGAGAAACAGGCACTACGGAATTACTGTTTCCCAGCAGTTCTTTCTAAACGTGGGAAATCAGAAGAGGGATGTTTCTGAAACTGCCATGATCTGTTGACCTATCCTCTATGAATTCACCTAATGCCTCTTYGCTCCTTTGTAATTTTGTGCCCCACAGTATCCAGAGGCAAAACATTACAGAATATTCTGATGTAAAAAAGTCCTGTGCTCTAAAATCATGTAGGAGTTTTCCCTAGCTCTTAGCTGATACAAAGTACTGAAAGCTTGTTACCCATTTAACCTTCTCCACATATTTCATGACTTTCTAGATCTGTAGTTCATAAAGACTTTTCCTCTCTGTTTAAATGTTGAAATACCGTGTTCTGGTTTTGCTACATTGAAACTGTTGTATACAATTTCTAAAAATGCTTTCTTTTCTGCTTTACTTTGTGCTTTCTCTGCTTCTACTTACCCATTTTGATGTGGGATTTCTGGCATTCAGGAATGTGTCATAATGAGATTTGTCAGACTGCTCTCTTTCCTAATAGCATTCCGAGTGCTATGGTTGGAGTGGTGTTCTCCCTCTGAGCACTCAGAAGATGGCTTCCCAGAACTATTCACAGTGACCCTCTCATCCCTTTCCTGAGTGGTAACAGCTCATTCAGAACTATTGACTCCCACCCCAGAACAAGCTACAGAGAAACAAGCCTGGGAAAATCCCGTCATTTACTAAAGCTGTTGATCCATATGAATTTTAATTGCAGTTAAGAGTCCTGTTGGGTCAGTACTAATTGATTATCACAGTACCACTAGAGACTGATGATAAACTTCCTGAGAATTTAATCTTGTACACACAAAACTTCTAAGAAGAATGGTCGAAACAGTGAAGATCACAATTTGTAGAAGAAACAGAAGAAAACAGACATTAATAGGGCTTCAACTTGGTCTTGGTGTTTGCTGCTGCTCACTGCCCTTCTAAATAAAAAGATACTAGTTTAAAAACAAGCAAACGAACCAACTAAATAACCACACTAAACAAGAGAATAGCTGAAAGGAGAAGATATTTTGAAGAGTCTAAATTCTAGAGAGTAATATTAAGACTAACTTAACATGTAAATCTCATTAAGGGATATGAGAAAACATGAATTATGAGCTTTGTGTGGTGCCTTAATTTTTACTTGTGTTCAAAATTGTTCTTTAGCATTTTGTTAAGCATATGAGTTGATCTCACTGGGTCACTATAATGGCACAGAGCAGTGGCAGTAGTTAGCACTTTGCTGTGAGGGATAGCTACCAAGCAAAGCCTATGCAGTAAAAATGCCATGAAACTGAGAGACACTACAAAGCTTCCACAGTATCAGGAAGAACTGAAACTTAGAGGCTCTGGTATTTTTGTTGTACAGTTAAAAACCCCAAACCTCCAACTAATGCTGAACATGATTTCTATTTGTTTATAATCAACCAATATCCATCCCCTCTGGAATACACTGCTTCAGATGCTTTCTAATCAAATAGCATCAGTTTACTCTTTCTGCCACCCTGGGTTTGTTGCTACTGCAGACACCCTTTTATTTGTTAAAGGTACTAAAGTATGCAGGCTTTGGTTTTTTTCTCTTTCTTCAGTTTACACAAAAACATCCTTTTTTGTATGGAATAACAACATATCTGAAAATGCCAGTACTTATGCTAACATAGCCCTCGTGTAAATGTAGGGTTTTGCTAATCTGATTAGTGCTTCAGGCTGGAAGTGCTTGGGTTGGCATGTTTCCATGGTTAATACCTGCCCGAATAAGAAGGCCTGGAAAAGCCTTCTGAGAGCCCAGAACTGTGCACTGCTTCCCAAACCCCCAAACTGTGCTCAGCTGCAGTTTTCCAACACTTAGCAAGCCAAGTGGTGAGAATAGGGTTGCAACAGCAAGGCTCCATATCCCTTGTGCAATGGAAAATTTGGAGAGGAGCCAGTGACTGCTTTCTTTCCTGAATTCTGGTAGAAGGTTGCAGAGATGCCTCTTGCTTCAGGCAAGCTACATCTCAAGGGTGAAACAGAAATGTAGAAACTGCAAGACAATAAAGTGTGATTAATTTCTGTCAGTGAATGCCCGGCTGCAACCCAATTTCCAGGTGTTTTTAAGTGTAATCGCTATCTTGCTCACATTCTTCTGGGAAGAGATCCATTTCAATTAGTGCAATCTCTCAGGTCTCTAATTTATTGCATAGGGGTGTGGATCAAGGGGGCTATTTGCAGCTTAGCCTGAACAAGATTAGCCTGATGCTTTTGGGTTGAAGAAAGCAATTATGGCAATTGTGCGTGAAATGTTTGCATTGCTTGTCCTCTGGTTTTTCTAACCACCTTGCAATTTTGAGGATGTTATCTACTCCTGACTTAAGACCTCGTGAACAATTCCCTGCTTTGTGAGGAGCAGAGCAGATTGCACACTTTTCTTTCAGCAGCAGTTCTCATAAAGATAAGCCCAGTCCTCCTCATTGCCAGGTTGTGCTCCAATTTGTTCCATTACTTCATGCATTTTAAGACAACAGGAATTTCTACATTCATGAAACCATCCCAGGACAGTTGCACAGGAAAATATGCTCTTTAATTTACACTGCACTTAAAGAAATCAAGGGTAATTTTAATCTCTAGAACTGTCCATTTTGACATGTCGCTGGGATGATGCTTAGGCACTGAGATAAAATTGGGATCTCCTGTGCCTCCTATACTACGTAGAGTTTCCTTATATATTCTATGTGGAACTACTTTGTGTGCCTTTTTAGGCAGCACAGTTGAAGATACAACATATTCAGTGAGGCGCTTCCACCTCAAGAACTCGTCTCTCTTGCTGATCCCTCAAACCTGTCATTCAGCTGTTAGGATATTGTACAAAGTGAAGCTGTTTATAGAATTAGGGAGTGCAATGCATGAGAAATGGCTGAAAAGCTTATGTCTGGTCTTCTGTGGGAAGCACTACTCATCCCACCTGCACTTGCCTTGAACAGAACACAGATGTGCTCTGTAGCAGGAGCTGCACGTTTGTGCCCAACAGCCCTAGCACTGGTGAATAAAATCATCAGGTTTGTTGTCAATGGTGCTAAAATAAAAATGTGGCTATGCAGAAGACATTTTCTTTGTGTTGGTGTCTTCTTTCCAAATAAAAGGTTTTAACATGGAAACATTTTGCTTTTGGTTGGGCTGGGCTGAAACTCTGCTTCCAGCTGTTTTGTAATTATTTTTTGCAATTTTCCAGCACTCCTCCAGCTTCTCTACTCAGTCTTGGTGAGGCGACATCTGGAGTAGGCTGTCCAGCTCTAGGCTGCTCAGCCCAACAGAGACATGGAGCTCCTGGAACAGGTCCAGCAGAGGGCAACAAAGGTGATTAGGGAACTGGGAGCATCTCCCTCACGAAGAAGAACTGAGAGCTGAGCCTGTTCAGCCTTGAAAAGAGAGAGACAACCGAGAGGGGAACTCGTCAACGAGTATAAATATCTAAAAGGAGTGGGTGCCAAGAGGATGGAGCCAAGTTGTCCTTGCTGCTTGAGCCAGRAGGTTGGACCACATGACCCACTGTGGTCCCCTCCAACAGGGAGGATCCTGTGATTCCAGAAGTGGAAACAGCTTTTCCCTTGTGTACTACTACTAATAATAAATAATTATAATCATAATACCTCCCCGTGTTCKCCGCGGAGGACCGACCCTCTCCCTCCCAGATCCCAGCCACGGCCCGTGCGCCCTCGGGGCCAGGCCAGGCCGGGCCGGGCGGGCAGGTGAGGGCCGGTCGGTGCCCGGGCGTTGCGCGGGACCCTGCTCGGTGCCCGGGCGTTGCAGGGCTCTGCTGGGTGCCCGGGCGTTGCGCGGGGCCCCGCTTGGTGCCCGGGCGTTGCAGGGCTCCGCTCGGTGTCGGGGCGTTGCGCGGGGCGTTGCGCGGGGCGTTGCGCGGGGCGTTGCACGGGGCGGGCCGGGGCCGCGGGCGGGGCGTCACTGAGGGCGGTCCGACCCTGCCTGGGTGTTCCCCTCCCGGCGGCACAGCCCTCCGGAGGGGCGCGGGAGCTTCCGGCCGCCGCCTCTCCCGCCTCAGCGGCGGGCGGGGCGGCCGCCGCCGCTGCCGCCGCCCGCCCTTCCCGCCCTGCCGCGCCGCCCGTGCCCGGCCTTAAAGGCGCGCGGGGCCCGCGGCGGCGGCAGTAGCGCAGTGCGGGCGGCGGCGGCTGCTCAGTGGTGCTGGAGCGCGGGGGGGCCGTTCCCTCGGAGCGCCTCGCCTGCAGCCCTTCCCTGCCGCCTCCGCCGCGCTCCCGCCCCTTGGGCCGAGGCTGTCACCGCGCCTGCCGCCGGGCGCCGCCAGCATGTTTGACAGGACGCGGCTGCCCTTCGTGGCGCTGGACGTGCTCTGCGTGCTGCTGGGTAGGTCGGGGGGCCGCGGAGGAGCGGGGGGAGCCGCCCCCGGGGCGCCGCGCTCCCCTCCGCACGGCACCGCGCTGGTCGCATGCTCGCCTCCCCCTCCCCGCCGCGCCGGCACCTCCCGGAGCGGGGCTCCTGCCGGCCCGCAGCCCTCACCGTGCCTGCCGCCCCTCGCTCGCTCCCTCGCCTCCCGCTCCGCGCCCGCACCGGGGGGATCTGGTCGCTGCCGTGGGCCGGGAGGGGAAGGGGAAGCCCCGGGGGGAGGTAGCTGCTGCAGCTTATCCACTGACGTCTGAAGCTCCCTCTTCTCTCTGATGTCCTTACTCTTCCTTCCCTAACCACTTCTGTCGGATGGAAACCGGTTGTGGCAAAAGCCAGTGCTGGAGAGGTAGCTGTCTGGTAGATACCTGCAGCCTGGGATGTGTTTGTTATCCCGAGCGAGTCGGGAAGCTGTCTTGGAAGCGGCCGTCATCACGGAAACACGCCTCATCCATCCAGGGTGCTGCAGAGGCGCGGCGGCGCTCGGCAGCAGGGCAGGGGTTCGCTGTAAGGCTTGAGCTGAGTGCGGTGTCACCGAGCCTCCGCTGTAGCTGCAGGCTGGAAGCGGAATGAGGCATTCATTAGAGCGCGGTGTCTGCGCCCTCGTGTCCGTGTGCGGCAGGGAGGGACGGGTGTCGGGCAGGAGCCGTGCCTCGGTGATGGCCAGGGATTGAACCGACACAGCCACAGCACACTGCCACAGCGCTGCAATGCTTGTCCTGGCCAGCCCAGATATTGGCTTCCCAGAATTGCTTTATTCTATTTCAGTCTCTGTTGAAACTATTTTGTGTCCTGCCAATTTGCATTAACTCTCCTTTTATGTAATGAGACAGTGTAAAGAGCAATGATGTCAGTTACCGATCAGAGAAGGGGCAGTTTCACTTCGTAAAGTGGCACCTCTCAGTGTTGTGAGCCTGGGAAGTGTCTTTACATTCTGGAGATGTACTTCTTGGTCTTAGGAAGTGCTGATTTTGGATGTTTGCTTCTTAAGCAAATAATGTCAGTACTTCAGTAATATAAGCATTTTCTTGTCATGTTCAGTGGATAGTGTTGAGGCCTAGCTCATGAATTTMTGCTTGGCTGAATTTTTTTGCTCATCAGTATTTTTTGTAGCATCATTAGAAACATAATGACATTTTCCTCTTGCAGGATGCTTCAAATAGCAATGGTACCTGTAGCTAAATGCCATTAAAAAGCAAAATTATAATGAATGATACAGTGCTCTGAGGTAATGTTACAGGAGAGAGAGCTTTTGCAAAATGATAGTGGATCCATGTAATCCACTGGGAGCAATCTTTTTTCGGATCAGGAGTTTTATCAAACTGCTATTGTGAGTCTTAAACTTTCATGCTGTCTTTATGGTGAGTGAAGCAGTTTTGTCTGTGTGGATAATTGTCATTACAAAATCTTTATAATTAGACAAAAATTTTGCACTAGGCACATGGTTTGGTCTGCATGAAGCATATGGGCATATTGTAAGTAATCTTGAGTAATCAAGGAAAGCAAAATATATGGAAAGTAAGGCTGCAGAAGTATATAACTTGATGGTCATCTACCTGAAAGGATAGATTGCAGTTTGCCAACCTTTCTCTTCTCTCCCCCTCACCCTGTGTAGCATTTGGATGACAGATACACTTATCTGGTACCTCAGTGTCCTGGAAGGTTGCCAGACTTTTTATTTTCCCTTGGGCTTGTTTACTTCCTGAAAAGTCTGAAAACTGCAGGCAGTGCATAATATGAAGTTCCCCGACACCTGCAACTTTAAACACTTTGAGTTACAGGTTTCAGTGAAACTCTAGCTGAGATAAAAAGATTTTCCATTTGCAGAATGGGAAAGATACTGGGTGTAGGACCCAGTATCCTCTTCTACCTGCCTCTCATGTGGCTGAGACAAGTCCTTAGAAGAATATAGGTCTTAGCCATGTCTAAGACAGTGAGCTGTTTAATTTTCTGTTTAATTTTTTTTACTGTAAAAAAACAGTTCCTGTTGATTGTGGACTTTAACTCTCAGTTTTTCCCTTGCCCTTCCCCCTGCCTGTGCACTTTGGTATGTGCTCAAATGACAGAGGTAACTGCCCAGATAAGGTGACTTTCTGGTATGGATAAATGATACCTAGTATCTCCACTGCAAAGTCTACAAGGTTTCCAACAGAACCAAAGGTTTAAAAATGATAAAGACCATTTTCAGTTGAGGACTGAACCCTCAATCTTGGTGTGGTAGCCCGTGCTACCATAAAAAGGGGTACCAGTAGCATCCTCAGAATCCCCAAGGTAACTCATGTCACTTAATACAGGGCTTTTCTTTTTTCTCCTCTTTTTTCCTGTTTATATTTTTTYCCCTTCTCCAAAGCAGATGGGGAAGAAAAATTAATTTTATTGTCTCAATAATGTTGGACTTGAAGCCTAAGTGATATCCATGCATATCACTTGGAGCTGCAGTGATCTGACACACCCATGAACTCACTGCAGTGGAAGTGCATGATTCTGTGTGTCTGACTTACTCGCTCCAGGCTTAGTCAAGCCATTTTTGTGTGGTTTCAACTTTCCCAGCATGAATCTTTCAAAGGAAAGGGAAGGGGAAAAAAGAGCTATCCTGTGATTTTTGTGTGTGTGTCTGTGATTTAGACAGATTTATTGGAAGATGGGAGATGCTTAAGATGGAGCCAAGGTAAGAGAATAAGAAAGACATCAAAGAAGAGGAGGTGGGGAGAGGGGGGGAAAAAAGTAGGCGATAAAAACATCTTTAAAATTAGCCCAATTTGGCTCCCTGAGACTCAAGTCTAAGTTTCTTTTAATTATCCTTAAGGGAGATCTCTCCATCTGCCTTTTTACCCACTAAAGGAGAGAAAATTCAGGGAAAGCAGTCTTTGGTGCCCTGAGAAAACAACTCCTTCTCTCTTACCAGCATGATAATTCTCTTCTAAAAATAATGCTGATGTTTCAGCATTAAATTAGCTTCATATTCCGCAATCTAAAAAAAAAAGCAAAAGCTGCAGGTTTCTGCAGGTATCTGTCCTCAAATAGTGTGAGGAGGCTGTATCTGCATTCCCTGTGTGCTGATCTGCAGTGCTGGGGGTGTGTGTGTGTGTGCTGCATGTCCGCATGCAGCTCTGCAGTGCTGCAGGCAGCACCTGCYTTACTCCCCATGCTCCAGCAGACACTGCTCAGCTGCTTCTGGCGCTGGAAAACATGAGTGGCCTGGACTGCAGGATTTCCTTCTCCCTCATACCTCTTGTTACYTGTCTCTCCTAGGTTTACTGGTAAATATTTTATATAGCATGGCAGAGATTGGCATTCTCAACAGCAGTAAAACAGTCTTTCACGAGTAGACACTGGGGGTTGGTTCTTATGGTTTATTACACTTCCAAATTGTCATGCAAAAAATGACAGCTTATTAGAACAGCTTAATTAGTTAGCTTGCAAGTGTGTTTTCATTAGGCACTATATATACACATATACACTCTGTGCTACTCTTACAGGTCTATTGTTTGTTTGATTGCAATCAGGTTCCTTTTTCATTAAGGAAGGTAAACGACWCTTAAAGAACAAAGTTGGGAAACACATGACAATATTCCTGCAATCAGTGGRAGAACTGCTAAATAGATTTATCTTTAGATCAGACTCTCAGAAAGACAAAGATTAAAGGAAGCTCTGCAGAGGTGGCTGGAGCCATAAGGAAAAAACTTCCTGTCACAACTCTGGGACGACTTTCATCTGGTCTGTACTTGTTGAAATTCATGCCTAACTTGAGTGCAGGGGTGCAATACAACACAACTGTATTATTTTAGTCCCTTGTCTGACTATGCAATTACTGACAAGCTTACTACTTATAATAATACTGACAAGCTTATTACTTATTATTATAAGTAATTGGGGAGTGTACTTGTCCATATGGGATTGCTGGTGTAATGCAAGAATTGGCCAACCCAAGATTAGAAAAACTGAAGCCTTCTAAAGAATTAAACCCTTGCTACTCTATTCACTTTTCTCTTCACTTTTTTCTTCCTCTCCATGTCCTACCCTGTGACTGTGAGGAAGGTGAGATTATTTATACATTACCATGATTATTATTTTTTCTAATGGAACTACCTGTGAGTAAGGGAAGGACTTCCATCCTTCCAAACAGAAGGACATGTGTACTGAATCCAGAAATAGTAAACACTCACATTGCTTTCAGCTTGCTGTTTAAAGACTGCTGGAATGTTTTGTGATAATGACAACATGCTGAACAGCAGATGCATGTATACAGGACACAATGAGTTTTCTTTTGCAGGGTGTGACCTGTGGGGGTGGGATGGCTGGACCACCCAGCACACCCTGCACATTGTTTTGCATTCAGAGCTATTCTCCTCTCTTGGGAGTGTTTACTTGTGCTGTCGCTGGAGGTTGCAGTCTCGGTGACAATTAAGGTATTGCTGTGCAGTCAGGGAAGGCTCCTTCTATGTGGGTTAGCACTTCCTGATTGCCCTAGTTCAAATAAAAACTCCTCCGCTATTATTTGTGACTCACTGACATATGTGTCACCGTTTGTATTTTCCACATCATGTGGATGCTAAATACTTTTTCTAGTTCATGAATACATTGAAAAGCTGTAACAGGTACATGTGAAAGAGCAGTTTGTCTTCGGTGACATTCTCCACCAGGTACCATGACCTAGTACTTACTAAGTTGACACTCTCAGTTAATTGGAGACATACTTGTTACCTGAAACTGGGCAAATCTTCCCTCTCTTAATGTGCTTTCTTCTTTGCAACAGTCACTTTAGTAACTTTTTATTTTCCCCAACATAAAGAAAGATGCTTTACCAGAGACTCACTCCCTCTTGATCAGAAGCCTGCAGAAAACTTTAGGTAAGAGATCAATTAGTTAMTGAACACTATTCAAAGTCAGCAGTCTGGTTCATGTTCTGTCTGATTTTGCTGTTGTTTATCTTGTACTAACTTCTGACACAAAACCAGAAGTTCTTGCACTTACTTTTTACAGCAATAGGTGAATCCTAGTTCRCCTTCCGGTGCCTTCCCAGTTGGCAAATTGTGAACTCAGGACTATATTATTTTCTCTTGGCATAGTAGAGCAAGATGCTTATCAGCTCTTGGGTTCCTTACCAGCTGCTTGAGTCCTGGTGATTTTTTTCCATAGTCTTAAACAGTCAGAAGGGCTCTTGCAGCTTTCTTATATGAGGGCGGTGCCCTTTGTGAGGAGGGGCTTCTGACATTTTATGTAGAAAATAAATTGTCACACTAAAATTAAATTATAAAATAGCTAATCCCTCATAGCTGAAGAATTCTTGCCTCCTCTCTATACTGCTTGAGTGCTTGTTTATGCAGTACTGAGCTGATGCAACATGCCTCCTGGCTTTAAAGGGTTAGGCAGCATGAACTGATACTGACTGAAAGCAGCTTGGTCTGAAGGCTGCACAATCACAGCCCTGGTGGGGGGAAATAAAGAGTTGATTACTGGTTGCCTGCTATTGCATAGTTTCATGTAGGAGCACTGTTGCTGATGAGGGGATTAAGGTGTGATAATCCTCTGTGTGTGACTGTGTTGCAGCAGTGGAAGGCAGGTAGCACAAAGAGGTGACCTGGCTCTTGGAAGTACCCAATGAGAAGAGAACTTGAGTCTTGTAGTATGCCAACTGRCTCGGATTTACTGTCCTCCACAATTGATAATCCTATTTCCAGAATTAGTCCAGGAGAATTAAAGCAAAATCACCTTGGATGAAGGAAAAAAGAAAAAAATGCTGAACAGAATTGAATAGAAGCCTGTTGGCAAGATACGCCACCCACAGGAATATGGCTTTAAAATGAGATTGATTTATTGCTATATCTGCTTGGTTTGCTGAGAGTGCTTCTCTTCCTTATTCCCTGACCTGCAAAAGAAACTCATAATTCTTAGGTTTTATTCAGGTAAAGTAGTTGATTGAARACAACTGAAAAATGAACAGACACTAGAAATGCAGATAATGGATGACTAGCAAACAGCTAGTTTTATGACAAGACTTAAAATAATTTAAAGCTATTTTGAAGAAGCAAGATTTCCTTAGGATACTTTCTGCAACTGTTTTGGGTTTCTTTTTTTAGAAATCTGTATTATTGCCACTACATCTAAAAACACTATTAATGGAATGATAGAATGTGTTGGGATGGACCTTAAAGACCATGTAGTTTTAGCATCTGGTCATGGATAGGGGCATCCTCCACTAAAACAGATAGTCACTTCAGCTGTAACAATAATTTTCTCAGTCCTTCCTCTGAGTAGATTTATAAGCAATTTACCAGCCAGAATAGTTCAATCTTGCAATTTTAAAACTAAAAAAAATATCCTACTTTTATTAAGGATATGATGCCTGTCTCCTCTTATTTAACAATTGACTACTAATGACTTGACCCACTTTCTGGGAGGAATTTTCCTTTTTCAAGCTAGGAGACTGATCTCAAAGGTACAGAACCAAAACTGTGTATTGCTAAACCTGCATTGTGTTTTTTGCTCTACTTTTGCCAGATTCTCTGATGCATTAATCCTTCTTATACAGTCAGACAGAGATGTTAAAACATCAAGACTGCTTGTTTGTATGAAAGCCAAAAATTGACCCACATAAACTTCTTTAACAAATTGTGATATAGAAAGATAATGTCGAAACTTTCTAGTACACTTATCAAACACTTTTTCTGTTACCACATTGAGTTAGAAGAAATGACAAGAACAGGCTGTTTTTGCTCTGTTATAGACTGTATTGATTCATCTTTAAAAAGCTGTGGCCAAGAAGTGGTCTGACTCAGAAGTTTGGGAAGGCACTTCAGTTTTACTTGTGTTGTACTTCAACTCATTTTGGTGTCTCTCATTCATGTGGTGTCTTGGTATTTGGCAACAGGAAAATAAAGGATTTAAAAWTTTTTAGATTAGAAAATACAGGTATGTCAGATCAGGACAACCATCTTGKAATGTCTGTCTACTAGATGCTGCTTAATGAAGCAAAAGGGTGAGCCGTACCAGTACACTGTTATTTCTGTGGTGCTGCTGAGGAAACAATGGATTTTCTAGACATAACCTAGATTTTAGTGCCTCTTCTCGTTTTTTTTTACTTCTGCTAAACAAGCAGGTTTCAGAGGAGCTGTGTGGGGTTTCCTTGGGTCTCATAAGGTAGCTTCAGTTTGTTACTTAGCCACGCCTGGTTTGGAAGAAGAAGGATCACAAWTTTTTGTGATCTCTTTCCTAGGAAAGGAGAAAACTGTACCAAACAGGAATTATGGTCAGTTTTTGCCTAAGTGTAGAAGGAATTACATATCAAATTTCAGCATCTCAGATGACTTCTGCCTCTCATAGAATAGAGTGACATTTTTACCTCAAATTAATATTAGTGCATTTTTGTCCATTTAACTTAGTTTTGTTATTGCCAAGAAGTCTTAGGTTACTAAATCACTGAAACTAAGCAATAGGTGCAATATTTTCTGAAACTGGATTACTGGGATAGTAAGGAAAATGCATAATGTCTAAATTTGTCTGCCTTTTTTTGAGGCATGAAAGGGCAGTGAGCTGTGCTTATTTTAAGCTGAAGGGATGGTTTGGAAGCTGGTGGTGGAGAGACCTGAGAGAATAAACTGCTAATTATAACCAGGGAAAACTTCTGATGCGCAGCAAGCTGATGGTCCTTAAGGGGTACAGAAGGCAGACAGTGAAATCAAGCCTGCCAAATAGTCAGAAATTATGATCTATTACATTCCGAAAATCATCTTAGTCATTATTTTACTTAGTGTCTGCTTTCCTTGGTGTTCCATTGAGTGAGTTTTTTGCTGACTTGTGGAAACTGGGCTTCAGTTTTATGTTGCTAGGTAAGCCTATGCTGCAGTAGTAGTATTCAGCTAAAATACTCCAAGTCAGTGTGATGGCTAGGTCTAACACTAGTGGAGATCCTGGAAGTCAGGTCGCTATTTCTGCGTGCAGACTCTTTTCATTCTTCCCATCTCTTCTTTAAATGTAAGAGTCCAATCATCAACACTAGAAAATTATATACCTCGATACATAAAAACTGAGATCACAAATCTAATGGTGGTARCTTCTACTACACATGGAAAGCAGCACTGGTCTGTTATATGTACTGTAAAACTTCCTATACTGTGGCATTGTTCATTGTACTCAAGTGTCAAGAGCAGTGTTGTATAAATATTTTCTCCAGATTCTGAAATAATGGATTTTCTGGGCAGTCTCCTGAATCAGTACAAAACAAAACTGCTCTGATAGTTCAAGAATGTGTGGGTATGGTCTCTTTTCCCTTTAAGATCTGTTTAGATTGAGCTTTCTATAGAGTTTGTTCTTAAAATGTGCCATTAGACACTATAGACTTCAGTCTTGCATGAAAATGAAGTTCTCTTCTCTTAGACATGGTGGCATGCAGCAGTGTGTGCAGTGTAAAGTGACGTGGTGTATGACAGGGTACACAATGTCATGGAAATTCTGAGTCCCTCTGTAGCACTGATGACTTTGTTAAAGACTGTTTAAATAAAATACTGTTATGCTTGTAGGACTCATTGGAAAAYTAGCTTTTATGTTCCTGTCAACTAATTGCCTATTATATTCCTAGAGACTGAATGGTATTTCAAGTTAGGGTGTGTGGTTATAGCTGAAATACTCTGAAAGCCTTCTGTTGTGCACTCCCACAAAGCAAAGATTAAAATAGGAAAATAGTTACAACTTCTGGTGCTTAAAAGAGAAGTAGTCTTGAATGACATTCAGAGTTGGTGTCAGCTACGTTCAAAAAGAGCAAATCCCTCCCTGTCTTGCTGACCAGCTGACCTTGATAGTTCCATTTCTTTGGCTGTGTTGTCCTCCTAGTCTGTAAGCGCCATGATTTAGGTGGATTGTGTGCAGAAATCTACATTTTTGAGGGCATGTAGATTGTTTTTAATTCTCCATACAGTACCATCAGAGCCTTTACGTGAATTTGATGCTGAACATGTAATGCAAGCARTGAGGAAATATTAATTTCCCCTGCACAGGAGGGATTATATACAGGAGGGGAGAAGTCACCCTTTACTCTGGCTGCAGCCAGAGTATTGGATTGGAGTGTTGGATTCTGCCCATAACTAACTAACCCCTTGAGCAGCACTGCAGTGCAAAGAACTGCTGACCTCCCCTGTTCCATCCCCTCTCTGCCTCTGCACCCACAGTGTCTTGTAGCTTTTAGTCTGGGGTCTTTAATATTTTCAGGTCTGTCAGTAATGAGACAGTGGGTGAACTGCTGATGACTTCCAGGTATGTGTCCATCCCTGGGCCAGCTTCAGCCTTCTCTTCCCTTGACCAGAGCAGAGCCCAGGGTGCAGTCTTTACTTGCTACCTGCAGTTGGCTCACTTGTCTGGTGTATGTTTCTCTAAATAATAGAGCAGGGTAGAATATATTRCTGTCTTGTTTCTGCATTTTTTAAATTTGCATTTGTACTTCTCTAAGTGCTCACAGGAGAGACAGTTGCATGGGTTTTAGAATAACGTGTATTTAGTGCTTGTAAAGGCATTTTTAAAATTGAAATGTAGATATAAGGGAGAATACACTAGTCCATGCTAATGTTTTTAAATAAGAGTCTTGACATGTTCTAATTAATTGGGACTATAGATAACTGAACTAGTGCTCCCATGTAGTAGACTGCTGAATGCAGAGAAACTGGAATATGATGTAGTTCTGTCTTAGTAAATGACTGGACTGGAAATTGCACGCTTATGTTGAGGCTGTTTGAGCTCAGAGGAAGGTTTCCTTTGCTTCCTGCCTCCATCACCCTTGCCTGGCATAACAAAACRTGGCGAGGAACTTCTCAGTTGCTGATCTGGCTTCTCTGCTGGCCAAATCATAGATTAGAGGACAAATAAAAATATAAGTWGCATAAAGTTGCAAGTAGAATTGTAGGAGAGATTAGAATGTTGTTCATGCTTTTAAATACATGTATCCTGTTTACTGAAGCCTATCACAGCTTCTGGCATTATCAGAACAATCAGTTTGCTGGTATTAGAAATACTTCACATTCCTTAGTGTAGAAAAAGCAAGATAAAGTTCTTTAAAGTGGCTGGGAGGTAAGTTGTGGGCTACCCACTTAGTAGTCTCAGCTACTGCAAACAGTGCACTGGTTTTTCTCTTGTACGCTCTTTACCTGTAGTTATCAAAAGTCTTAATGCTTTCTCATTATTTTAGTCTCTTCTTTCTCTTGGTAGATTTTTGTATTCCCAGAAACTCCTGTTTTAAAAGGTGTTGATTCTTTCTCTTGACTGTTCATAGAAAAAGAATTTCAGCCTGTCTCCTTTTCTGCAGAGAGCAGTACCTTTTATAGATGTTTCCAAACTCTCTCCAGTAKCATGAAGTTGACCTGAGTTTCTTTAAATCTCTTGCCTACTTCTTCACACCAACCTGTAACTTGAAAAATGAAGAGTGAAGCCAACATGKTTGTCCTGTCTGAAAATAAAAGCAAAAATACATGCGTAAGAGTAGGAGATCTTAAATTCTCTCTTGCTCTCAGTAGTAATTGACAGCTGTATAGGTTTAGCTTGAAATGACTCTGTGGGATTATTAACAGTATCATCTGCCTAATAAGAATGTAAGCTGTAAAAAGTTGCTCATCTGTTTTCAGGATATAATTTGATGTGTTTTGTAGTTTCTTTGGCACAGCTAGAATTATTTTTTGACACTCCTGAACTAAACTGTAAACTGTGTATTTCTTTGCAAAACCTGAAGCTGACTTTGTCCGTATATCAAGTGCAAAATGTGTTGATCATAGTCTTCAGGGTAAGTGTAGAGAAACATAAAAAGTTTTCTGTCTCATGTTAGTCCAGTACAGGTTCTCTTAATTAACATTTACTTCTGAGTTCATTGCAGCATGAAGAAAAAACTTTAGTTAATAATCAAGCTAGAATATTCTCATTTGCTGTAGTATCCCTTAGGGGTAACTGCCTTTCTCCCAGTTCCTAGATGTTAATTTTCTTTGTTGAAGAGAACTTCCTGATTGAAGACCAGATAGGAGTACAGAGTTATATTGCCTTGGAGGACTTGAAACAGCAATTCAGCATGAGTTTGCACAGAACCTCAAGTGGAGATTCAGTCCCTTGCACAGATAAGGAGGCCAAATGGGTTAATTAACCTGTGTTTACAAAATACAATGCATTCCTTTGTACTATTTAAAATTGTGGAGAAGAAAGCACCACTGATTAAGATGCAGTTTCATGAGGTGTTGAAGCTGATCTGTCCCAGTCTGTCCTATGTCCTTTGTCATAATGGTTCATGACCAAGGTATGAACCCTTGGCTACATGTTCTTACTCTCTCCTTTAAGCCAGCTCTTAGAGTAATTCAGTTGGCCAGATGAGCAAATGCCTCTGAAAAAACAATGTTGTGTGGGCATGGGATTGTCTTTTTGGACAGGTTGGTGTGAAAACTAGTGCCAAGGCAACAAAGGGGTGTGGGGGATGGCCAGAGGTGGGGGAGGGACAGGACRGTCTAGGTGGTCTTGAAAACTGAGCCAAGTTTTGTGAGTACYCCGTCTGGTTGAGAACTAGGTAGTACAATATTGCTGAAGTGGTTAGAAACTTTAACGAGTTTTTTTCCTTTTAGATACAAAACAATAATATTCTTTGCTGATCTTGATATTTATGGCAACTGTTGTAAAAGACTCTAATTTGGCTCTAAACGCTTTTCTCCTCTTTAAGAAAAACTGGCA
The DNA here is from genome assembly GCA_014549065.1 of Cardinalis cardinalis. Taxonomy (NCBI): domain Eukaryota; kingdom Metazoa; phylum Chordata; class Aves; order Passeriformes; family Cardinalidae; genus Cardinalis; species Cardinalis cardinalis. The sequence goes on along the minus strand of JACDOX010000043.1, from coordinate 3,395,930 downwards.
GCTTGCTGCTAAAGCTGTATGGACACCTGGAAGTCTTCAGAATCTGACTCCAAGCTTAAGCATCTAACTCTGAAATCAGCAGTGTGATAAATGCCACAGATCAGAACAGTAGTGCAGTGTTACAAACACATTGTAAAAAGATGATGGATTGGTACTCATCACTTCCATTTGTAGGATAAATTTTATAAATTTATTTCTAAAAAATTAATTTATTTTTTGTTTAGTCTTAAAAAAACCCACTAAAATATAGTAAATTGATATTTTTGATTGAGCAGATTTTCTCTGGTGAAAAAAATTCACTTTCTCCCCTTGGGTACTGGTGTTTTATTTTTAACATTCTTTTAACATTCTAACATATTTTCTATGGGTGGAGGACCATTCTCATATGGACTTCCTCCCTATTCTCCTAGCCTGGACCTCCCTTCCTTCCCTTCTTAGAGGCGTTTGTTGTGCTGTGTCATCCAGGCAGATGTGATCAAATAGTTCCTGAAGGCTGCGTATATTACTGTGAATTACTGTAGGTTGTCAGTGGAAACTACACTGCAACTGGCTTGGACATACAAATTAAGAGTTGGAAACTTCTTGTGAACTCAGCATAACTCATGTAACTGTTCAAATGTGTGTTGCCCTGTTTTAACAGTTCTAGCCCAAAACTTAAAGGCTGTTCTGTCCCTGCAATCCCTGCTGAGTAATTCACACATGGTTCCCACCTTTGTCTCCCTCTTTACTGTGGGTTGTTTTTTTTTTCTTATTAATGTGTATGAAACTTGTTTACTTTTCTTTCATAGGCAAAGGCTTCAAATCTTTGGAGTATCTTTTCCTGATCARCTTTATTACTACATCTGTAGCTTTCAGGGTTATAAAACCATAGGATATTTTGAATGGAGGCAATCTTAAAGATTATCTTGTTCCGGTATGCCTGCCATGGGCAGGAACACCTTCCACTTGACTAGGTAGTTCCAAGCCCCATCCAGCCTGGTCTGTGGGTTAGCTAGAGTCTCTTTGCGTGAGCATTGCAGAAGTCTGTCCTTTCATAAGTCACACAGCACTGGAGTGACCAGGTTGTTTTCTCTTTATAATTAAAGGGGAGAAAAAGGTCAGATGACTGCTGTCTGTTTCTTGCTACTACCTAGCAAAACAGCGCAGAATCTGTTGGYCCCTAGTTCTTGACAAGATACACTGCACAATTTTTACCAGAGAGTAGATGAAATCCAATTCTATTATGTTCTTTGTATATGTTCCAGTCTGCATGATGGGTGACTTCAAATAATAGTCTTTTTACAGCTGACGGTCATGCTTTATAGGATATGAGTAACAGCTAAGCCATTATGATCCCTTAAGGTACAAAGCTACCTGGTTCAGAAGAGCACCTTGAGGTTACTGCTGGTACTGGCTAGGTGTAAAGGAAAAGGAGGTTTACTGAGAAGAGGATAAGACATGAGAGCTGCTCCACARTCTACAGGATTGCCTTTTAGCCTGGTGATCTTGCATGAGATCTTGGTCATGAGATCTTGGTCACTCTTTGTTCCAGTTTGTAGAAGCTAATGTGTCTGAGCATAAGTACATTCCTCAGAAGTTCAGCCTGCTTARAGGTCATGGAAATGCTTGGCACCTTTGATGGCAATACTGGCCTGGTATGTACATTAGTGGTGGGGTTTTTTTCTGCTTACAATGAAAAAGTTCAGGACTGTTTGCTTACATGTACTATGTCTCATCTTCTCTCCCTGTAAAATGGGCAATAGTAAAAATGCTGCTGCTATTTGGGGTAGGTTAATGATTACCTGAATATCAGTTCACAAAATCTTCTAGTCCACTGTTGGAAAGCAGTGCATCATTTAGATTACAGTAACTATTTAACAGTAATGAAAAAAAATGGAAATGGGCAGTAAGTGTAAGATGTGTAACTAAATTCAGGGTTTTTTTGCATTCTTTTAGTGTAGGCGATACAGATATGTTTTGCAGTCACTTTGAAACTGTTCTCATCTGACCCCTTTATCTCCTGTTTTTCATTTTCCCCCCTTTCCAGGTCAAAAGTTCATTATATGTTCTTGATATTGGATTGTAGCAGCTTTTTGTGGAAGACAGGTGTTTATGTCTGTGAAGTAGTCCACTTATGCAAAACACAAGCTGCTGCTGCTTAATCATGAGCACGTGATATTTCCGTATGTGAAAATCTGGTGATCTGTTTGAGAAGATATGATTGTATCAAATAGGTAATAGGTAATGGGATTACCACTCCATCATCCTGCTGGGTATGCAGCAGCAGAGGTAGAGACAGGAAGCATGGACTCTGTGTTATGTTAGAGGAATCTTGCCATGGCCTTGAGAGGAGCTGAAACTTGGCTCCATGCATGCAGTCATACAAGCAATCCCTTGGTCAGAGTGAACTTTCTGAGTTCTTCAGTGTAGCCCCCTTCATGTTTGAAGAGCTGCAATTCTGTTTCATCTGCTTCTGTCTGCCACTTGTGCAAGCTTTAGCTCTTCTCTCCATCATTAAAGCAGAAGGAAGGCGAGAAACCTTTGAGATGTAATTGAGTCAATGGTATACCATGCTACATAATGAAAAACTTTGTGCTTGAAGTTGAATAAGCTTAATGCCTCTGGTATTTTGGTTCACTTTTTCTATATGGGATGGTAAGCATCAGTAATGTGGACAGTTTTCATGTTTCAGATTATTTGTGAAAAAAACTTCCCTCTGCTCCCTAAGAGGATTTTAAATACTCCCAAACTGCTTCCTTGTGAGGAAGAGGATTTGAAAGCTGGGATGCTATCTACCATGTACAGTTTCRATAGGCCCTTCACAAGCCTTTACACTGCAACTCAGCAGCCCAAAGAAGGGACCTGGATTTATCACTCTGTTCCTGCTGTTTCACTCATATGTCTTTTCTTCTAATGAAGTATATAGCAATAAGTGTACTTAAAACACCTTTAAGCTGCTTACCTGGTAGTCAACAGGTGTCACCAGAAATCAAAGGAATCACTCATCACGTTAACTTCTTTGAGAAGTTTTTTGTTCTCAGTACAGCAGGTTGTTTATATACTGTGAAGTCTTTTCTGTTTCAGTAATGGCACTCACCCTCTAATTTACATCTAGAGTGTCTACTTGCAAAATTGCATATTTCATGGATGTTGGGGAAAATAGTTATCTTCCTTTTTTTACCATGGTTTAAAACAAGATTGTTTTGTTTGGGGATTTAACATTATGTAATTTATCCACTCTAATCTATTGCTTACTCAGTGGATCAAAGGAAAGCGAGAAAGTGGGCATGGTGTTATTTGGTTAAAAGCTGGACTTCATGATCTAGGAGGTCCTTTCCAACCTTAGATCTTATGAGGAAGTAAAATAAAAAGAAATTGGATTTCCTGAGGTTATTGCCCCTGCAAATGTGTATTACATGGCAGATGGTTCTTACCAGAAATAAGTTAGACCTGAATRTCAGAAGTCTTTGTGACTTCTTTTGCATGACTGTCAATATAATGCAAGTTGACTTGTAAGAGAGGGAATTGGTAATATATCACAGTGTGTAAATTTGGAGAGCTGTAATTTGTACCGAGGTTTCAGCTGCGATGTTAATAACTTGTATATTTTCATGCAGAAATTTTCCAAAGTGTACAAAAGCTGTATAAATGCAATCTCAAGGTATAATCTCATTACCTGGAAGGTGCAATCCATTCAAATTGTCCATTAGAGTCCCTGCAGTTCTTTTGCTCCCATTACCTGCATGAAAACTACTTGCATGACCTTTTTAACTCCCTAACCATGACAAAACCTCTGTCTATTCTTTGTCTTATCTGTAAACACTGACCACATTATAATGTATAGAACAAGGCTGGAAAATTAGATACAAGCTGAGGTCATTGTGTAGTGGAGGAAGGACAAAAGGCTGCCTGCCCTTAATAACTGTTTAGTCATGTGAGGGGCAAAGGCTTTTTCTTGAATGTAATCTTGGTTCGGTGTAGTTTTGTGGCAACTCACCTTATTAGATGGAAGATTTTGATCTTTGTATTTTTTTTAATCTCTGTACCAAGTGGGTAACCTCAGAGTCTTTCTGAAGTAGTGTTCTGAAAGAGAAGTGTCTATAAACAGAATTTGGTAAGTGTATGCATTGCATGATACTTAGGAAATTTGAGTTATGCATGTTTGGTAGCTTCCTCCATGCATGATTAGAAGTGATTTTTTTTTTGATTTAACCACATGTATTTCTTGTTTTTGTTTTTTGTTTTCCTTCCCCCAACAGCTGGCTTACCCCTTGGTGTTCTAAACTTGGCCAAAATAAAACCGTATCAGAGAGGCTTTTTCTGTAATGATGACAGCATCAAGTATCCGTTCCATGACAGTACCATCACATCCACTGTCCTCTACACAGTGGGGTTCACCCTGCCCATTTTCTCTGTAAGTAGCTAATATATAGGGAGCTTTGGTGATGGGAGTAAAATGTATGCCTTCCAAGAGCTAAGCACTGTAAATGAGTTGAAGACAAGTCTATGTAGGCAAAATCCCATAGAGATATATATAGTCATATGCATGTTAAAGGTGCTGTTGATATTGTTTGCACAGAAAATCTGGAACTAATCTCTAACTACTAGTGTTGCTAATTTCATTTGCTTTAGGAACAGAAAAGAAGTGTATTTCGACTAGGCTTTTATCACTAGAGAGGAAAAATGTCTTCCAAAATGTTATGGAATCTCTTGTTCAGAATGGGTTAGTCTGCTTACTTAAACASTTGTGATGTTAAAACTTGGCACTGTAATGCAGTGCACACACCTATAACTGGTGACTGTTCTGCCATGTACTTTCTACAAAATAAGCCTAATTTTGACTCAGAAGCTTTTTCTAAGCTTGAAAGTAATGTGATTACTCATTAAAGAAGAGTGGGATAAAATGGGATACAGAGACTGAAAATCTAATTGCTTGTAGAAAAGAGGCCTAGTGTTTTGAAGACCACATATTTTGATAAAAAACAATTTAATTCTTCAGTAGATTTTTYTAACAATATTTTAAGCCTGCTTGTATCTCAGTTTTTAGTAAGTTTTGAGCTGATTTGGAGAATCAAAATTTAATGGTGCAGAATAGCCTTGAACCTGAAGCTACATCTTGTTTGTCCCTGCAGTAGTTGATCAAGCCATGTGAAAGATGATGATAATATTTTATCTGATTAATGCATAAGATGTATTAATCAGTAAGAAATATATCAAGTGGTTTAAGAATGGAAGACAGTAATTTAAAACAAGCGAGTGTGCAGAACTTCTACATGCATTACTCTGGTTTTCCCGTTAGTGTTTATTCATTAAAGCTTCCATTAGACCTCTGCAATAAGTAGGAGGTTGATGCAACAAGTAATCACTAATATAGTTTCACTTTTAAGGAAAGTTTGCCACGTTGACAAGTACATATATGTTCAGCACACCTTTGGGAAAATTTATTTTCCAATAGGTTTCCTGTGTACCTTGGTTGATATGGGTACAGGYGAACTAACAATTGCAGCTCTGTGCACTTTTGGGCTTCTAAAGAAATGTTCTAGCTGCAGTTCAATAGTCTGACGAATTGCTTGATTTTTTTGTTATTATTGTTCATTTTTAGATTTGAATATAATATAAAGTCAATGTAATATAAAGTCAGAGGAGGGTGTGGAGTGGTATGGACTATTATAGTTTTAGATAACCTTTGTAGTGAAAGTTACAGCTTAAAATTAGATATCAGTAATTGCAGTCTATTCTGGTATTTTTCTGCTATGATACTTTTATAGGAGTTACACAATGGATTTTCATTGCTTGTCTTTGTGCAGGAAGCTGGATTTTTTAATTGGAGCAACCACTTCTAGTCTCCATGCGGAGAGATTAAAAAAAAAGTTCTAGAGCWCTTACAGTTGTTACAATACAGTCTAACCAGGTCATTTGCTTTGCACTCTGAATGTTTTCCAAACCTTAAAGCAACTACTTAGTGTAGTTAACATGTTAACCTGGCTCTCTTAATCTCAGTTTCTGATGTAGAGAGCTCTTTAGTCTCATGTAAGAGATGAAGAATTTTCCATAGCTACTGAAAACTAAGGGCTAGAGTAAGCTGTAGATCTAGGGAGTATGAGACATGGAATATTACATCTCTCTGAACTGAAAGTGGGTTCCAGTTGAATGGTTTCTCTCTTCAAGAGTGCCTTTAGTCAAGATAGACAGGGAAAGTTGATCAGTCTGCAAATCTGAATTCAGAATGGTTTTTTTTTGGTCTGGCTCACTGAAGGCTTGAGACTTTTTCCAAGGTGGTTTAAGCTTTTGGAAGTGGTGTGTTCCAGATTCAATACCCTCAACAGCAACACTACTCACTCATGAAAGACTTTTGGGCAATAAGTCTGATTATTCCACATCTAGTGAAAATASATGTTCTGACAGCAGACTTTACTGAAAGGGACAGAATCCACAATGAAGGTATTGATGACAAARATTTCATCTAGAGTTGATAAATTACACTTTTGCATAGACTTTTCTTGTCTAATCAGACTACATCAAACATGATACTCATTCCTAAGTGGTAGGACTCCTTTTAGGCATATGCCCCTTGTTGCACAATGGACCTGCTCGTATTCCGAATGTAATAAGAAATGGCCTGAACATATTGCTGTATAGTAATAATTATAATACTAAAAGGTTTTGTTGGGGTAGGCTTGTAATATAAAGGCCTGAAATATAAAATAACTTCAAAGAGAAAAAAACCAACCTCAAAAAAACCAAAACATACATAGGTATTTTATTAAGTTTGTTGTATGTAAAAGAAATTAGGTTGCATGAGTATGAATTTGTTTTTATGACATTTTATGAAAATTTACAAGATGTGCTAGAAACTCAGGAATCTTAAAAAATAAAAAAATACTGTTAGGAATCATAATTCTATTTGTAGCCTGAGTCTTGCCATTACCACCTTTTATCAGGAAATAAAATGTCTGAGAAATTCACGTTTTTTCTTTTCCAAATRCCACTTCTTAATATAATGCTTCTCAATTTTCCAAATTGTTCTTTGTCTGGATGGGAACCACAATTTTTTTTATTAAAATCTTTTGAGATTTAGGGTCAAACWAGTCTTGGTAGTGGTCTAGAAGACTGAATCTCTCTAGATGGCTCAGGCCAGTGTCTAGAGCAGCACACATTCATTATATATGACATTTAAGGAACCCCAGAAGATCTTTCTGATACTTCTATCTCGCCAAGTATTTTAGATATATTTAGATAGTAATTCTGTGCAATTTAAAAGCCATGACTAGGCAATGTCCATGGCTTGCAGCTCTAGGAAGATTTGGAAATGTACTTGGTCTGACATTTTTGGTCTTCAGTTGTCTGCATGAGACCAACTTTCTCAAGTGTAAATGAGAAATTAATGTTAATACCTTTTCTCTTTCAGTGAGGTTCCAACCATGTATATTTGTAGGTGTCCTGTTCAGTTTGGCTTTTCTCTTTAACTTCACATCCAAACTGATTTTTTTTCCCTTCCAGTCATCTTGTTTCTTTAGTGATATTCATGCAGCTTGCCTTAGCTCCACGGGTAGGTGACATGGGGGGAGGGAGAAGCACAGAGCAAGGAAAACCTCTCTGAAAAAAACATTCTTCTCATCAGAGCAGCAGAACAACAGAGCAACCTGAGAGTTTTTGAGTTTTGTCTGCTCCCTCTTCTAAGATTTCTGTGGTTCCCTGCCAAGGCTTTTCTTGGCAGTTCTGTCCCACAGCTGAAGGCTCACAAGCCACTGGTAGGTTTCTATTACATGATGGACTGATGTAGAGAGAAGAGTTCAGAACTTCTAACTCAGCTAAAGGCCTGCACTGAATTTCTGGGAGACAAAGTAGTTCTCCACAACTTGTTGCTACCAAAACAAGTGATGGAAATGCTGATGTTACTTACAGGCAAKTGTTTGTAAGTAAACAGAGTTTTGGTTAAGTCACTTCTCTGGGATAAGCACTGCTCTTTGGACCTTCTTTGAGAGAAGGGAACATGATGGGGCCTGTAGGGCTTAACTTCTCTGCCATGAAGCCAATCAAAAGATATTTGGGTAGCTAGGTTGCATTGATTTCTAAGTAGTTTAAATAACAACAAAAAAGGGCTGAATCAAAACATTCCTAGGTTTGGTGTGGCAAAATGTCCTCTGTATCATGATGACTTCCCAAAAGGGACCTAGGTAGCTTTGCTCCTGTGCCGGCTTTAACATATTGGGCATTAGGCTTAATGTTTTTGAGAATGTCTGCTTATTGCATGTGTAACAATGTTTTGACTGAAACTTTCCCTCCTACAGATTAGCACAATCATACTCTGAAGGCAGTTTACTGGTTTCTTTCATGGCAAAAGAAACTGATCTTTAATGCTGTTTATGAAAGGGATGCATTTTGAAGGGAAGCGTTTATTGACAGCAGCTGTTAGATTGCCCAATATAAGCACTTACTGAGCTAATTTCGTTTGTCTTCATGGACAAATGTAGTTACTGCTGTGATGGAGATTARTAAATCAGGAGATTAATGAAACCTGTTGAAGACTGTTGATTGGTAGATGTGCTTTTCACTTTTTCAGCAGTGTCAAAGCTTTATGACCCACTCTTGTTAGTTTTGCAACTAATTGAAATTAAAACTGTTGTTTGACCCTAGAGTGGACTTSAGTTTGACTCTTAAGTTTCAGGTTACTTGTAAGAGGTTTTTATTATGCTCTGAGCAAGACTGCCTCTTATCTGGTAAATTTTTTGAAAAGGTGCTCATGTTTTATCTTCATTGTGTATTTATAGCATTGGAAACTTTTTTTGGGCAATGCTGTTGAACTTCATAATCTGTCATGRGTTCTACTTTATATTAACTGTTCATCTTGTACTACAGATCAGCATTATCTCTGAACCCAGCCTTACTCTGAGCAATAAACTGCTAATTTTTTGGTTCTCTTTTTAAAGCCAACATAGTAATCCATGGTTTTACTCTGTAAAGGTTTAATGTCAGGTTAATGCACTTTATTGAGTTSTTGAATTGATGAGTAATTCCTGGCTGAGATGAATGCCGTGGGGCCAGATGTTGAGAAGGAGTAGCATCCAGGTTTTGGCTTCACTTTTTGATGTGTCCAAGGTGTGTGTGTTCTGGTGGGGTTGAAATCAGGTGAGGAAAGATCTGAGGAGCACCATTTGCCTCTGTTACTTGTACAAATCACTCTTACTAAGTGCAGTTGAATTTTAAGTAAATAAACTGTAGCAACTTGCTTGTTAGCCCTGTGGACTTGGTACTGTACATTCCTCAGCCCTTCAGGTACATTTAAGATGTACCTTCAGGTACATTTCTTAGTAGAGTGATGGAGAATGCACATAGTGTCTGAGTAAGACAGTTGGCAGTTTGACAGTGGGAGGAACTCCAGACACAGGCTTTTAAAGTGCTGAGTGAAGCTTGGTCACAGCTATGAGAAAGCCAAGCAGTCACATCGGTATAGAGGGGGTTTAAAAGTATTATTTAGTAGAATATACAAAAGGGTAAAATAGAAAGGGAGAAATGTAGGTAGAAAGAATTGCAACTTATATAGGTCTTGTAATTTAAGGAAAAAAAACCCAAACAGTCTATGGCATAGATTTTTCTTTCTCTCAAGTCTGACACACAGTTACTAAAATTGTGCTGTTGACATTTAGGACTGAGACCAGAGACTGGAGGGGGTGTCAAAAAAGGGAAGCAACTCCACTAGGAACCAGAGACAAGCAACAGGGAAAGTAAGACAGCGAGTGTTCCTTGTTGTGCTGCCTCCCCTGTTTCCCTTCATCAGGCTCACATTATTGTACCTCTTTCTGTTCTGCCTTGTGCAGGGAAATGCTCATGCAAAGAGGTGGTTTTTACCCCCCTTTTCAGGAGAATGCCAAAAAATGGAACCATCGAACTTAGTGATCTGTAGCATGATGGTTCATTTCTTGGTAGGTGCTCTCCTGAACTCTAAAACTCCTATGAGAAATGGGAAGTAGCCCTGTTCTTACACTGAGGAGAAGCCAAAGTCTTAATTTAATCTGCAAAGAGGTTTTGACACCCTACCCAACCTTCACAGAATGTGAGCAGTAATATCAGCTTAAAAGTTTTAACTAAGCTTTCACAAAATGAGTGTTTTTCCAGGCAGTATTTTAATGTTGTAATGAATACTGTSGATGTTTTTGCTGATGGAATTAGTAATGAAATATCTACAGCATATTTGAGGAAAATGTTAACTTCTACTTTGTATCTGAACTTTTGATAAAAGGAGACTTGAACCTCAAAATATTACTTAAGCTTTTTAAAAAATTAGTCTAGGAATCACTTCTAGTTTAAAGCTACAGGAATGAAGCTGGCAGTAGATAACAGCACAAAAGTGGTGGCAGGTTTTTTTCAGGTGCTAGGAAGAAGATGACAAAATCTTTTAAATTTTGTTTTGTTTCAGAACTCTGGAGAAAGATTATTACTACCCAAAACCTAAACACAGATGTTGAAAGCTACTCTGTCAGTAACATACTCACTCTTTCCTGGTGTCAGTCACATCTGTTCCTATCCTAATCCCTGTGATAAATGAGGAAGATGGGGAACTCAGGCTAAAGCAGCTTTTTTTTTTAGAAAATCTCATTATTTAGATGTGTATATTCAAATGTGTACTTCAACCAAATATTAAGAAACTAAATAGTTATGAGATTGGAGAAGGAATCCTGAAACAAATGAATAATTCACTTAACAATGAGAAGTGAGCAGTAGGAGTAAGTGCTCCTTGTCCTTTGCCAGGAAGGAAGATGTCAAGTAGAGCTGTCTGGGAGTCTGCTCTGTTCAGTGTAGTCATAAATGCCCTGGAGGAGAGAGAGCTTGTGCAGTGAGGCAGCAAACTAGGCAACTCAGAGCAATAAATACAAAAGATGGCAGTGACATAGCTGGTGAACTACAGCGTGGATAAATGCCAAGTGATACCCTTCCTGAGGAGAGTGGGAAGGATGGCTTGAGGGAGGTGTACAATCTGATGTTCTCTCTTTGCAGGGTGGTCATGTGTCCAGCTTTAGTAGAGAGAACATCATCGTGCCCAGTGAAGAAACCTAACCAAGATTAGAAATTTGGACAGAAATAGATCTGTGTTATACAGGATATTTATGGAAAAAAACCTAACAAAATCAGTCAGAAATCACTCCAGTTTATGAGGAAATCTAATCCTTTATACTGTATGAGTCATACTTTTGGACAAGGGTACAGTAATTGTTTAAAATATTTAGTCTTATCGGTTGAGCTACTTGTGTTTCTGCTCCATGTATTCTGACTGGAACATTTCAGAGCTTGCATTTCTCCTTATACCTTTATTACCGATTGTGTTCGTAGTTCCTTAATTCTTGGTTGCTTGTTGGATCAGTATTGCTCTTTTTTCTAATATCTACTGTGTATGCACTTGGCTGATTTACAGCCCTTAGACCCTGTTGAACTGGGCAAAACCCAACTCTCATTTTCAAGATAATGAGGGTTGTGTCCTAGCAATCCTTCTCTCTCTGCACTTAAGACAGATGAATTAAAACCAAATGCATAAATGCATTTGCCAATTATGAGTACTGTTTCAGAGGAAATTTCTTGTCAAATGGCTTAGAAGTGTCAATGCCTTTGAAAAGATTTGTCTAATGGTCACGCTATTGTACTGATGTACGACTACCACAAGAACTACGTTATTTTTCCCCTCCTAGTTTGAACTGACAAGCTCCCAAGTCAAMAGAGTTGTTTAACCTCCAAACGCATGACTCTGAACTCATTACTGCACAAATCTCCATATGTTCGCTTGCCTCAATCTTTAAGGGTTGTTTTGCAGGCAGAACTGGCTGGCCTTGATTTTCCACTGTATCAAAGAATGGCCAGCTCTGTCAGCAGTACATCTGCTRGTTATTAATTAAGAATGCATATGCACTGCATAACACCAGCTTATTTGCTTTATCCTTGAGATTACCCTACAGGTAACGTCTTCCCAGCCATATAATTCCTCCTCACATACATGTTGTCATTTTCCCTTTGGGCRATTTCTTCACTGTATTACAACTAGCTTAGAAGATGAAGTGTACATCAGGGAAGCTCTTTTGGAATTGTCACATGAGAAGTATTCAGTAGAGAGCCTTTACTGCTCCTCTGCTGTCTCCACTTCTTACATAAAAGGRGTACTTAAACTCCCCAATTTCTACTGCTTTCAGGGAAGATTGAGCAAAATGGATATTTGTAGGCTATTGTAGGACCTTCCTTTTAGCTGAGTGTGGCAACGTGCCTTTGGCAGATGAGTTGGATTTCTTCTCACAGTGATCTGCTGTTGAATCTTTGCTACTTTTTCTTGAGAAACTGCTTTAGATGTTTGTGTGAATAAATCTGCTGTCAAAGTACGGCGCTTCCTATACTACAGTAAACATTTTTTTCCTCAGTTGTATCTGTGAAATTAAAGACATGGACACTAGTGATGGTGGTAAAGATAAAGACAAGTATCATTTGGTATTTTCAGTCATATCCTGTCCACCTGTGCCAGGAGCTTCTGTGCTTAGGATACTGCCATCATGATGCAAAAACTTATCCCTGTCTTCTGAAATTATGCTACCTGTCAGGGTGAAAAAGTGACATGTCTATCCCAACTGTTGGGAAACTCCACTGTTTTACTTGATACAGTAAGAAGCTTTGCCTCTTTATCGCTTAATGACAGTTCTGCTTGCTTGTTCTGCTTGCAATAATGAAAAAGTTAAACTATTTTTTCCTGTCCCTTTATTGTCTTAAAGGGAAACTTCCATTTCAGAAAATACTTAAGCTATATTTTTGAAATAATTTTTATTTGATTTTAAAAATGAAAACACCTTGAAAACCCACAAAAGCAGACTTTGCTGATTTATTTAAAACAGAACAGAACCCTCAGTATTGTGAGGTTCTCTTACTGGCTTCACATGCCAGAAACACTTGATGCCCCTCTGGTTTGACTTCTACTTTTCTGCTCTTTCCCACCAGTTAGTGAAGTCAATCCATGTATGTTAAAAAGAAGTAAATTAAACCTGCTCCATGGAGTATGTTCTGAGGGATTAGATATTGACATTGGAGAATACTTTAACCAAAAAGATATCWGAAGCCCCTACTAGCATGGTTTTTCAGGCTAATGACTGCCGTGAATTGAGCCAGAGGTAAATTACAGATGTTGTAATTCTGTGACTTGAGTCTACAGTTTAACAGTGTTAAGTAAATCTGATCAGTTATACTGTAATCTGTTTTTTAGAAATTAAAACTTTTCTCTCAAATTTTCATGGAGCATGTATCATTTTAACACTGAAAGGTGCTGAGAACAGCAATAAGATTAATGACTGGTGGAATTACTTCTGGAATCTGTTGTGCAGCTGGGGGAAACTGAAGTCTTGTTATGTTTACTATATTTTTCAGTGCATAGCTCTTCCTATTAATGCTTTCTTAATGGCTGCCACATAGATACCCAGAACTTTTAAGACTCAAAGGAGGTGGAAAGAAATTACAAAAGAAAAGACAATTKTATTTTAGCTGTTCATACTTGCTTACAAAACAAAAACAAACTTGGAGTGGTTTGGTATTTTTTTTCCATGATCTGGATACAGGAAGGTGCAATTACAGGCTAGTTACATCATAATCTCAATATTACTGAAGAATGAGCATGCACATTTCAAGGAGCTTCACTCAGCATGGAAGAACACAGATCCTCATTGCATGAGGGACTTCATTTCTGTGCCCCACACACCTTTTTATTTCTGATTTCGTAGATGGAAATTACATTTAAAAAAGCTCCCCCTGAATAACCCCATCATCCTGAAAATTTCCAGTCTCTCACTTTGAGAAGCTGAAACATCCAGGTGTGGGTTAGAGGAAATGAGGAGTAAGGTGCCATGACACCATTATTCACAGAGCAGGTCTTTAAAATGGGTGATGCAGAGCTAGTGATTCAATGTCAGTGACACTATCTAACTGTAACCACAGGTGTTTGTGGCAGTGTGCTGAAGCTGTGATAAGGTTTTTTTGGGTTGAACTTAATTTTGTGAACAACTGCTTTACCATGATAATCAAAACTACCAACTCTAAAGAAGTAACCATGTAAGTAATTGAGAAACTCTTATCTGTATATGCCTAATTCTCTATATTTGGAGGTCCAAACAATACATTTTTCTCAAATACTCAGTCTGGAATGTTGGTGTTAGTATGTGTGCAGGGCAAATTATGAAATTTGCATTCCATACCTATTTTGTAGGATAAATGTTGTTGGAAACACCACAGCCTTATGTTGACAAGTCGCCTTCCCCCACCATGGCTGCACATGCTTCTGCCTCAACCCTGACCCAAGTCAGCTAAATACTTAACAATTGATGGTGTGTCATGACATCTGTCACAACACCAACACAAGGGGAGGGAAAAAATAATGCGCAGTGTTTTTCAAAACCCTGACATTCTTCCTGTTAAGAGAAAGGGAGAGGAATATTTTCCTAATAGGAAAGGCTGTGTTTTTGTTCTGTACTGCAGAGTGCAGCTCCCAGGCTTTGTGCTGGCTGGTATCTGAATGGTGCAGTGTTTTGGTGAGGCTCTGGCTTGGCTCTTGGCCCATCCTGCTGTCCTCCTGCTTTATTGGTGTGTTTGGATGGCTTCCAGAGCTGTGTCAGTTGTAGTCCCACTGGCATGGAATTGGAAACAACCCCTCTTGACAATGACAGGAGTCTTTTTCTACCACTTTTGGAGGGGAGATTTTGCATGCTATTGGTTTAATGACAGCAGCAGTRCAGAGGGTACCTGGTTCTCTGCAACAGGCTGAGCTGGAATGCAAGGGCCCGCATGATAGACCTATATATAACTGCCTGATCAAGGAGTAAGGTTGTGTCATTCACCAGAGTTCACTTCAGGGAAATTTTCAGGGAAATTTTGAGCCATTATTTTGTTATTTGTTCTTTTGTTTTCAACKGAAGTATTCTTTTAAGCACTTTCTGGTGTGCAGAACAAAACCAATAGTAAATTGTTWGTAAAATCCCAGTTATATCACTTGTGATGGTCCCAGGAGTCAGGCTTAGTTTGGAGGACTTCATGGGTGGAGGGAAAGAGGGAAGAGGATTGGAAAAGATCCTAGGTCTCTTGCCTAACAGTTTTCTTGATGCTTGGCATTTTCTTTTGCTCATTTTTCTCCTGCTCTTTACATCTTTAGTTTTATTTGCACATGCTTATTATGGGGCTAGCTGTGTATCTGGGAAGGAAGAGGTAGGTTATGCCTTGGCCCAGAGGTCTTGAGGAGAGAACTGTGGCTTCAACAACGTTTATTTCTACTGGGAAGGAAGGATGGGGACTGTTTTTATCTTTCTGATCCCTTAATGTTGGATGGGTATGTCTCTTCCAGATAGCTTTTGTTGTGTAACTTTAAAGTGGTATGCATTTTATGTGCAACACAGCTGAATTTTGAGCATAAAGTCAAGGGTTATGCTACTGGGCTCTACATGCYTAAGCTAAAGTTTTTTTTGTTTTGGTGGTTTTTTTTGTTGTTGTTATTTTGTTTGGTTTTGGTTTTTTTTTGTTAAACATTCTTTGTGGTCCTCCACCTCTTGTTTTACATACAGCCTTTTCTTTCCAAGAGTATTCATCCCTGTATACTAGCAGATTGTGCAGATGTTGTATATGTGTTAARGATGGAGGAATGGATTTAGAAATGGAATTCTGTCAGTTGGAGGAAAGGATTTAGAAATGGGATTCTGTCCGTTTATAGTAATTTGTGTCCTATTTTGAATTTTTTTAAAAAACCTTTGCTGTTCAAATGACTAATTTTGGTTTGTGTTGTGGATACCTTGACACGCAATAGCATGCAGCAYTGTGCAGCATAGTATTGTGTCCTCKAGGTATTAGATTAAGCCAAAGGCATCCTCTTTGGTGGAAGAGGTGGGAATAAAATCTCCATGCCTTGAGGCTGTAGGTTGTTCTAGGAAGACATCCAGTATGTGAGGAAGTGAAGGAATCGTGCACTTCTGTAATTTCCTTTTCTCCATATTCCCAAGTATTCCCTCTGCACTTGCACTCCCTTGAAAGCACCTCCTTTTCTGCTTTCATGAAATGCAATTCATGCTCTTCTGACTTGTAAAGCTGTCCAGAGAAGGTGTACAGGGGCAACTGTTGCTCACTGGAATATAAAGAAAAATTTGATAATTGAGCCAGTAGCAGGAGATTGAGCACCTCAGTGGTTGTCACTGAACTATTTACTCAGTCATGGTTTTGGCATTCTTCYGCACTTGAAGTGCCACAAACATGAGGATGAGAGGAATCCTGCCTTGCTCTCCTTCATTCAGCAATCCTTCCTGGAAGCTACAAAGTCAAGGCAGTAGTCATTGGCCAAGGGAAGTGCATAACCTTCTAACTTCCTGCATGCCCATTCCTCTTTATGCACTTTTCTTTTGAAATGTGGGGGTATGGTCATCGCCAGTTTGTTTTGGTTTTGTAATGTATTTTGTATTCCTTTTTGCCAGCTGGCTTGCCTTTTGCAATTCTCAGTTCACGACGTACCCCCTTCCAGAGAGGCGTTTTCTGTAGTGATGAATCCATCCGGTATCCATACAAAGAGGACACCATTTCTTATAAATTGTTAGCAGGAATAATTATTCCTTTCAGTGTAATTGTTGTAAGTTAAACTTTTCTTCCTTGCTTTTTATTTCAGTGGGGGTGGGGAAGAGGGAGGAGGGGTAATTTGTTAATACAAGTTTACAAAACTAATCTGTAAGATTTCTCAACCCTAAAATAATGTCCTTGGGCCAGGTGCTAAAGCAGTAGAAATGGTGTTCTGGCAAGATTAACCAAAAGGTTTTCTTTAACTGAAGTCAAACAGCTAGAATTATAGAACAGAAAAATAATACCCTAGAACTATGGTGGCTTAATTCTATAATCTGAGAGATAAAAACTTCTTACCATATTTATTGACAACAACACTAATGTGTTGTGACTGTCACAATTCTTTTTATTTCAGGACCTGATAGTTTCAGAATATCATTGTGCATGACCTATTAAGTCAGTATTTTTTATCTGCCACAAAATCTTTGGGAATACTTCTGTGTGGGAGTGTAACAACAGATACTAGCCTATTTAAAAGAAAGATTATGGCTTCCAGTCAGATGTTATCAAAAGCATAAATAGAATAAAAAGAATAAGTAGGTGAATTTTCCCCTGCATGTTTCCCTGAAGATCAGGATAAAACTCTGGGCCCATTTGCATTTAAATTACTGCAGGGGCTTGCTTTCATACTGCACCTAACCTGTCTGAAAACAGGGTACTTATCTTCTTTCTTCCTCTTCACACCAGATCAGTGAGCTGGACAGATTCTCTGTAACTTCAAATTTGGGGTCTCTCTCTGACCACAGCTCCTAGGTCAGCTGAACTGTCTCAAGCATGTAGAGACTCTCTATCCCTAATATTTAATTATGTGCTGTCAGCTGAGCTAACCTAATATCTTACTRTGTATGGACAAAAGTTGAGGTCCTGCTATTACCCTGTCTGTTGCCACCTCTTGTGGCTTGTCTGAGCCAAGATCACCTGGTGAAATTCCTTAGCCTGGCAGAAAACAGCAGCTTTCCTTAACTACATAGAGTGCAAATGGCTCTTGGGAGAATACCAGTGCTCGGGCAAAATATAGCTGGGACGTGTCCTCGTGAGCAGAGGGGGCAGTTGGGCCTCTTCAGTAACCCATTTCATGTCCTGGGTCTGATGGGGCTGCACTGCAGTTCCTACAATGGCCCTTCCCACAGGGGCCTCAAGATCCCTGTCCAGATGTGCTAAAAAGATTCAGTCTCCTCTGATGGTTCTGTTGGGTGGCATCCAAACTCATCAGAGCCACACTTTGAACAGAGTTAAAACTTCCTTATGCCAAATAAGATTTTTAGGYGTATAAATATTTGTTCAAGTATATTTAGGAGCCAAAAATGAAAAGGCACAGCTAAAGGTAATCCTCAGTATTGACCAGCTTTTTATTTGGGCTAATGGGTTTCAATCAGGAGGGATATTATGATAATCTAACTCTGCCTTGCATAGGGACTGCATGGATTTTTATCAAGGTTCCAGCATAAAGGGCAACTTTCAGCTCATATTTGCTTTTGGATGGAAWTTTTTTTTGCAAGTGTAGAAGTATGTTCTGAGAATTAAAGCTGTGACTTGCCTGGTTTCCCTCTTCTTGCAAAAGCTGCCTCAAAAACTTACAGAAATGCTTCTGAAGCAGATGAAATTTTGGGTGGAGGGAGGGTTTGTGTGTTTTGTTAACTGGCAAGTGGCTTATGCTAAAGATCCTCTCTTTTAAGATAAGACTTTTTTTTTCCACCCTGTTACTACYGTTGGGTAGTCAGTATTATCTGAGAGCATCAGTGCTTGGTCACACCTGAAGCCCATATAGCTTATTTCATTTCTAGAACAGCTAAAACAGCTGAGTGAGGAAGAACAGAATAGAGCATGGGAAGATTGATGTATTGCCCTCAGTACTTGGCTACCAGCCATTTGCAGCTCAGGGACTTCCTGAGTCAGAAAAGACTCCATTACATATAGTTTTTAAATGGATGTATTCCCTTTGGATTAATCCAATCTCCATTTGAGCCCGTATGAATATTTAGCTAACTAAGTTTCTTTTATAACATCAGGGGGTATCTTTAAGTTGTGAAATCAGGCTTTTCTGTCAAGATTGCTTAATAGTCAGATGGTAAAAGCAAATATTGGTGTCCTTTACTCAATGCTTAGTCAGATTATTGAAGATGAATATTCTTTGATGTCTGTCCAGTATAAAAATTACACTGACATCAACTAATTTTTTGGTACCTGAGATAAGTGACCTTCTTGCAGGTTTTGCAGGGGTGTTATTTGAAAGGGATTMATTATTTATCTGTCATGGCTATTTGTGCTCAGTCATCTTGTTTAAGAGGTTACTTTCTGGATCAGGTGTCTATGTACTTTACTGAATACTTTCTCAGCTTTAGTCCATGTTCTGGTATTTCTCTGCTTCAGCCCATGTTTGGGTGTGGTGGAGGGTGTAAAGCCTCATTGTCACCAATCTGGCAGTATTGTCTGTTTGCCTTCATGTGGAGAGCCTCTGACAAGCTGTCACTCCATGTGTCTGGGTGGCAGTGTCCAAGTAATGGCTTCATTCACCACAGCTCTGCTTTGCTGGGATCCAGGACCCAGCRTCTCAAGTGACTGACAGAGCCATAATTTTAATTTTTATGTGATTTTTCAAGGTAACTTTACATGTATACATCCAGTCGTCCACATACCTGACAACCTGTATTAATTGATCCTTTCTGTACAGAATGGGACCAACTGGTTCAATGTCCAAATTATCTGGAGTGAAGTTCTGTATCTGGCAGAAGGAAAAACTTACTTTCTGCAAAATATGGAAGTTGCAAGAAAACAAAGTTAGAACTGCTTTCTTGCCAGCACTTGGTGCATGTATCTTGGACATGTAGGATGAAAAATCTTACCTCAGTAAGACCTGTCTTTCCCTACCCTCATTAGTTTTCTTTTCTCTCCAAAGGATTTAATTTAATGAGGAATACGAAATTTCTTGGTTGAAACATCTGGCCTTTCAGATCTGGATATAAAGTCTCAACCCTTCAGAACAGTTTCTGGTTTCATGAAAAACCTAACAAGCTTTGAAAAATTTTACTCAGTACAAGTTAGTTGAAGAAGACTCAATGTAAAATGAAGTTACACAGGAGAAAGTGTTTCTAATTAGGGCCATACTAAGCAATATGTTTAAATGTTATTCCGACAAAGCTTTTTTTAATAAGTATTCTGAAAATAATATTATTAAGTTCAACATGAGGTAGGGTAAAGTAAAAAGGTGTTTCTCTTCTGTGTGAAAGTGTTTATAATGTTTGGACATGGTTACTGCTGACTCTTGCAAAAATTAAATTTGCAGCTTCATTTTTGTAAAAAAAATAGTTTCTGAAACTGTATGTGTGAATATTAACAAAAATAGCATAATACTTTTCTTTTAATGTTATTATCATTAACTTGTTCTCCTTATTTCTTTTTCAGATAATCGTAGGAGAGACTCTCTCGGTCTTTTATAATAATTTGCACTCAAATTCGTTTGTCAGAAATAACTACATAGCCAGTATTTACAAAGGCATTGGGACCTTCATTTTTGGAGCAGCTGCTAGCCAGTCGTTGACAGACATTGCCAAGTACTCCATAGGCAGGCTGCGCCCTCACTTCATTGCTGTGTGCCAGCCCGACTGGGCACGGATAAACTGCAGCCTGGGCTACATCGAGAACTTCACTTGCCATGGGGACAAAGCAAAAATCAATGAGGGAAGGTGAGTCTGACTGACCTTGTATAGCTGGTTGTATAACATATTTGTTAACCTGGGGCAATGAGTTTGATAATGCTGCTGCAGTTTTTGTRCTTCTCCTAGAATAAATTTATTGCAATGAACTTTAAACATTAAACCCAGTCTAAACCCTGGTTTTGTTTTTTTTTGCAATTTGTGAAAGTTTGTTATATTAATGTATWGATAAATGCCTAATTGCATTGTGGGTGATTGTCTTTTTTTTCAGTTTCAATTGGCTTTTATTTGTGTTTCTAAAATGTTTGCATCCCAACGAAGAGAAGAATTTGAAATCTACCGCCGAAATTSGATGTAGAATAGCAAAAGATATGTTTTAGTTGTGACATGAAAACAAAWAAAAACTGCACATCCATTTAAATATGTACAGGACTATTAAAATCATGCTATCAGTTTTTCTCATTATTAAGAATTTTTTAATCTTAAATACTTATCTGCGAGTTCAATTGCAGCAAGATACTGCGGAAACAAGATKAAAGCCTCTTTATTCACTTCAAACTCTAGTCATCATGCTATAAACTCAGTGTTTCAGTGCTACTGGAAATGTTAGAAGCATGTTCAGAGCCATTTGAATGGCTTGAGTGACCTTACCTTTACAGACACTTCTTTTTCTGGAAGTTTTATATAGAACATCTCTCTTTGTGTGGTTTTTAAGTAGATGTGTGTAGTTGTGCTGACTGTCCTGTGTGCTCCTTTGCTCTTCTGGCACGTGTTCCCTATAATTCTCCAGTAGCATGCATGGTATTTTTCCATAGCCGTAGGAAAATGTTGATGAAATGTGAATGGCTGTTGGTGGTAGAGGAGCAGGTGCATGTATAGGCAGTAGAGCACTACACTGGGTACGTGTGGCAGGGGATACAGGGGTAGCTTCTTAGAGAAGCTGCTATGTCCCACCGAGCCAGCCAGCCAGCTCCAAGTATTTAGTTTAACTTCTTCAGAAGTCTAAAAGTGCTTTTTAAGTGTAAAGAGGAGTGTGGAGAAAATTTCAATTGCTTGGGATGACTGAAGTGGTCCTGAAATAGTCTTCCTAGGTTTTGGGGATGCTGGAAAAACAAGAGTATGCTTATGCTTAAACAAAAAATAGGTTTTTGTGTATGAGAATAGAATGGGGGAGCAATGGCATAGTGATTGCTTTCCTTGCATTCTTCCCTGTGTTTTGACATCTCAGACTTCTATATTGGAAGCAAGATTTTTTTTGTAATCTCTTAACTGATCAGCTATTAGGTTTGTGTTTTCAGCTACTGTCATGTTCTCCTTTTCTGTTGCTACCATTTCCCCTGTAGAGTGATGTAAGAGGGCTCTCCTGTTTGGTCAGAGCTTGCTATGAAGTGCTTACTTGAGTGTGTACTTGCTTGTGGGGCTTCTGCAGTCAGGTGAGGCTTTTGCATGCACAGGAAGCTGTAGACAAGAAGGTAGCAAGTGGTGAAAGAAGGGTAGGATAGCTTAAAGTGGGATATTGTGCTGTAGGGGTGTATGACCTGGATGCAGTGATCCAGTAAATCTTCCAGGGTTTCTGATGGTCTTGGGCCCTGTGCCCACACAGAGGCCAAGTGCCCAAGGGCATTAACCTTTCAGTTAATAGCCCACTAAGAGGAGAGAGGTGGATTGCAGGGAGTTTTTTACAGGAAGCTGGAAGAGGTCAGTAGTCTCTCAAGCTGTAACCCAGAGATTAATTTCTGTATCAGTYGACAAAATTTTTTGTGGCCCACCTAGTACCATCTACTTTCGTTTGCATAGATTAAATAGGCAGGTAGAAATGTGAAGGAAGAATGAAAACAGGACAGTCATAGTGTTGCATGTAAAATCAGATGTTCTAAAKTGAACCTATTATTCCTCTGTAGTAGTGAAACTTGAGGTTGCATTTGAATGTTTTTAAAGATTTATGCTTGATTGTACAGTCAAAAAGACAAATCTAATATTTTTTTCATTTAAAACAATGAGAACAGTGTAGAAATTCCTTGTGTGCTTCCATTATTCATATTGTATATTRTGATTGGTTATCTTTTCCCTTCTCATTTTCTCTTATGATTTTTACTAATGAGAAGTATAAAATAGTTTCAGTATGGAGCATCTCTGGGTAGATTAGACTTCTTCTTCCTGAAATAGAGTAAGTGTGTGTGTGTGTTGAAGAGATGGATGTAAGATGGAAGCTTCTGAAGTATACTTTGTAAATGGTATGGAACTTAGGTAATCAATCAGTGCTTTCCTTAACAGTGAAACTGGAAGAAGAAACATTTGAAGTAGTTTATTTTTTTCCACATGAAGATTAAGGAATAAGCTGTGTAAGTTCCTTATAGTACTGGGGTGTGTATGTTTGGTCCAGCGTGGATTCAAAACACCACTTGCAGGAACCTCTGGAAGACAAATGTCAAGAAAATAGCCTGTTTCTGGAAGCCCATAAGTTTTATGGTTGGAGGCTGAGAATGTTTTAGGCAAACATATTGCATATTGTGTCCCAGTACTGTTTCATGTAAATCTGTAAATGTTTCCAACTTTTTGCATATGTTTACTATGTTATAACATGGGGGCATGAGAGAAAAACAGTAATTAGTTTTTGTTGTTCATTGACAGCAACAGTATTAGAATACATACTTGCCTTACCGGGAATATAAATCAATGGATTTAGGATTGATTATCTAAAGGAGTAAAGTGCCCATGAGTTACAGTTAGTTTTGGAAAGGTTTTTGTGAGAAATGAGCCTCACTCTTTAGAAGTTTTTTTTAAAGGTTTAATAAGAGATAAAAGGGACAGTAAACATTGCTGGGTGCATAGCCATAGCTAGAGGCACACCAGGTAATTGTAACAACTCTTCTTATGTGCCTTTCCCATTGCATTGGTCAAATACATATTCATAAAAATTATACATATTCAAACATGTCTTTGAACTCATTTACGTGTTCTGGGAATTCTTTAGCTTGGTTCAACCCTTGACTTACTTTTTAGAGTACAAGCAGTAATGCGCATTGTCTTTTGGAGAGTCATGTGTCACTTCCTCACCRTGGCCCCATTTCATGTTTTCAGCAGGCGACAGTTATCGATAGTCAAGGGGTCAGGGGCAGGAGTCCTTATCACATCCATTCCTTGAATATTACCTGACTGTGCAGACAGCTTTAGTTATTTCCACAAGGACTTTCAATCAACATTAGCTATTTTACAAATGTATCTGAATTATTCTCATTATTGTCACTTAGT
The DNA here is from genome assembly GCA_014549065.1 of Cardinalis cardinalis. Taxonomy (NCBI): domain Eukaryota; kingdom Metazoa; phylum Chordata; class Aves; order Passeriformes; family Cardinalidae; genus Cardinalis; species Cardinalis cardinalis. The sequence continues at coordinate 3,372,444 of JACDOX010000043.1, read as the reverse complement.
TATGAAAATAGAAGCCTTAGTTATTATCTCACTGCTTCTGTAGGGAACTTCTACAGCTACTTCTGTAAAAGTTAAATTTTGTGAAAGCTGAAACCATAATATATGTTTATCATACTGTTCACAAATTAAAATATCATGTATAAATGATGTTCTGACAATACAAGCTACATAGGGGCCAGAGCATTGACCACCAAAAGCTGACAAATTATACTATATCAAAAGCAGTTAAATGTGATTACAAACTGTACTATATCAAAATTGTTAATAATAATTTACAAAAGCCAATACGTAATAGCAAAGGCTAACAACTACTTAGTTATTTATAACAGTTTCACTTTTCTAACCTGAGGTTAATAAACCAATTTTTGTAGACTGAGGCATCTTGGTTGCTATACATCATGCTGAAGGCAATCCAGTCCTTTTCAGGTTTAAATACCTTAGGCCCTCCTTGACAACTTTTATAGTATGTGTGCACTTTGCTTTGCTGAGCCAGCAGCAGTAATCAGAGGATAAAAAACACAGTGGTGTGCTTGGTAAATCTGATTCATATTTGTTGAAAGATGCATGTAAGAGTGGGCACATATACATCCAAGTTTGTAGCACTCAAAGATCTCTAAAGTATGCATGACAATCCCTGGTTATGTAAAAAAAATCTAGTTAAATATTAACATGCCTTTTTTTTCTGTGCCTCTTTGTAAGGCAGTCCATTCCTCAGGCAGTGTTTGTCATTTAATTTAAGCTAGTCACAGAAGCTTGCAATATGCCACTGAATGGCACTTTCCTGGGGTGAATGACTTGTACTGAAATGCTATCTCAAGCTTTTATGGAGATGTTGCTAGGTTTGCTGTCAGCTGGTTTTGTGTAGAGMCATGTAGTTTTCCTTCTAAATAAATACTAAGAGCAGTAACTCAATAAAGATGCCTGACCTGGCTTGTTTTAGTTACAGAAAATTAAATTAGATGTAGAAGCACAAATTTTAGTGTCTACAAATGAAGGGAGATCAAAGTCATGGTGTTCTGTTGTCACTGGTTCTTGCAATTAGCATGTCACTTTTAGTGTACTGGTATATACTTTAGTGCTGCTGAATTGCCTTTAGGGTACTTTCCTTAGCACCTGTAAAGATAATGACTAGTCAGTTGGCTGTTTCCCCTTTCAAATAGGCAAAGCAGGCCTCAGTAAAATAGGTAGGTGTGCCAAGCTATAACCCTGATGAAGTGGTGGTGTGAGCGAGCAGTGTTTACTAATCTCTAATCTCTTTGGCTTTTGCAGCTTTCATTTTTGCTCCTCTTCCTTTTCTTCTGGCTTTCCACTGCATACCTTGGCCTGGCCTTGAGTGGATTGGCAAAATACCCAAATTTCTCAAGGAGCAGTAGGTAGCTAGGACACATGATGGTTTCTCCCTTGGTTGTTGTTAGCTAAGATGTATTTCCCAAACCTGTCTGCTCTAACCAATCCATGGCAGATTGCCACATGTCCTGTTAGCTTTCCTGTATCCAAATGACTGAACAGAAACCATAGGTGTTCTGCAGCAGTTCTAAATTAGTATTCCTCTGGTGAGTATACTTTGCTGTAGTTGCTGGTTGTCTGAAATGAATGTGTGAACAGTGAGGCTTGAGAGTCTAGTAGAGTAACAAAGGAGAGCATCAAGAGCTGCTCTTTTCCTCTAGTATGTGAACACTTGATTGGTCTGGAATATACTTATTTTTTAGCATCTGGCAGAGGGAGAAAAGAGCCAACTTTATRAGGTACTTGTTTCAGTTAAGCTGAAATATGTTGTGCTTCCAGATTTCAAGACAGTGATAGTGTGCCTTCTGACTCTGTCATTGGGATGTACTGAACCATGGTGTGGCAATAGTAACTGGTGGCTCCCAACTCATTTTGGCAATCAGGAATTGCTAATTCAACTGTTTGTTGCTAATTGCTGTTGGTTGCCTTTGTGTAGGTAAGCATTTGTAGTCTTCAGAATGCAGGATCTGGAATCCAGGAAACACATTTGACTAGATGGACCTGAACCTGGTAAAGGTCAGTGTTAGTTGTCATCTTAAGCGAAGAATGAATTTTTCCTCTTGGTTGTAAAATTTAATCTCAAAAAAATTACATGCAAAGATTTAAATAAAGGTTGTGTTGATTTTTTTTTTGAGGTGATTGAGACCTGAGTAATGATGATAGGTGTTTCTCTTCAGTTTTATTAAGTTCTTTCTAGAAGAAATAAAAACTAAAACAAAATTAAACAAAGCTCCCTAAGCCTTCCCAGCAAAGAAAGAATCGAAACTGAACAAAAACTCTACAAAATCTATGAAGGAACCCCCAAACCAAGCTTCTGGTATTGACAAGTTGTGTGTGATTCAAAGAATATTTGAATTAGTCTTATTTAATTTTCAAATAACGTAGAAGGTACTGTATAGAGCTTACAGTATTTTTAGAGCTTAATTTAGGATTGAGCTGTCACTTTGAGTGTGTATAAATATATATAACTTTATAAACTTGGCAGTACRATCTGAATTTTAAAGCCTTGTGTAAAGGTCAGGTGTATCGAGTCTGATACTATTTAAACTTACATTTTATCCACAAAATGTTAAAAATAAGTGTTGTGCCATGAAGTATACTGTACTCTTACTCAATGTCTGCTGAATAATTTCGCAGGGATGATAATATACTAGGGTGTAATAATGTACTAGTTAGTGCTCATGCAAATTATGCCTCCCTAGAACTTCAAAGCTTTACAGTGTACTTCTTTTCATTTTCTCATCTTAAAATAATTTCCTGCAGTAATAATGTAGGGGAAAAACCCCAAGTTTACAGTGTCTGTATTCAGTAAGGAATGAGAAACACAAATTTGCTAATGCTGTGTTGAATTAACAACCCTTGAAAGCAAAATGCTTCGCTTCCTGGTTTTCTGTTGTGCCATAGTGGGTGTGTAAGTCTCTGAAACAGACTTACTGAGACAAATCCACTTAGTGGATRCAAGTTTAAGAATCAATTCAGATACCTGTTTATTGGGTTATAAAGTTATTCTCCATAGTTTTGGATTAATGTGAGGTAAGTATTTTTATTCCAATGACAGTGAAAGCTATTTTAAAAAAACTTTATAAAATGTCACCATAAATAGGATTAAGTTATTCCAGAAAATAAATATGCTGGCTTCTCTCGTTTCTCCTAAGAGATAATTTTCTACCTTTTGAGTATATCTTTTGAGTTACCTTCCCCTCATTATAATAATGCCCACGTCATCTTGAGGACTGCGGAGATGTTATAACAGTGATTGGCAAGAATGGGTTAAATGTTTCATTAATATGAAGGTAGCTGTGGAATTTTGACAAAGCCCTGTGAGTACTCATCCATTTTTTTAGCCATGGGAGGGACACGCTGGCTTCCTTCACATGGCTTTTTAGAGGTATCTCAACAGCCTCATCATGGCATCATCTGCCTTCCTCAGCACCACTGGATTGTCTGGATTTTTGCTAATCCTGGTAAGATCCTCTGTGGCTGGATACTACCTCTCCTCGCTGAGCTTTGCTACTAAGCATGAGGACCTGGAGGCTGGAAAAGATCTTTCTAATTGCTGACCTTCTTTAATGAATCTGCATTTTGTTTTTATGCCTCTCCAGCTGTACCTTATGGTGAGTTAAAAGGAGAAGGGTCAACATATTGTTTAATTTCTTGAAACCTTCAATTCACTGACTTTTACTCCAAGGTTTATTTATTGAGCTCTCATTTAAGGTGTAGATTTGGAGGCCTTCCTGTCTCTTAAAACATCTACTGTTGAGGTATTGCTGGCTTGTTTTGGTTCTTCTTTTGAGATGCAGAAGTGAGGGCTTTCTGTTACATTCGTATGTAAGATCTGGATCTTATAAATGCCAGATGTCTGCTTGTGATGGAATTTTATTGTTCTTTCGGACTGCAACTGAAAAATCTGGATTGAATTTCAAACCTGGGTAATTGCTGGGTCCAGTTTTTGGGGTTTTAAAAAATATAATAAAACTTAGTCTTCAGGAATGCTATTCCAAAACTTATTTCACATTTTGGAACTGATATATTGATACTACTTCCATAACAATGCAGTTTCAGTGTTGTACAAGGAGACAGTTCAGGTTTCTGTTTCTGAAAGTAGAGGGATCAGTTTCCATTAGGGCAAGAAGATGCATGTAGCAAACATCTCACCCTCCCAGTTATTTTATGCCCATTAAAATGGAGAAAGTGGATCCCCTACTTAGCAGGGATCTATACTCATCATGTAAACCAAGCAGCCTTTTTATTCCAGGAGTGTAAAGTGCTTGAGTATCCTGCTCTTAGACACAGAACAGTAGCAGATGGGAGGCTGTAAGTGTAACACGTTCTTCCGTAGGCAATACACTGCAAAGCTGGGAGTGGGAAGTCCTGATCTTTTCTAGTGAAGGATGTGAAAATATGTCTAAACAGTCCTTTGAAAGACTAGCCCTTTAAGCAAACAGTTTTAGGTATGATGGCAAGTTTCTAACTGAGCAGTTAAGAGTGTATGCACGCAGTGCTTCTGTGCCTACATACCCTGTTTTGCTTAACCTCTGTTTCTGAACACATGGCAGTGCTGCAAATGAGTACTGACAGTGGATGTACTTAAAGTGGTTGCTGTAATTATCTTCTCTAGTATGTATTATAAGGARTTTGTTGTTAAGGCCTTTTGTAGCTGAAGTTGGAGTCATGTTGTTAACCAATTCAGAGAACATGCTTTAATATTTCAGGGCTTTAGAATGAAGTTAGAACAAAATCATTATTAATTGTTCTCAAAAATTCAYGTTTTCCCTTAATGGGACAGGTGAATATGAAGGAAGAACAGAGCATGGTATGAATATTCAGAAAATGAACTGAATGCCAGMATATTCACAGAGGTTGATAGTGGCCTTCTCTTCTAAGGATGTGAAATTTGGTTGCAGTTTGCAGTACAAGTTTGTTGTATCTTGTTGCTTTTACAACGGTCAAACTAATTCTCCTCAGTACAAATTCTTGTACAGTGTAGTATTTTTTTCCCTATCTATAATTGTCYTCCAGTCCTCTACCTGCTTAGGCTTTCCAAATTTACTACAAATTTTTCTTGAAAGCAGTATGTACTAYGTTTTAGCTGAGGAGTGCATGTTAGTCACATTAATGCAATAATTAACTTCTAGATAATACTTYTTGTTAGATATTACTTTTGTTAGATAGTACTTTTTTTTGCTTCTTTTGCTCAGTATGGATGTTGCTGTGGGACCTAAAAGTTCAGAATTCTGGGTTGGGAGCAACACTGAAAATCTCATGACAAAGSAGATCCAGGAATCTGTCCAGGAAACTGCCCTTCCTAGATTTTGTCAGCTCACTAAGCRCATGCATAGAAATTAAACCTTTGAACCTGAAGTGGTAAATGTTACACCATATTGTAGAAGGATGCTTTTTCAGAGACACCCTGTGCAGTCCAAGCTTTGTTGTCCCCCAAAAGCACACTTGCACAGCTAGCAGGTACGTGTATGTGTGTGAAACACTTCCTTTTAAGTTAAACTTAACTTTGGGTATTTGTAGCTCTCTAATTTGTCTGTCAGTTTTCTATTTGTGGTAACGGATAATGCAGCTGTCAAGGTTCATAATTACAATTGTATTACTAATGTACAGATTCATATTACAACTCAGATGTCTAAAGGAAAAAATAGTTCCCTGCTTCAGTTGAGGTATTGCTCCTATGCTGACTGTGCTCAAAACAAGCTGTATGTAGTCTGCCATTGCAAATTCAAAATGTAATCTTCAAAGAAGTTTTTAGGAAATTAGAGCTGACTCTTTTAACATTGATAATTTATTTCAACACAATTGCCAAGATAGTGCCCTTTACCAATCATGTGCCAGGAATTTGTCAGCCTTGTTCATATCTCCTTCTCTGGTTGTAGCCCTGCATGAGCTGTGAGTGCAGATAAATCASTGAGCAGTTCCCAGAAGCAGGATGCCCTGCCAGACAGCTGGTATGGGACTGACCCGTATAACTTCGTTTGAAGTTCAACAAAACTTGTGAAACTCTCGTGTCTGTTCTCTGTATCCCTTCAAAACTGTAACTGTATTAAAACAAAAAACAACTACGAGTCCAAAAARCCTTTGCAAAATTTACAAGGCTTATGCATTATTTACTACTATTTAAATGAATGGTTTTGTTTTCCCTTGTTTTATTAGATAGTGACTGGTTTGCTATGGAATTTTTAAACTTAAGTCAAGAGTCTGAGCATTTGCTTTAAGTTAACCCATCTCTATTAAATGACCTATCTGTCCCTCTCTTTATCTGTCTCCCTGCCTGTCAGTAAGGAGAGTATTTCTATAGTGAAGTATTATTTTACATTAAAATTACTTGGCTTTTATAGAATGTACCAATATTCTGTTTTGAAACTTCTTAAAGCTCTGTTGAAAACCAAACTGCACTTAATGATTCAAGCATAACTAAATGGATTACTTCTCGCTTGGCAGTTTCCATCAGCATCATGAATCAGAAATTGGACATGCCAGAGACTTACTATGTGTTTACTAGGGACATACCGGTATATTGTATATTGGACTGCTTATTTTTTTATGGAGCTTTCAACCTGTGAAGTGCTCTACACTACTGAAATTCCCATATGTGGGAGTTTTCATCAGAGRCTGATATACTATTTTTCCCTTCTGAAAACATACATGCAAAAAAACCCCACAGAAAACAACTGAAGCAGCTTGGATACCAAGGCATTTGAAAGGAAGAGAAGTTCACACATGTACTACTGTTCAGATAGTGCAGCTTTTTCCTTAAGCACTGCTTTAACCCTTATGCCATTGGTATTCAGGATGTAATGTGGCTGGTTTGGGAACACTTGCAGACCTAGTGAAATTTATTAATCATATTTGAGAAGTTTGAGAAGGAACTTAGTCAAGGCAACTACACATAATTTTACATGGAAGGGAAAATGAGCCATGGTAGTGAATAAAAGCCTTTAAATATTTAAGCCTTAGAAGCTTCTAGACTGGCAGTGCATGTTGAAATGGGGCTGTACTTGATCTGGGAGCAAAAGGAGCTGCCTTTGTAACAGAAACTGACTGGTGGTAGGCAGAATTCAATCTGGAAAGTGAACACACTCTAATGAAATGAGATGCAGTTCTACAATCTGAATCTTGTTTCTGAGCTTACATCTCCTTTGCTTTAGTGTGAATTGGACCTTTTGAGTAGCGATAGGTAGCATTCATTTTCGTGACTGAAACTAGAACCCTTACCCCTTTAATGGTTTTCAGACTAAGCTGGGCTTGATATCTGTTTTAGTAGTTTATCATGCTTAAGGTCATTTGAAATCAAAATATGTACCTGTATTCARAGCATCCTGAAAATTATTTGGAAGCTAATTGTGGCCAACTAAGCAGGTAGATGCATCTTCTCATTCACAGAATTTCACTGGTTTGCAAAACTTGTATCTAAGGTAACAGGAGGAAAAAGTCTCATAAGATAAAACTTGGGGTGTGTATAACTGTATCAACCACACAATACTGCAGCAACAGGTATCCCCTTAACTGTTCTCCCACTGCCTCCTTTCCTTTTCCCCTTTGAAGAYTACAGGAGTCTGCTGAAGGATGTGTCCTGCATGCTTGTCAAGCGCTTCTTACCCAAAGTAGTTCCTTAAAGTAGGAGTAGCTCATAAACCCCTGATTTAATAGAGATTATAATTTTTTGTCTTCATTCCCTTCATGGAAAATAACACTACTGCCAATCAAAAAYGTATTGTGGGTAAGTTATGCAGACACAATAAATGGAATAGAAGTGTTCTAGTGCATGTGAGAGCAAACTACTAGTCTTTAGAAATGTTGGTTTGAGTACCTCTTGCTGTCATTTTCACTTTTAATCTTTTCCTGAGATGGAATTACTACGAAGAGAAGTAAACAAAGTCATAATTTTTATTTTCTTCCTTATTGGAGGAGGCTACTTGGAAATGTAATGGAAAGTTAAACTTTCCTTTTCTGCATTAAGTTAAATGGAATGATAAAATCAGAACCATTGAAAGATAACTTGTTATGTAATAGTTTTGCAATGTGCACAAGGAAATTGCAGCATGGAATTTTGTTGGACTTTGGAATATTGAAAGCTCAAAATGTACATGTTTTTGTGTGGCATAAATGACAAGATTTGGTAACTGCTTGCCCCTTTGCTAAGAAAAAAATAAATTGGAAGTTCACGTGTAGATTGCTGCTTATTTTAAAAGGAAAAAGCCAGTAACAGTATGAAATTTTTTAGTACTGGTTATTTTCCAGTCAAGTTTATTTTCCTGGTAGCTGTTGATATAAACTTCTGCTGTCAGATGCAAAATAGCTAGTTTAGGTAGTCATTGCTCTGTTAGGTTGTTCCATCAATGTGTAATACTTTTGTTCAAATAAAATTTACAGAATATCTGCACTCCTGAATGTACCATCAGTTAATTTCTTCAATTCCTAGAGAGTGAAGAAACAAACCCCCGTTAAATCCTGCTTTTTACCAGCTTCAGAATGTGGTCAATCTAGCACTTAAGACAACCTTTGTAGTACTCTAAGGCTAATTAAAACTACTTCATGTTGATGCTGAGCTTGAGGAAAAGTTACTTTATGCTCCTGTTTCTTGCACAACCAGTAGCCTTTGTTTCAAAGGCTGGTGGTTAGGAAGGTAATTAGAAGTAGGTAAATACCTATCTCTTCTTAGAACCTGTTGGATTGGGTTTATGTCAGTAGGATAAGCAGAGAAATTTAATTGTGTGTGATAGACTGCAAAAGGAAAAAGGTGGCAAGTCTGCAAAAACATGGTCACAGTATCAAATCATGTGCATTACATGTCATTACATTACATCGGCAGCTTCCTCACTATCTGCTGCTGCATAAAGCAGAGCTGAGTGGATCCACCCTTCACTCCAGATATGGTTATGGAATTGTGCAAGATACTTGCTATTAAATGTTAGGTTTCCTGTTAAAAAAACTGTCAATAAAATTTTCCAGAGGAGGATTACTGAATTGGAAAGACTTTGGCAGTGTTTCCTGTGTGTAAATGTGTGGCTTTGTACTGAAGTGTGGGTATAATTACTGTCAGACAGGAAAAAAAGTGGAGAAATTTGGAATATTGGGTTCTGAGTAGTTCCTTATATTGTTCAGTAGATKAACTGCTTTTGTATTTATTTCAACTTTTCTTTGCAATAATGACAAAAGGACTTAATTTCAGAGTCCTCAAAACGTGCAGCTCACACAGATCTTGTAAGTTGTAGTGGTGCAAGTCCAGCACATGAGGAAAGAGTGAATCTTGGGAGAGCAAGTTGATTGTTGAATGCAGAGAAAATTGACTTTAAAGAATGTAGTGTTTAAGTGTAGAAGTAGGACTTTAAACCATGGCACTGAAATACTAGAAATAYTTCACTGACAAGCATGTGGCTTGCTTGTCACAAGCATTGGCTTACTCAACACAGGCATGCTGAGCTGCAGCACTCTGGCATTTATTACCTTCCAGATCATGGAATGGGTAACATGAATGTCAGTGGAAGCTTTGAGTCAGACTGGGAGAATCCAGGGAACTTGAAGATGGAAAGGAACATGCTGGCTAATCCAGCTGGGTGTATTTGTTTGCTTTGACATGGGAGTGTGCATAATGTTTTGCTGAGCCTTCTGTTTTTCTCTAAGGGATCATTTCATAATTCTGTAGTTATGTTGGGAAGATTTCCTTATCAGCCTCTGACAGGTCTACTGAAGCACCACAGGATGCCCTTTCTTGTGGAATATCTCTTTCTACTGTCATTTACTTTAATTTCTCACCATTTAATGCTCCGCCCCAAATGTGTTTAGCTGTTCTCTAGTCTTGTCTTTCCCAARGCTGTTAGTTTCCTTGACAGATTCCTGCATTTGCCTTAAAGTTTCTGCACATTCAGGTGTTCATGTGAAGATATTAAATCAAGACATCAAGCTTTTTACTGAGTTCCAGTGTCAGTAATTCCCTTAAGAAGTCATGTACTTTACAAAATAATGCCAAGCAAAACTTAYTACTTAAAATATAGGTTTTCTTGTAAGTCACAGTCCAAGAAAAATGATCCTTTTATGTACTATGTACTATGTTCAATTTTTCTACTAATTGAAGAAACATAACCCGTCAGGCTGGCTCTGTCCCTGGTCTAAGCTGGCCTTGTGCATGAAAGTAGAAGTTTGTCATTTGTCAAGTCCTCCAAGGCAATCTCTCTTAGTCTTGCTTATCTGGGCTTGGAAATCCTGGCTAAAATAACAGTCATTCAGCTGATATGCTTTTTGTAGGAATTGTTTGTACTTTGATTATTTTTCCAGGTGTTCTTTAAAAATGCAGACATTCATGGTGATAAACCATGTTGATAGATTGTAGTCAATCATTTGGCAACCTTTTTAAGAACTACTGTGTCTTTACTTATGTCTTTACTTTTTTACTGTCTTTGTCTTTATTGGAAACCATGTGAAATTTATGATAAAGCTAAGTTTCAAGAAAGCAAAACAGCCCTTAAATTACCTTGTTTTAAGACCTTTTTATGATGTCCAGCTCTACTGTGTACRTTGGAAACTAGGAGTATACTTTAAACCTCAACTGAGACCTGAAACTGGTTTTATGRTACTACTTAAGGCGTTCTTCTAAATTGGGAATAATATGTTCTCCAAGTGGAAGTAATTAAAGCTAATGCTTTTTTCCTGTTAAAATGAAGCCATATTTGTGACATAGGAAGAGGTCTGTGAGGTAGGTATTGATGGAGTGAAAGACATGGACCTCTGAAAAACTGGTTTTTTGGTGTCAGAATTGGCTATTTCGGAAACAATCAGATCAAGACTGCACTTGCCAGCTCTATTTCATGATACTTCAATTTTACCGGATATTGTTCTAAGACTATTTTGAAAAGGATATTTTGGAATCTGATGTGTGAATTCTTTTGGGATAAGTTAGCCTTTCTTTCACTGGGGAAAGGTAGGGATTTGGAGAATTGTCTATACTGTTTTATTGCTGGCTCATGGCAAACCAGCACTTGCAGTAGGATCACAAAGAAGCCAAGTGCTTGGCTAGTCTGATAGACATGACATTCTCCTGGCTTTGGGAAGGCATTATTTATGTGCTGATGAATTGTTGGGAAATTTTTCGTTGTCAATCTTAGTGTTTTGAAAGGTTTTTAAGATTTTTTAAAAATGTCTTTTTCTTGAAGAAGACTAGAGACAGCAGTTTTGGCAAAGAAGTTTCACTGGGATTGCACTATGTGCAAGTTGGATCAGTACTTTGTCCCAGTTGTATTTCTGGCAATACTTCATGTGCTAAACACAATATTTTCAGTCATGTACAACATACTTATCTATGCCTGATAAGAATGCATTCAAAGTTCGTAATCTTCAACCTGGGACAAGGCATTCTTAATGWACCTTAGGCTAATAAATTCCTGAAACAAAAAATAGAGTAGTCAAGAGCGCATTTAAAATAAACTGAAGGAATGGTATTTTTTCTTTTTATCATTTGCTAGTCTTCTAAATTCCTTCAGCTGGCAACATGTTGCTTTCAACAGTTCTAGAAAATATCATCTTCTGGCCAAGAGGAATAGCCCCAGAGCTATTGGATAAAGTACTGTCAAGGGAGCCAAGAATTCCTTATTTTGTATCTTCTSTAGAACAGCATGCTTTGCATTCTCAGATGACATGTATGAAGGACAGGACTTTTCACAATGTTTGTTATGTTGGTTTTCATAGTGGACTCCTGCCCAGAAATATTAAGTGTTTGAGTACAAGAATGGAAAAGGGATGTCTAGCTACAGTGTAGTCTTAATGGTTTTGAACTTGAAACATCTGAAGCTAGTACATTGTCAAAGTTTTTCTTTTTAAGAAGCTAACTGGAAAATACCACTTGGTTAAACAAAAGTCATCTTATTTCAGACTGCTTATTTAGTACCTCTGAAACCAAAAGCTGTTGCCAGTGTTTTAAATCAACCGTAAAAGAAAAGCTCTGAAACCTCTGGAATAAACTTATGTAGGCTTTTTCTGACGCAGTTTCTAAATGTTACACATGCCAAATAATTTGGGAAGTTTTGCAGTTTCACTTGTGCACAAGACAGTTTCATTGCCTTCTTTGTGGTATTTGAGCAGGGCATCTTTAACCTCATTATCTTGCTGCGTGTCAGAGCTGCCTTTGTTTCTCCCAGTCCAAAGAGTGGAAATGTTTCCTTTGACTAAGAGTTTCCCTGGCCTCTGGGTCTCTGCCTGGCAGAGGCACCAAAACAAGGGACCTGGAGGATATGGTAGAGGTCAGACTGCAGAGCTGTGAAACTTTATTAAGCTGGGCATGCTTTTGTATGCCAAACTGCTGAGGGAGGAGTGCTCTGGTTATGTAGTTAAATTGCACAGAAGGCTGGCTGAAACCTGGCTGGTGGCCTGTGGAGCAGCACTGTGCATAAAATGGAAAAAAGTAGTGCCAAGTACAGTTCTTTCATCTCCCTGCTTAAGACTAAATGGTCTTTACATTTTGCATTATTTTCTTGAAGAAGTGGATGACGTTTATTTTACATCTGTGGCTCCTCACAAAACCAGCAGTGCAGGGAGGACCTGGCCAGAGGAATCCTGGACTGCCAGTGTCAGTTGTCAAGCCTTTGGGAGCTGAAGGCAATGTTGACACTCTCAATGAGATCACCAMGTACAAATCACTTCTACAAATTAGATAAAGTGTCATCTTTTGCAGTTGACTGGCTAGTAAACTGCATTCCTGCCTTTCTCCCCACCTTTCAATAGTAAATAATCAGGGTCTGTGTGAATCATACATTTCACAAAGGTGTACAAATGTAATATAAACTACTAGATATTAGTTGTTAACTACTGCCTCTTGATGGTGACTAAATGCAAGTGATTGTTTTGGGGTGATTAATGTAATTTGTATTCATACATATACTGTGACTATAAGGACTTCTAAGAAGTAAATATATTTAAAGTATTCTGGCATTTGTCAAGATGAACTGTTAAAGGACACTTGGTTACTGTTTTTGAAGATGTGTTCCCTTGCTGTTCAAACTTCAGTCAAAAGTCTAGTACTTACTGCCTGATGTAGAGATCAGCTTAACTCTGGAAAAGGATAACTGCTGAGTATCAAAATCTGTGTGATGTGCCTTGAAGAGAAGTATAGGCATGTTTGCATTTTASCAGTTCACTTGTATAATATACATTAGTATCACTGCAGACTGAATGTTGTAAAAGGAAACTGATGATGTCTGATCTTTTCTTTTCCAGACTATCATTTTATTCTGGCCATTCTTCATTCTCCATGTACTGCTTGCTCTTCGTAGCAGTAAGTATGCTCTTTCCATCTAAGTGATAACAAAAGATCTGTTAGCTACCCAGTACTGAATATTTACTTGGCTGCTATGCACAAGGGACATGGCTTTTGTAGGATGCTTGTCTGGTACAGTTAAAGACTTCCCAGTAGGAGTTGTAAGGGAGATGATACTGGGACAAGAAGTAGAATGATGTTCAGTATGCCTAAGAATATGTAATATGGTATTTGGCTTGTGTGCTGTGTCTAAAATGAGCCCAGTGACAAGTGTGTTTTGAAAAGATGATGCTACTTAAATTTAGTTACATTTAAAGTATTATAAACCTTATAAAATTTATAAGGCTTGTAATACTTTTAAATTTATGAGCCTCATAAAARTCTATAATGAAACATGTCAGATCTAATGAGATGTGCAAAGCCTATTTTGAAATAAAGACCCTTAAACACAGATCAWGTATGGCTGGGCCCATAAACACAAAACAGCAGATCAAATTGAATTTTCAAATTCCTTTTTATTTTTCTGTATTTTTTAGGATCAGAGAGGCAAGAGTGAGGAAAGCAAGGGGACAGTAAATATTAGTGATAAGATCAATTCAGAGGTGCTTCATTTAGAGATTACTATATTTTTGTTGAARTTGTTCCAGTGAACTAGGACAAATAATCTTCACTCTTAGGGAAGACTGATTTTGTTGTTCTCCTCCTGCTAAGTGGTAACATAAAAGGCATTAACAACTTTATGGAATTTTGTTGTTAATGTAGTTGAAAGTTAAACTCTAGTCCTGGACATAATATATGCATTCCATTACTTTTACAGACCTTGGATTAAATTTTCTTTTTTTGTCTTTGTTGCATTTTAATTTTTTCACTCTCTCGTGGCATTAGTATAACACCACTGTGAGTGAACCAATTGTTCAAACTAAACAAAAACCCCTACAGCTACACACAGAAGGGGTGGCTCTTCAATATGGTTTAGGTAGTTTTTATGCTTTATTTTAAAATAAAGTTATCTCAGAAGCTTGATGTTCAGTTTTGATCTGTTATGCAGATTTTTTTTATGGCTAAACCTGTTCAGGTGTCTCCCCTGCTTACCAGTCTTATCTAATGTAAATACAAAGAGTTCATAAAAGTATTATATCCTGGGTTTGACTCAAATATGGTGGTATGCCTTCCTGTTGGCTGTTAAAGTGTTTTTGCTCATTATGACTGGTGATCTCCAATATTTTATGGATCCACTCATAATAGCACTTCAAAGCCAAACCCACTCTTTCCATAGTACAGGGAAGCAATTACTGCTGTACAGAGAGCACCCTCATACTGACTTGCCCCTCTGGGCTCAGTCAGACCCTTCTCATCCAACATCTTCTCACATGGTTTTGTTAAACAACATGATAACGTGATGCTTAAATCTCACAGAAGGACAAACCTGGAGATAAGAAAAACCTTGGTAGGTGTGTAGCAATGTGTATTGTTTATAATTCATTCTGGCTGGATTACAGTTGTCTGTCAGAGATCTGGAGCTGTCTGAGCTTTTACCTCTGTCCCATGTGTGTAAGGCATGTTCTTCTGCAGCCTGGTAGTCAGGAGAATTCTCAACTATTAATCGAAGGTAATGGGTCACATTAGGTAATACAACTCTCTAGATGCATACAAGACAGTAGAAGATGTCTTGAACAGCCTGGAGTTAAGACCTTGTTTAGTTAACCTACTGGGCTTGGAAAAAATTCAGCCTTTGGCATGAAAGTAAAGAGTCCTTTATTTTGAAGTTACTAACTTCATGTGGCTTGAATAATGCTTTCTGGAGTGCCTGTGGCATATTCTTTTGAATCCATGCAAAGAGCTTGTCTGGAAAGTTGTTGAAGAGGAAATTATGAACCTTAGCTGTCTTGGGGCTTTGTGTGTATGTATGAGTTTGATTCTTGGCAACCTCCCACATGGGTAGGTGGCAAGTCAGTGCAAATCAAACTCTTCCTATGCAAGCTACATCAAAATAGCATAAATCCTGTCCTTGTGTCTGTCCTGGTTCAGACACTTGCTGTGCTCAGAGCTGTCCTTGTGTCCACTCAGTTCTGTAGTAACTGCAAAACATGGCTTTGCTTAGTAGCATCCTTAAACTAGAGGGTTACAAATGCCTTTAACTCTTCTAAGATGATATTTGAACAGGAAGTGTTTCATTGTAGATCAGTTTGTTTTCCATTAATTAGTCAATGAGTTTCTGGAGCCCTGTCTGTTTCTGCACCCATTTTTTGTCTTTGGCTGAGCCATATTGCCCAGTAAAAATAAGAGGCTTTGTGGAGATTAGACTTCTGCTTCCTTCTGTCTGATAATAAGATTATTCATTATTCATAGAAACTGCCATGAGGCCRTTGTAGGCCATCTGAAGAAGGTTAATGGCTCCTGTGCAGCATGTTTTTGTCTTGCTGATTAACATAGCCTTAGAGCATACCAAGAAACCAAATCGAGTTCAGATGTCTTCAAAAGGACAGCTAGTGCAGGAAGGTGAAGAAAACACACAATCACACACTTGCCCATGTGGCAAGGCAGAGTGCTGCTGCTGGCGCCAAGCCAAACCTGCAGCATTTGATGCCAGAGTTCATTTTCTGAACTCTGCTGCTGGCTTCATCTGTGCCCTGCGCCCGTTCTGCAGCCACGGGCTGAATCACCAGCAGGACAGGCTGTTAGCATGTGCCATTACGCAGAGGCTGTGTTAATGATAACCAAACACTGGCATGCTGCTTTCTGGGGCAGCTGGAGGAGTCTGGTGTGTGTGTGTTTGTGTGTACTGCAGGAAGTGTGCTCTTAAAAGGTAGCTGCTGAATGCATGTGCTGTGTCAGGTGAATCCATGACTCTATAGAGAACCAGTCCTCGGAGGAGCAGCTGAGGGAGCTGGGGGTTCAGCCTGCAGAAAAGGRGCCTCAGGSGTGACCTTACAGCTCTCCCAAGTGCCTAAAAGGAGGTTGTAGCCAAGTGGGGTCCTAGGCAGCCAGCAACAGGATGAGAGTACTTGGAAAAGATTGTCAACTATTGGACCAGGCTACCCCTGGGAAATAGTAGAATTGCCATCCCTGGAAGTAGTTAAGAGAAGTGTGGATATGACACCTGGGGACATAAATGAGTGCTGGACTTGGCAGTGCTGAGTTAACAGTTGAACTTAAATGATCTCAAGGCTCTTTTCCAGTCTAAACAATTCTGTGATTCTGTGACATTTTTGACTTGGCAAGCATTTGGACTTCTTCAAGAGTCTGTATTATGCTAAGGAGTATTCCTTTCTTCTGCTTGGGAGGAGATTGCCAAAATTATTTGAGTCCTGACTGCAGGGCTTTGCTGGTATCAGGAGAAAAAACTGCAATTCTGAACATAATCCTATGCTGAATGGCCCATCTCATAGCAGGGGCCACACATGGAAACACCACTCACTGTATTAGTCATCAAATTCTCTACTTTAACTCTTTGTTGCATGGAATTGTTAAATAGTTTGTTATCCATCTGTTTAAATAAGCAGCAGTATACATCATTTGTTGCTCTCACAGCACAGAGGTCATTGCACCTGTAAAAAGCTGTGGTGTCTAGCTAGACAAATTTAAAGCTTGGGTTTTTTCAGCCCACTCCCAGGTTAAAGTTAAGTTTCTTATTTTCCTAACATAGAATTAGTGAAACCCCAGAAAAAGACCTGCTTGTATAGTCTGTCAGTTTAGGTAGCTATGGTGGAGAATGAATTTGAGACTCATTTGGCAGAGCTAGATGGGTTAGTTTGGGTCCAAGCAGAGCTGTTATCTCAGGGATAAGAGCTTCTGCCTACAGCAGCTTTGTGGGCAAGCTAGAGGGAGTTTGACTGCAACAGTATGTGGGAATCCAGTGTCCTAATAACAGATGATGGATACCAAATTATCTGTGTTTTCCTCTCCTGATGCTGCTCCTTTTTTTCCACAATTAAACAGCTGGCATGACCACTCCTGTATCAAAATTATTTAATCCTGGTTTGGAAGTGGGAGAGCAAGTGTAGTGGAACACCTCTCCTACCAGTGTCCATGTGACCAAACTAGCACCTTGGCCCTAGAGGGGGGCATGCTGCAGGCAGTATTTTGCTTTGACTTTTCAAGTTAAGTATGTTAAAAAAGTTATTTTAAATTAAAATACCAAATGCATGCGGCCATCAGTAGTGAGAACAGTTGGCAGAAGTGGGTGTGGTGCTGAGGATTATGTTTCTGTAACAGAATCAGTTTTGGCTGTAGCTGGCCTGGGCACTTCCCTGCCGGCACCTATCCCAGGATGAAGAATAGAGCTGCACAAACCCAGCCAAGAGGCACTGCTATTCTGGGGATGGCAACGTGTTTGTGCTGCTTAGACTTGGGACAAAAAGGGATGATGAATCTTGCACAATGTAACTTGAGTGGCTCTCCTACAAGTCATTGGGAACATTTTATGTATCCAAGGTCACATGGAATTACAGATGAGAAGAGGAGGGTAACTGGTGTTTCAGTGGCTGGGACTGACAGCCTTCTTTTGCAGAGAGGTCATAGGATAAACACACATGAGAACAGGCTTTAGGCTGCTTTTGGTACTCAGTGCTCCCAAATGTGCCAGTCAACCTCTGCTCTCAAACTCTGATTTTAATTGTTTGTTGGGATGGGAGGTTGAGTGAAACAGTACTCAAACAAGAGTCTTTAACACAGTATTTTAGCTATGTCTGTTTGCACAGCACCTATTTCTTCACTTTTGCAAATGCTTTTGAAAAACTAGAGCTACAGAACTGTCTTTATTGTGTTCTTGCCCACATGAAAGTTGAGGACCAGTCTTCCAAAACTAATGAAAATGTGTTGCTGAAAATGCTTTGTTTGGCTGTAGCTGTGCATAGTATCAAGTACTTTACTTTTAGCAGATGAAAAAATAAAGGGTAACTGGTCATGCTGCAAGGCTCAAGTATGGAAGCACTCATGCTTCTACCTGTATGTGCTCCTAATATTATTTTAATAATGTTATTTAGACTTTTTATGGTAAGGAAACAAAAGAACCTCATTTCTCTGTGATTTGCTTGGAAGTTAGGGCCACTAGTAATAATTCCAGTATTGTGAACTGGCTCCTCTAGGACTGAGCTGAAAGCAATACATTGCAATGCTCTAGTTCTTCTAGTAAATGTTAAAGTACTAACTTCCAGCAGTTTTTTTCTATCAGAAAAGAGGTAAGTGTTGTATTCCAATTTGCAGCAGAATAAAATGTTACTGTTTATCCTGCTCTATGGTAAGAGTTATGTCAATGTGAAATTATTTTGGCCATGTACAGCCAAATTGAGGCTGGAGGATTAAAACCCAAAAAAACCCATTGCTCACTGGACAAGTAGTATTTGTTTAGAACAGATTGATTACAATGTTGATATTGAATTGAAAGCTGAGCTGTTACCAGTAACAGGAATTTATGCCCATTGCTTAGGAGGCAGCTTTTGCACATCAGTTGCCTTTGACAGCAGAATGCAGCTATCTTAAAGAGCCCAGACTGGTACATATTCTGCCTTTTCTTGCTAGTTCAGCCGTTTCCTGCCCAGTTCAGCTCTCCCATAGATCAGTTCCCTGTAGGGCTGTTCAAACATCAGAGCTGACACAGGGAAGACAGATATRGTCAGAGTAATAGGGATATACCATCCCTTTGAACAGCAGCTCAGGCATACCCCCAGGCTGAAGGCACTGCAGACCTGTATGCTTTTCCCTCACTGGAAGGGGAAGAACTAATTCTGAACTGTTGCTTCTTTCTTTTTTATTTTCTGCCCCATCAAAATAAAACAAAAGACATATAATAATGCAATTGACCAGGGTCATAAATATGTATTTATGAAAAGGAGATGATCTCATTAAAAAAGCAAAATGTATTGACAGGCATCAAAGTCTAAGTTGCCTTTTTTTTTTATTCCTTAAATTTTTTTTTAGAAGCCCAGCTCATGAGTGACTCATGAATTCTTCTACRGCTCTGTATTCCTTTTAGAATACAGTTTTCTCTTTGGATGTGAGCCCGCTGTGTTTAAAAGTACATGGGAGAGACATTATCCATATTTCTGGTTTGCAGGCGGTGTCTTGTTGGCTGATGCCTATAGTTCTGTGTTTATTCATAGATGCAGTGCTTCCAGGTACAAAATAAGCTGTTGCACTTCAATGTAATATTTGCATAAATGTAAGATAGTATATGACACGCATATTGTGGCTCTTTTGTGCTCAGAACTGCAATTTTTAAACTGCTTACTGTATTTCTTGTATTTCCTTGAATTCCAGAGTTTGTACTAGCTGAAATATGATGAATAATTCTTACACAAAGCTATTTGAGTAACGGCATTTATACAAACTAGCTTTTATATGAAGGCATCTCTCAAGTTTCCCACAACAAGCAGAAAGGGAAGAGCTATTCTGAAAACATTTATAGATGTAGGAGAAAGCTTTGAAAATCTCTGAAGGRAGCCTTTCTCTCTGCTGTTGCCTAGTCTGAGCAGGGAAGAGGTGTCTGGATTGCTGAACAGGACTAGAAAAGGGATGGCAGATCACTTACCTGTRTCTCCTATCCCTGTGTATCTGTCTAAATGTTTGGTTTCAGTTGCTTATAACATTATGCAGGAATCTAGCCTGAATGTCTCAGCTTGTCCATTCTCTTGGAGGACCATATTTTAATATGGGCTTTTATCAAAGATGCTCASATGCAAACTGTGTCTGGTGCAAGTGTGTTGTAGTGTGACTACTGCGCTGCCCTCTCCTCAAGGAAAGGCTACAGTGTGTATTTACTGGTGGAMTTGGAGGGTGAGTAGTTACTCTGCCAGTCTGTGCATCTTCTCAGCTTCCTAATGGAAGACTTCACAGTCTTAGGCAAGGAGGTATTGTCTCCTGTAAGGACATCCTTAGGATATATGTAAAAATGAAATTTTCCTATTTTACRAATGTGCCTGGATTCTCAGCTGTTAATGCCTAATCCCAGCCTTCTGAAAAATTTTGCCCCATCTTTTCATATTAGTGCAAAGGCTGTTTTTGTGAAGATTTGAAAACACTGGTGCCTCCTGTGCTTTTGCTTCCTTCCACCCCTGCCTCATTAACAAAACCACCTAYACACAGTAGCTCCATATCTGCTCCCTCCACCTCTGAAATCCAAAAGCAAACCACATACTTGTGTACATGGACTTGAGTGTGCTTAAGCATTCCTAAATCAGAGCTTCTTGGTTTGGGAAGAATCCCTATGGTTTGTGGCTCTTGGGACTTTTTGGGTCAGCAGACTTGCTTTGAAGTATGAGCTTTCCTAACAGTAGCCAGTAATGGCTCCAAATACTGACTGTAACCACAGCAGTATTTTGTGCCTCTTAGACAGCAATGCCATAGGGCTCTTCTGTACTGCTCAGGCAGATACCATAAACCAAAGACAGACATGACTAATAGTAAATGCTAAGCTAAGTAAAGTACATGCCATTTACTTGCTCGCTTCTAAACTTGTATCAACTACTAAGGTCTCTCARAGTAGGGATTTATTTCACGAGAAATGACAAAGGTGACTTTCTGCACCTTTGTTTTGTCTCCAGAGTCTTACTACTTGCACTTGGACAAACTGAGAAGTGTTTTCATTTCTCTATGTCACAGGGGAATTTTCTCTCTTGGAAACTGTTTCCTCACTGTTCTGCTCTTAAGTTAATGATGCTGTGATTCCCTTAGGGTTGGAGAGACAGAAATAAGAGTGAAAATAGGTATATCTCTAAAGGGAAGGTGTGCATTGCTTCTGTTCTTTAGGACCCCTGTAGGAAGTGCAGTTACTGGGGCCTTTTGGTATCAGGAGAAAATCTGTTTTTGAAAAGTATCAGAAAAAATCAATTGGTACAAGTAGTACTATTACTTGGTGGGGGAACACCACCACAATCCCTCCCCTCTCCAAATTTCTTCCTTTTGACATCCATTCTTGAACAAGTGCAGGAGGATTTCCCATACCTTAATAGGCAAATTTATTTTGCAGTGCAGAATTTCTGTATAATTGGTTTTGAAAAAAATAGGAGAAGGTATTGAATGAAAATAACCAAGGAGTATTAGGTATTGAAACTAAATATCTGAAATATAATTTTGGTTGGTGAACTGAGTAGGTTTTGGTAGATTTAAAAGAATTTTGTGCTCTTAAAGTGAAGAAGTATTATATTAGCTGTTAGGAAGTTTCCTTGTGAAGCCACATGGTTGCACCTCCTGAAGTCCGTGTAGGAAACACAAGTCACTGTACTTCCAAATTAGGTAGGCATGTGTTTATGTAAATTAATACTGCTCTGTTGAAAGAGCAAATGCTCAAAAGCCATGCTAGAAATGTGGAGTAGCAAATAATTCTCCAGTTGCAGAGACCCTTCCATTCATGTCTGTGGCTTCTTGCAAGAAGCCACAAAGTAGCTGTGAGTTTGTCTTCATTGCTTGTCTGTATTTTTAGAAATGAAGTACTAGACCATAGATTAAGAAGAAATTTATGTTCAGGATGTGTGTGGCGTAGAGGACATATTTTCATTATGGACTAAACTAGTAGGGAAAAAAACCCTCAAGATTATTTAATCCCATTAAAAAGAAGTCTTGTGAAATCTTTTTGCACTTTTAAAAGGAATGAACGAAGCAAACACAAGAAGCAGCAGGATGGGGGAATGGAGAGCAATGGAGCATAGCTAAAAGACAACTGCTGAAGGATCAGAATGCTCAGAACAGTGTGGAGGGAGGCTGGCATGGTCAAAATGCTGACAGGAGTGGGTCACTACCAGAGCAGCTTGGGATGCTTCTGCTGTGTTCATAGGCTCACAAATTTGTTCTCAGCAATTTGGGAAATGCTGGTTGGAGGCATTTCAGTAGTATTACCAGATGAGATTTCCTAAAGTTCCTGTGGCTTCTACAGATCACAAGTTTTTCTTATATACTTATTCCTTTCTAGAAAAGAGGCTTGGGTGGGGAGACAGGGATTTGCTTCTGGTTTCTTTCTCTAAGGCTGTCCCATGACTTCAAAGGAGAGCAAAGGAACCTGAGGTGTGCCATAAAGGAGGAGGTTCTGTAAATAGCATGAAACTATTGCACTCTGTTAGTCAACAGGGTCAAAATAGTAGCAAAAGTTAATGCAGCATGGAGCTAGGACATCTCCATATTGTGCATTTAATTCTACATAAGGGCTAATACTTTATAAAGGAAAATTTTGAATACTTCCAGTGTTAAACTTGATTTACATTTAATGAATCATCAGCAAAAGCTCCTCCTCTCCTTGGCTGGTGTGTTTTCCTTTGTGGACCTGATGGTCTGTTGCAGCCAAACATGTTGCTGTTGTCTAAGAGCAAGTCACAGTAGTGGGAAGAAGCTTGGCAGGGTGGCACAACTCAGAGCCTGTTAAAAGCAGCATCAGTTTGAAACTACCTGCTTAAAAATAACGTGGCATTTGCTATTGCAGCAGATGGTTAATAAGCAATTATTTTCAACTTAACAAAAGAAAAACCCAAAAACCCAAACCCAACTGTAACCAGAATGACAGCTGCTATTTCTGAAATTAAACACAACAGTGATCAGTCAGCCTAACACTGATCTGTGGTATCATTTCTCACCCTTCTCATGCCTAGTTTTAGAACACTGTGAATCTATTTGCTATAGAAGGTGCAAAAAGACCTTTGGCCGTTTCCTGTACAGATAGAGGAGCTGATGGTGTGAAGAATCACRTAGCATTTGTGAAGTCTATAGCCAACTGCTTATGCTCTGCAGCTGATAGAACAGCTCCGGATCTTCTTCATGATGGGAGATTACTCTCAAAGTACAGAAATCAAGCTTTTACATAGATGTCAAATCCAAATTTGTCTGATGCTTTCTTAAGCAGAAAGAATTTGCCTAAGGGCAAAGACTGCTTTATTGATCATTCAGTGCACTGAGCTGGCATCCTTCCAAGTTGGCATTTGCATGCCTTGCCCCATTTCCTTCTTGTGTTCATAAGCAAACCTATTTTCTCACATATCTCCAAAAGGGTTGCATAACCCTTTTTTTTCCTACTATGGCTATACACCCTTTGCAAACTTCCAAAAATGTTTATATGGAAAAAAACTTCATTGCAGCAAGGTATTTTAACTGCCTTCAGGAAAATTTAGTGGGAATAGGGAAAGAGCGAAGTACAGCCAACATTAAATCATCAAACAGCTCTTCAGGCTACCAGCATATGCTCCTGGGACCTTCCTATGCTCCATCAGGCACTTCATAGTGTTCTGGTCTACTGTTGGTAAATCCAGAAGCAGTATCACAGTAAGTCCATTAAAACACTTTTTGTTAAAATAACTTGGTGTGACAGGTAATTTCTGAAGTGGCTAAACTGTATTTTCCCTAGTGGTGAGTTTGAGGCCCACAGAAATATGCAGTGCCCACCAATTTGAAGGGGAAAAATTATTTTTCAGTTTAGTCTTAGGTGTAGCTTCTTTAGAGTCTGATTCTACCCTGACCTTGCTATTAAAGAAAACTGTTTATGGATAGGGTTGATGTTTTTGATGCTCCATTTATAGCTGAAAATGTCAGCATGCCAAAATTATGATGTAAGTTACTAAGAGAAAGGTTCCCCAAATGTTTAACTTTGGAAAGTATCACCTCTGCACCTACAGTGTCTTCTCTGTGCCTGTATTTACATGGTAAATGTACTGCTTCTCAGTTAGCCGTGGCTTTTGAAGCTGGCAGTGGAGGGTTTTACCAGGAGTTTGGTGTGCTGCCTTGGTGCCTGATACTTGTGTATTGGTTTCTACATTTCTCAAGACTGTCAGCTAAGGTTTTGTCCTTGGCCTGAAGTTTCTAAGTGTSTCTGAGAAGATATACTTGAAATGTTAAATATAACTTCCAAATGTATTGTCAGTGAATGCAGTAACTATGGTGCTTTCTTTGGCGATAGGATTAAGTTTCAGAATAAATTCAATTATGTTTACAGAAATTTGGAGAAACTAGAGAGCTAGRCAGATGTAGACAGACAGATCCTAGACAGACCACAGAAGAAACAGAGGYGGGGTCTTGGATTAGATTAGATAGGAAAGTAATAAATACTGCAAAATGGAGATAATACATCAAAAACATAGCAATACACAACAAAAGCAGACATGAGGGTAGGGAAAATATGGGAACTTCAAATATCATGGGAACTTCAAATATCCACCAGAGTGGCAGGGTGGTTAATATGCAGCTGAAAAGGGTGAGGAATGCAGCTCAGTGAAACGTACCAGTGACAACTGAGAAATGCTGTCGTTACATTAAGTTAGTTCTGATACTTAGCTACAGCTACAATGCTATGCTAAAAGTTGATAATACTAAAGGTGACTGGAATTGAGAATGAAGTTTAAAAACTTGCCAGCTTTATGTATAGTAAATGTAAACTATTTTCTATCTAAGGCTTACCTGTAGTTCATGCAGGAGTAAAATACTGGTTTGACTTTCACTGGATTCTTTTTGAGCCTTAAGTGGCTCTAGTATTACCAGGACCTTTATCCTCAAAATATTCATTTGTCACATTGGTACAAATGACACARTATGATGGTGTGATATATAAATTAAAAGTCCAAAACTATCAAACCCTGCCTTGGCAGCCTTAAGAGTATAACTACAGCACCTAGAACAGCCATGAATATTATTTGAATAAAATATCAATCAGCTCTTTGAAAAGACCCAACACAATTTTACTGCATCTGTGCTTTCTGCATTTTGTAACTAATTTCTTTTTCTTTCAGCTTTATCTCCAGGCAAGAATGAAAGGAGACTGGGCAAGACTTGTACGTCCTACTTTACAGTTCGGTCTTATTGCTGCATCTATCTATGTGGGTCTCTCACGTGTTTCTGACTACAAGCATCACTGGAGTGATGTTTTAACAGGACTTGTCCAGGGCGCAGTGGTAGCTGTGCTCATTGTAAGTAATTCCTGAGGGGGTGGGTGAGTGTGAATGCTGCTTTTATGAAAAGCAGCATTAGAACTGCAGGCTGTGTTCACAGGAAAGCAAACCTGTATTTCTAATGCTTCAGAAATTGCTGAAACAGGGAAACAACTCCTTGGTTGTAGCAGTAGTACTTTGGGGAGTGAGGCCAGGCCAATGAGATTAATGGTAGTTTTAGCCACTGGACAACATGACATTACTCAAGAGATTTTCAAATAACTAAGATGGAAATAGTAACTGCAAACCAAGGCCTCTCTATATAAATCAAGCTTTTTGCTTCTAGCCACWTTTGAAATCCCAAGTACAATAGCAGAGAACGTAATATTAAGTGTGTTTTATAAAGTAAGTTTTATAAAGTAAAAAGGGGGGGAAAAGGCCTTGAATAAGTACAGCACSAAAGTGTCTTCCACCTTACACAGTGTGTTTTTTTCAGTCTGATGAGAAACTAAAGCCCTTTACCATTTCTTRTGTGCATTCCCTAGTACTAAAAATGTGTTCACAACAAGGAACCTGTGAAGCTTAGCTGTACTGATGAGTGTAAAGTTATCCCAGGAAACAGACACTTGCCTAAACTTGTCACATCAGGCCCAGTTGACTTAGTGACAACAATTGTACTGGGTATCACCAGAGTGCAATGGCTAATTCACCCATAGATAAATTAGGACTTCTGGATCAGTGGGAACAAACTGAGGTCTTACTGAAGGATTCAGTTATGAAGAACTGAGGCTCAGCTGGAAAGAACTACCTCCACAATAAATGCTTTGTCAGCTTTCTCAGGTCAGAAGGGTTCAAGACAAAGCTGTCTACTAATTGCAATCAATAATCAAATCTTGGAGCAGCTCTGGGAAATCATACAGGCTGCATTGGCTGTTACTAATGTCAACATGTTGGCATAATCCTACCCCTTTTTCTAAGAAACAGAGTACAGAGAGTAAGAAACATCAGAGATCAAAGAAGTGAGGACACTTTTATTAGGAAAACAAGTTTAGTCAAGGATGTTGGATGATTCAGAAGGTGCTTAGTAATACAAGAAAGAGTAAAAAGTAGCATTACAGAGAGTAGAGTTGAAAGGTCAGGAAATTATTTTTAAAAATATACACTAGCACCAACCACCACCCTCAGACTCTTATCTGAAAGAACTGATGAGTTCCTCTCCAAAACCAGCAAGCTGAGGTTAGAGCATAGCAGCACAGCAACTGTAAATAGGTCACTAAAYTGAACTGAGGGAATCTGGCATTAAGTGGAAGCTGAAACTCCCCTGGTCTGTGGCTAAAGCAGTGTGCTGGATCATCAGCCAGCTGCCAGCATGGTGGGAGATTGTTTCTTCTGCCACGGACATTCAAGTGTACCGCAGCTCTCAGGGTTGCAGTGGGAGGGGAAGACACCATTCAGGAAGGGAAAGGAGCATGTGAGGCTCTCACTTATTGCACTCCAGGTAGCACTGTGCCCAGCACATCTGCTATGGGACTTGGTGAAATGAGCAGTGGAAGACAGCAAGCTGCAGAATTGGATCAACCACCTGTCTTGTAGTGAGGGAGATGTCTCCTAGCTGCAAAGAAGTGAGGTGGTATGTTTAAAAGACTGCAGGAAAGGACTACATAGGTAGAGCTGGCCTTAGAGATGCTGGGTCCAGCTAAAGCACCATGTCTCCTGTTCTGTTCCACCTAAACTACAGGAAAAAATTCAACTAAACTTGCATTGTGGGCCCTCAAAAAGCACATTTTGCTCCTTCACTTAGAGC
This sequence comes from Cardinalis cardinalis, assembly GCA_014549065.1. Lineage (NCBI taxonomy): Eukaryota > Metazoa > Chordata > Aves > Passeriformes > Cardinalidae > Cardinalis > Cardinalis cardinalis. The sequence goes on along the minus strand of JACDOX010000043.1, from coordinate 3,345,545 downwards.
TGTTCAAACTATGGCTGTTGTAATGAAGCAGTGCCTGGTAAGGCAGTCAGTTAGCACAAGCCTTGAATTTGTCTTATACCATCAGTGGCTAAATGGTCAATGGCAAGGTGAAAAAGCTATTGAAAGAACAGATACCTGAATTTTGTACAAGACTTCCCTGCCATTTTCTAATGTTTTAAACTGATTAAGCTTTTTATTCGTTTTGATCATAGAATTTGCCTGCTGCAGAGCCCTTGTTTCAAAGACTTGTGAGTGCAGGAATAATTTAACACTKATTAACGCTTAACACGAATTTGTTCACTTAGGTTGTGTACGTGTCAGACTTCTTCAAAGTGAGAGGATGTACATTTCAACCAAAAGAAGATTCTCACACAACCCTACATGAGACTCCAACAAATGGAAATCACTTTGGCAGCAATCATCAACCATGAAGAATGACCCATATCATCTATATTGCTCTGAATGAAAACAATTTCACAAGTCTAACTCTGTAATATAAATAATTGCCTTTAAGGGACTGCTGCTGCTCTTGGATGCTCACTTTACCTGTATATAGTAACATCTACCACAGTTATTGTACATCTAAACTTTAAATTTCTGTTGGTTCAAGCTCTTGCTTAAAAGAAAGCTATTACAATTGTAAATTTTTATTGAAAACTGTAACAAGTTATATTACATACACTGCTGTTTGTACATGCCTTGTTGAATCAACTGTGGTTTAAGTAAACACCATTAAAAGGAATAACTTGATATGGAAGCCACATGTGACACTGATGAATTTGTTCCATCATGTCAGTATAGTTTCTGGAAGACATCTGCTGTTACAGGTAAAGGCTTGCAGCAAACACAATATCCCTCTTGATTTTTGTAATCCCTATAAAGAAGAAAAAAATATTAATATTGAAGAGTCTTAACTGGCACAACCACTAGTTAAAGTACAGTTATAAACATGTTACAGGTTATTAAATGGAAGTCATTGTACATCCATTTTTAGCCACCCTTTATGTCAAACTTTGTAATAAAGATGTTATCTGGAAATACAACAGCAATGGTGCTGTTTACCACGATGTCAACACAAGTTCACATTACAAAACTATTCATTTTCAGTCCTCACAATCTGTGCAGTCCCTTCCCCATCACTTTTCCTTCTAAAATTGCTTAATGTACTGTGAAAGTGAAGTACATACCCTCTGCAAACTTATTTTCCAGTTCTGTGTTCCCAATGGCTTTTGCAGCCTGGCACATCTGCCGAAGCAGTTCTTCTAGCCGCCTCATGCAACGAATTATGCTACCTGTGTGAAAGAGCAAAGGACAACGTTGTGCCACATCATGTAACTGGTCCTGAATTACTCAAAAGTAATTGTGCCTTCTACAACCCTGGTAAATTTATCTAGAAGCCAAATGTCTTAAACTTAGTTTCTGTTTGCACAGTAAATTTCTTTGTGAGGCATTTCCTTGAAGCTGTTTCCAAATGCTTGTCCTTTTTACTGTCTTTACATTCTCTAATACCTAATCACACTACTTTCTAGGCTGTTGAATAATTCCTTGCTGACTTTTTCTTTCAAGAACTTGTTAAAACTTCCTCAAAAACCACAGACCATTAGGAGATTCACAACTTAGCTGCTTCAAGAACTACCACAGGTTTATTTTGGGATTGTTTTTTATAAGCCTTAGTTCTTTTGTTGGCAAAGGCAGTAAAACATCTATCCTACCAATCCTGAGCTACTCAWGAGTCCATGGACCACTCTACCAAGCCATTGCATGGTTACAATAATACACACAAGCATCTTGCCACAGCTCCTACACTGCAACCCAACACCCACTGGTGATTTATTATGCATTTATCTCCTTTTTGAACTTTCCTCACAGCTCAGCCCAAGTCACAGCTACAAATTTCACAAACAACTCTAAATGCTTCTGCTCTTCTGGCCACAAGCAAACAGCATCCTGTTTGGTCATCTCCTCCAGCAGCATCTCCGAGAGTCAAAATTACTGTAGGCAAAATAACTGTTAATGGGTAAATATGGGATGAAGGGCTTGAGAGCAGCCCTGCTGAGAAGGACTTGGGGGTGCTGCTGGATGACAGGCTCTATATGACCCATCAATGTGCACCTGCAGCCCAGAAAGCCAATTATATCCAAAGCAGTGTGGCCAGCAGGGAAAGAGAGGTGATTCTGCCCCTCTGCTCTCATGAGACCCCACCTGCAGTGCAGCATCCAGCTCTGGGGTCCCCAGCACAGGAAGGACATCAACCTGTTGGAGCGAGTCCAGAGGAGGGCCACCAGGATGGTCAGAGAYGGAACAGGTCTCCTTTGAGGACAGGCTGAGAGAGTTGGGGTTGTTCAGCCTAGAGAAGAGAAGGCTCCAGGGAGACCTTATTGTGACCTTTCAATACACGTAAACATTCAAGGTCATGTTGGATGGGGCTCTGAGCAACCAAATTTAGGGAAGATCTGAGTCTCTGCTCACTGGAGGGGGTTTGGTTTCTACAACCTTCCTATTACCCCCTTAAGGTATCATATTTGGGAAAAAAAAACCAATATGAAAAGAGCATTGGTCATAGCTCTTGGGAAAGTGGGACAGATAAAGTTAATGCTTCTCTTCTAAAAAGCATTCATAGGGGCTCACTAGGCCATGTCAGTTTCTACAGTGAGAACAGTTTGTGCAAGAGCAGCGGTTTGTAAAACCTGTTGCAATGACAGGAGATGGAAAAGCCCACCCATAGCCTACTGAGCACAGAGCACACACCARCACAAGTGACCTGAGGGCAGCTGCCCTGAGCATGGCTGTGCTGCACTGTGGCAGGCCCTGGCTCAGCTGTCTAAGACCCTGCTCGTCTCCATTTACAAGGCCAACCCCGACAGCCGTTCCAGGGAGTACTTGTTTGCAGGCAGCATAGCTGGGCTTGTTGCAGACATAGTTTTACGTTCAAGAAAAAGAAAACTTCAACTTTAAAATGAATTATTATTGTTTATACTTCCATAAAGCAGGAGCTGGTCTGCAGTTAACGGATAGGATATTTAACTCCATTTAGCGTTCTTTCCTAATGGCTTTAAAAAGCTGCTCTTATTTTTATTTCTTCCCACCACATATTTCAGCTTAGAGACAAAGTATTTTCCTAAGCAAATCAATGCTACTCCACTTTGTGACAAACACTCTTCTTCTTGGAACACTTAGGCTTATTTCGTATTCTGATTTTCTTTTAAATCACTACAATTACTTGGATAACCAAGGAAAACTACTCTGGGATTTAGGAACACAATCCATTTAAAGCACACATAACCAACAATGGATGCCTGAAGTGCTTCCCCCTTCCTTTTGGATAGGGACAGAAAGCACAGAAAACCAGGATAACCAAGGAAAACTACTCTGGGATTTAGGAACACAATCCATTTAAAGCACACATAACCAACAATGGATGCCTGAAGTGCTTCCCTTCCTTTTGGATAGGGACAGAAAGCACAGAAAACCAGCCTACTGAAAGTTAAGGGAAGAATCAGGCATTAACCCCTGTTACAAGAGATGACCTCAAAACAGGCTGCTAAGATCTCATTTTGAGGAAGCTGGCACTATTGAGTAGATCAAAGCTGACTGTCTTAGTACAAATATGGTAAATGGAAAATGTTACTGCCCAGTGTATTCTGAACATTAAAGTGTCAATGTAAAACATAAGCCAGCTGCTTCAATGTTCCACATACTCAGGGTGCCTCCATAGCAAATGGAAGGCTCAGATATTCATTTAAATAGGAGGAATCTGCTGACTACAGAAGCAAAGACTGCCAGGATTTGTACTGCTCAAAAGCAACTTTCTTCAGAAAATTCCTAGGTCTATGCATTGGATTACATGCATCAATTATGTGCATGAATTCCCTTATTGTAAGGGAATCTGCAAACCTTTGTGAAGAAGAAAACAGCATTTGAGRGAGGCAACAGTGACACTAACAACTTCAAAAAGGAAGACTTCTAACAGTGGGGCATCCATTCTACTCTTCACAACTTCCAACAGGCTGGTTTTTCATTCTGGCCTGACCTTTACTGTTGACCGTTCTTGTTAGACAACCCTTTGGATGGTGTGTTTTTACAAAATACCAGGCCTGTAAAGCATCATACTTTTAAAAGTGAAAACAAAGTATTCTTCCTCAAGAGGCAGTTTCTAGTACTCCAGTTTTAGGAACCAAATTAATCCACCTGACATGTTATATCTAGGCTTTGCAACTATCTCGACTGCACTTCTGTGCAAAACTATTCAAAAGAGAGACTTGGTTACCACTTCTCACTTCTGTCATCGTTAAGTCAGCAGGAAGAACTGGTTATATCAAATTAAAAAAAAAATTAACTATAATGAGGACAAGTGCAAGACCTGTACTTCCTGATGACAAGCATTTGGAACATGTTTTTTTTTCCCTTTAACTAGAAAMAGTAAGCATTACCTTTTGTTGTAATGCTTAGAATTTCTGAGTTTTAAAGAAAGTTTTTAGAATACAGAGATATCCCTTTAAAAAGGGATTCTAGATTCTAAAGCATCATCACTGTGTAAGTATAAATTTAAATATATAGTAAAGAATTTTTTCCCCACTTGATTTTAGCCATACAGATGCTTGAAAACATCTGAGTTTACGGTAAGGTTATTCAGTATTACCATTCCCTGTTGTAGAATTACCAACTCATACCTTCTAAAGAACAACTGATTAGCCTACCTTCAAAGACATCTGTCATTTTGCAGATGTGAGCAAAGTTAGCTCCATTTGCCCATGTATACACAACATCCATTAGGTTGGGTCTGAAAGAATTCAAGTAATTTTCTTCATCAGTTTCCAGTTTTGCTTCTGCTGACACCTTGGCGATTCTTTTTGCACACTCCTTTAAAACAAAATATTTTGTATTTACATTACACTTAACCAGAGTAAGAATTTAAGTGACAAAAAGACATGCACATTATTAGGTACTGCATTACATGATGTTTTCTTTTTAGTGTGAAATTACTCATAATCAGAAAGTAAACCACTGTTTACATGAAGTCTGCCTACACTAAGAATCTACAGTSTAGCAAGCAAGCTTATAAAACTTTTAGAGGCATGTTCTAAATTAGCATAAAGACTTCTTGCAAACCATATAACGTATTATTAATTACACATTGCAAAACCACATGCAGTGCCAGCTGAATTCACTGATGATGCAAAATTAGGTCTTTACACTTATTATACATTACTCACAAGCTTTGCTTGTGTTAACATTAATCCTGAGCTCAGACAGATTTTAATTACCTGCATTTGCCGAAGGGGTCCTGCCAACTGTTCAGTCAGTTTTGGCATTTCACTGGACTGAAAAAGAAGATATTAAACAATCTCAACTGCTCCCACACATTTGCTCTATACCAAATTAAATGCAAAAGCAGAAGTTCAATGCATGATACTGCCACTCTACATTATTCCAATAAATTCTCAAATGTATTTAGTGCCAATTATTAAATTACTRAATTCCCCAAATGTTTGTTCCTCAAACTAGATCAGAAAACAAAATCTTTCTGTATAGTACACCAACATTATGAAAAGCAGCACCTGCTTTCTGGATACTTCCAAAATTCCCTCTATTTAGCTGTATCACACTTTTGTACTGACAAATGAACTGCCATTAACTACTTTGACAGTTAAAGCTTTTCTTTAAGAATACAAAATGTTATTAGTAACTTAAGCATCAGTGGCAATATATGAAAATACAAGAGTATTATTATAATACAAGCTCTTCAAAATACAAGAGTATCTTAATGCCCTAGCTGTTTAGACTCAAGTACTAGTGTTGAGTGAATCCCAATATTCTAATTAACAATGGCTTATCTTGGTTTCCCTTCTAATAACAAACTGAATGCATTAGCATCTGCCACCAGTGGTTTTTTCCATATTTAGAATCAACCTGAGTGTCACATCTTGCTACCTCCTTGCAAAAATATTTCATATGGAAGTTTATTTTTACTAATTTTCTGGGGTGATACTAACCTTCTATACAGCTTGCAGGTGGAAAACAGTAACATCTGGTATTAAATGCCCATGCTTTTATAAACATATGGTCTGATTTTAACAGCCTTCTGGGTATCAATTCCATATGGTACTGCCATTTCAATAAATGGTCAAGGGTACTGACCATGTAACGTTAACACAGACATGTCTGAGGATTAAATATGTGCTCATCCCAGAATGCAGAGTGCAGTTATTGCTGAGCATCTTCCTGAGATAATAATTCTACATTTTCCGTTATATGGAGGGGTGTGTGTGTATTAACTGCAGCACATATGCTGACAATCTATTGATATTGCTTCATTGCAGGAGGAAGACTGCAATTTAACACAACCTTTGGAGTGTCTCTTGAGGAAAGAGACTTTAGCATTGAAGCTAAAATGTTTTTGCTAAGTTCAATAGGAGTTCATGCCAAACATCTTAGGAAGCAATCAAAAATGTGCAATGGCTCATACTATTATGACCAATTTCTGCAATTGAATTAAAAACAGTATTGTTAGAAGACAGGAATGTCTAGAGTTCTTGAATTGAAGAAGTAACTCACATTCTCTTGAAACACGAAACAGCTGAGTAGTGCAGTTGCCTGCTCTGCAGACAAATCATTGAAGAGACCATTGAACATCATTTCCGTCAGGAGTAGTTCATCAGCACTAAAATAAAAAGAATGAAGCATAGGGGAAAGACTTACTGATATGTAATTTTTAAATTAAAAACTATTAATCTGTTTTCTGAAGCAACTGGATATGGATTAAAAAACTAGCATCTTAATTTTACTGTCAGGACACAAAATACACACACACACACAAACAAGTATATTAGCTTCTTAAGGGGAATGCTAATGATTAGGAGACTGCAGCAGTATTTTAAAGAACTAAAAGCACTTACTGGACTACAATAAAACTCTCCTGACAGATCATATGAGTTAGTATGAATAGCTGAGTTAGTCAGTTTCTATCAGACAGAATACCAAGAGATCAGAAAGAACCAACCAGGGAGTTAGGTAATTTCAGAAAAAGGACTATAACTAGTACTGTTGCTGCTTAGAAAAAATTCAACTGGATATTTYCGAAATACTGAAGAAAAAACCAAACTTGCTTCAATTTACTTAAAGAATAAAGACTTAATCGTGAATTATAAAAGTAACTACATGATGCAGATACAAACTCCAAACATACTTATTCTAAAACACCTCTATTTTTGGGGTAAAACACCTCTATTTTTGAGGTAATCCAAAAAATGCATAGGATGGGGGGAAAACAACATAAGATTTTTAAAAAAAAGAGATGCATAACTCAAACAGTTCCAGACAGTCAGGAAGTAGATAAAACTCAGATTCAGCTTCCCCACTTGCTATCAGATTTTGCATGGCAATTAGCTATCAAATAAACTTACCAGTAAGACAAAGAGTACAGCAGTCACTGTGACTTTTAAAAATACAAAATCCTATCAAAATCTGAGTTACATTGTAAGATTAAAGTCTAATTAATAATTTTTTTCACCTTTTTCAATATATATGTACCTGATAAATACATTACAGTAAAATGCATCACTTCACAGATTCCTATGGAAGCAATTTTGCTCTATAGCAAACCTGTCAGTGACTTGGTAACTGCTGACAATCATTGCTACACTCATTTCTGAGTGACTGTACCAACAGTCCTGGTTCAACATCAACCACAGAAATCAAGATCCTCCCTTCATGCAATGTACAACACATGCTATTACCCAAGTCAGGCACAAAAATAGCCTATTGTTTTGCCATTTTCATGTCTACATTTTAATTTTAAAACCTATTGTATTTTGTCCTTAAGTTGCTACTTTACTTATGCTGCTTGAATCAGCATATTACCTTTATTACACAGAACAGAGTCTCTAAAGAACCTTTTCTAATTTTCTCAAAACTTTAAAATATAAACATAATGTACTAATTTTAGCAAGGACAACAACGTGTATATACATGACAATGAACAGTTTGCACAGAAGCCAGTTACCTGCTGATTTCACAAGCAACCCGTCCTTTCATCTCAATAACATCTGAAGACGTGGCAAACCCCAGTCTTCTCAAAACTCGCTTGCGGCATTTGAGTTCATCCATTTGCAGGACAGTTCTGGCTTTCTTCAATTCTCGCTTTGCTATTTTAATATCCATAGCAATCTGGGGGGCCAGAAGAAGAGCAATTACACCTTGCTGGCTTAACAGATGCAATTGTTTTAAACACATTGTTTAATTTACATAAAGGCCTCAGAACAATGGCATATGACCATATGACTTCACGAGTTGACTTGCCTAAGAATTCTAAGAGGAAGGTTTAAAACTGATTTTATAATAATAGTAAAAAAATCAGCTCCATTTACCTACTGAAATCTCTGGTAAGCTTGGGAAGTTAAGCTATTTACCCACAGTGGGAAACAAACCAAATCAGTCCACACTAAATGACAAAAAATTCTCTGTTGAGAAGTGAGCGCTCATCTTCTAAGACCCATACTAAGTCTCAGCTAACTAATTATTCAATAAAACATAAGCCAAAGGCTTAATTTTCTGCTATTAGAACTTCTCCAATAGCTTGCAGTTCATCACAGTCACCAYCTATATCCTTACAGCAGACACCCTCAAAAAAAGCTGCTCGGTCAATCGGGTCTTACCATAAGTAATTGTGTGCTGCCAATTCCAGAACTACCTCACTTCTGTGAAGTGGCTCCTGGAGAACTTGTATTCTCAAGCAGCAGAGAAATATGAGAGCTGGTTTTATACACAACTGATTTCAGCCTAAGACAGTACAACTCTATACAAAATAAGTAATTGCTTCCAGGCTGAGAGTCAGCTCGGGAAGCAGCAGCACAATGATTTCTCTGGTACGCTCCTCAAGCTAATAAGCCCCATCAATTCAACTCAGGTTTGCGCAAATACATTAAAAAATTTCAAATAAAATTATCTATGATGACTTTTCCTACACTGCATTGTGCTATGTCTAATCAGTGAAAAAGGCCCCTGTAACCTTCTAATTCCTGAAAATTTCCTCTGAACCTTTCTTTTCAGACATACGTCTGTACCAAGGAAGGGCATACCACCAACTCAGCCATTTTGTTAGTGAGATTCAGTAATTTTAAAAGACTTGATTTGGGCTTTGTAAATAAAAAGAAAAGCAAGTAGAAAGACAACCTCCCTCCCCCCTCTGTAGCTAAACACAAAGTAATTTGGTTTGTATCTTTACCTGTGCTTTTTTTTCACAAAGTTTGTATATGGTTTCCAAGTTTGGATCGTTGTGAAGAGGATGTGAATACATCCTATGCTCAAATGCCTCTATTTTCTGGATTACTTTTTTCAACCCTTGGTCCTTGATGCCCATGTCATCAATAGGATCTAGTAAGGGCACTCCATCAGGGAAACGTTTCTGTACCTCCTAAAATGATGAGAAGGGTTTTTTTTTAAGATAACAGTAAAATAAGCTGGCATAACTATAGAGACACAGGAAGCTGTAGTGTAAGTTATGTGATGTTTCAGGAGTTTTCAAAATCTCTTTAAAATTACTTGACAAGGAAAAAAAATTGACATTGCAGCTGCCAACCCCTTAAAGGAATAAGGGTGAAGGTGTGACAGAAACTTTACAGGAATTTATTTAGAACAAGTTGCCTTGGGTTTAAGAGTACCTCACTAAGCAGAGCAGAGTACTTACACAGCCTTGTGGAACTTACCTGTACAGATTTTAACACACTTTGTCTGTTATCAATAGGTCTCAGGTCTTTTGGTATGTAGAGGCGGACACTGCTGATAGCTGAGACAAGATGCATCAAAACAGGAACAACCTATCAAAGAGAGTGTAGTAACTCATAAATCAGTAAAAAACATACCTCTTATTACTGGTCCATAGCAAAACCTTTTCAAGGGAAAYGGAAAACTTAGTGCTCAAGAACACAGTAGTGGGTAAAGGAGTATCAGAAAGCAGGAAAATGAGGCTAATGACCTAAAGCATTCATAAAGAAGAAAAGTAATTGTTGAAATGGGAGAACTCTGAATGCAGTTACATCTGGAGAAAGACTACAACTGAAAACAAAACAACAGCTTTTCTATTACCTTGCGTCTTACTTGTTGCAATACCTCTTCTGATCCAAACCAGACCAATTATTGTCATATACTTAACTAAGAATGCTACTAGCAGAGAACATCAAGACAGAAAATACAKCTCCCTAAGTACAGAAACCATCATGACACCATGAAGAATCACTACTGCATTAAACTCCAAGGTTTAAATGGAGTTTCTGAGAACAAACCTGCAGACAAATTGCAAGACAGTGTAACTGTTTGTCTTGATATACAGTTTCAATTTGAAAAATTTAAATAGTGCAAATATTTTCATTAAAAAAAAAAAATCAATTTACTTTTAGAATGAGAGAGTTTTGCAAAGCTGTCCAGAGAGGGAGTGGAGTCACCTTCCCTGGAAGGGTTTAAGAAACAACTGGATGTGGCACGTCGTGCTATGATGTGATAAGATGGTGTTCAAGGGTTGGACTAAATGATCTTGAAAACCTTTTCCAGCCTTAATAATTTTCAGGAATAAAAAGGAATTCTGTTCTGGAGAAAAGATACTGTTAAAAAAAAGCATCTGTCAAATGGTACTACTAAAAATGTATTACTTTAATTTATTAAGAAGGCAGAGTTAGGTGTACAGATTCTTCCTCTTCCTTTAATCATCTGTCCCTCTTTTACCAGAGTATGCAAATGGTTTGGAAATGAAGATTTGGGAAAATCTTTAAGGAACTACTGAGAATAAAAACACTCAACAAACCTGCATCTCTCCTCTCTCATCAGGTCTGGCTGGCTTTGCAGACTCAGTAGCAGAATTTTTTAAACTGTCTTTGCTGCAGTGCAGGAGAACTTCGATTACATACAATGGGTCCAATTCACCGGAATTTGGCTGTTGAGGGTACAGAAAAAGAGCAGGTCTGTAGCAGTTATTTTAAAATACAAACAGGAATGAATGAAAACCACATGATTTCTCCAACATTAAAGGTACAAAATGAGCTATGTCTCTTACAGAGTATCTGCTCAGTGTTACAATACACTCTCAAAACCCACACTCTGGTGAACTGATTGGAAGATCCCCCCACCACAGAAAAACACACTTGAAAAAATTGCCCTCCCCCATACTCCCTTGCCAGAGTAGCCTAAAGTCTGCTTGAAGTTTCAGCTGCATCTGCGTTTTCCTCTGTATGTAGCTCATTTGAAGTAAGTCAGTATGTTTTAAAACTGTAATGCATATTTGCATCATGCTAGCAGTACTGAACTTTGCATTTGGAAAAAAAAAGAAACCAACCCAAAATTTAGRGGATCTCTTTCATTTGCAGATTTGCAGGTTCAAGATTTCATGCACAACAAAGACCACAAAAAAATCTTTCAAGTATAACAGCTTATGTCTGTGGCAAGCAGAAAGCTGCGTCTTGCAGGGTGCATCCTTACACAACCCAAACTGTATCCATAACATCTGACATTCATTTAAAGAACACAAACATGTATATGTGGTGATTAAAGACTACCGTTCACAAGGCCATAACCTTTTTTACACACTGCTTTAAAAAGGACTGGCCATACTTATTTGGATCAACATGCACTAGGGTTGCTGAAATACTCTCCTACTATAAACAAGTATTTTCAGGACTTCAAACAGAAGTAAGTTATAGGCCTAACACAAAAGGCAGACATCACCTTTTAAAATATCATGTGTAAGCTTTTTGCTTCCAAATACAAGAGGAAAAGAAAATATTCTTTTCAAAATCCCATCTTAACTCAGTTCATTTTTACTGGGCAATATTTTTCATTACAAATCTACAACATACTATTTTATTTCACTGCACGCCATCTAGCATTTTTAAGATATTCTCAGAAGTGCTATGAGAAAGTGCCATCATAAACTAAAGAGAGAAACAGGGTTATTCTGTTGTACAAGCTAAACTATTTCTTCAAGAAATGCCAATTACTTGCTGAGGAAGAAACTGTTCCTCTGAGTTATATCCTACATTTGCAGAAAGCATTCACAGCAATGTAGGAGATCCAAACCACTGCCACCCTCTGAATTAGAATTTTAAAACACCCACATGTACCAGATCAGTATCCAGCCAAAGCCAGGGATGGCACAATGCTGACTTGAATGAAGTAGAGACTAAACTCATAGCTGCACAAGTCTGCCACAGAAAATACTAGAATTAGAGATGTCTAGAAAATGTCTAAAAAGAGAGGGGAAAATATTTCTACCCGTGATTGTATTATAAACTTACTAGTAAAGTAGGAGTATAAAAATCATAAACATCTGCTGCTAATATTAATCTCCTTAAGTTTAGATATACCAACTTCTTTTAGAAAATGCTGACTAAACGTGAGTCAATCTACAATTGCTTTTTTTAACGTGTACTGTTTCCTTCCATGCATTTCTTACAACAGTATAGGTACTAAAAACCACTACACCCTAGAACAGCAATGGACATGTTTCTATATGCAAGAATAAAAGGAGACTAGAACCCTTAAAACACTTGTTAGCCACAGACTTCTCTGTCATATCAAGTTCAAATGATTCTTTAATTCATGCTGCATCGATTCACAGGACAAAATTAAACCATTCTGAGCAGAGTACTGCAGAATTACTTGAATTCTTAGGATTTTAGACTTGCTCTGAAACACCTCTTACTTCAAGTGTTTGGAAACTAACCAAAATAAGAAAGATGATCGTGCCCCAGAACCAAGAAGGGGAGAACAAAAAACAAATTCAGAGTCACAGATAAGTAACATCAAACTTACGGAAAATTCAATGACCATGACACAGCACTAGAAGAGATGTTTATGTAGTAAACATTATAAATATAAAAGGATTATAATAATCTAAACAGGGAAGATAGAACTGCAGCATCTCAAATTTTGGTATGAATAATTTTCAAGAGAAAAAAATTTCATGCCTAGAAACAGGGATGAAATAATACCATCAACAGCACAACAGTATCATTAGCTTACTGCTGGCACAATCCAGTGGAAATAAAATTTCTCACTCAAAAACTTTCACGGGGTTTTATGAATTCCAAAGAAAATAGTTATTGTGCTGCCTACTATAATGCAGAATATATAGCAAGTATCCCTGCTTGAGACAAATTCTATTCTGAACAACAGTAGASAGAAAAGTGCTGTTTGTATTAACAGTTTCAAGGAACACTGATTTGTCTAATTATATTGGAAAAACATCCACACATAATTAACAATAAACATAATGGACATGGCTCATGCATTTACTTTCACAGTGCGAAGAACAAGGAGTATTATGTGAAATACAGACATACTTTAACTCAAAATTCATTATTAATTGAACAGATTTCTCATTTAAAAAAGGATTTAGGAACTACGATAGAGCAAAGAAAATTTTGCAACTAAACAAGCAAAACAGAATTCAACATAATTCCTAAAAGTAAACCCAAAGAACTGCTCTGCTTAGAAGTGGATGAAGGTCTAAAGATACAGTATAAGTAATATCTTTCTGGTACTAAATAAGTATACTTGTATACTTTAACTAGTAACGGGGAATGACATCTGTGTCTGCGGACAAAAATGCATTGAAGAGACACTAAAATGGGTAAACTATAACTTCTTTAAGTAATTTGTTTTGCCTCTGCTCACAGAAACACGTCTTTTCATACTGACTTTAAAAGTTACATAGCTTTAAGTTTGTTTTTTAATTTCCAGCACCTATTGTCATTCTTTCCATCCACAGACTCCGAAGGAAAAATTCAATCCAGAGCTGCTAGAACAACTTCACGAAAAAAGTGTTGCTGGAGTCACATCCATCTCTTACAAAACAGTCCATAATTTCAAAGCTAATATTCAAGTCCAAAGGTTTATATAACAGTGAGATAGGCCAGATAGGGAAGGCAAATATATATGTGAATAAAATATGACACAGATAGAAGAAATGTCTCCAAGTGACACAGAAGTTGGCAATTTCACAGAGAAAGTTGGGACTAGGGGACAATCTGCTTTATTGCTGTGTGTCTCTATGAGAAAAGCAATCCACAACCAAAGATTTAAGCAACAGCAGTAACGGCCCAGTTTTTCAACATGAAAAAAGAAAGAAATATGACTTTCAAAAGGAAGATGGAAAACAAAACTGAATCTCTTTTARTAAATTCTATATGAACACATTTTTCTCATTTCCTCTTTACTGAAAATATATTAGAAGGCGCCACAATGAACAGGCACCACCAAAACTTAACAGATACAACACTGCATTTAGACCTAGCAAATAAAGCCATTGCTCTCCTAAAATTACAGCCAAAATGCTATCACAGAAGAATATGGTTGTAACTTAGGTTTTCATTTATAGAGCTGAGTAGCTGGTCAAAACATTTCTGAAAGGGAGACCAACACATCATCTAAGGGTTACACAAAGACCAACTATGAAAATGCATTTCTGGAAGTCTGGCTTCTATTGCACCACTGCCCTCTGTCTTTTCTTCCAAATGTCCTCAGATCCATTTCTATTGTTTTGCTCTCTTTGTATTTTAATTTTCCAACTCCATAGCAATGTCTCAGAGGACAAGCAATTCCCTGTCTCATGTCCTAATTTAGGAATGAAAGCATAGTTTGCCAGTTTAAGATAACCTTCACAGAGCTAAATGTCAGTCTCCTACTGTTCTCAGCCTTCTCTTAGGGCTTCTATAGATTTTCCGAGAGAAAACATTAAAGTATCTTTCTCATGAACAGCTTAAATTAGCACTGGCAATGTCTCGGAAACAACTTAGTTTGAAACATTCTCAGTGCTATGTAAAAGCACCGAAATGCTTAAAAGTTTTCCACACGTTGAAAGTTAAAAACTGAACACCAGACTTGGAGTTTTCTTCATCCTCTATATCTTTATTTCTTTACACTTTCACTTCAGGAAGTTCAGAGCTTTTTGCAAATTTGGGGTAAAAGGAAATTTTGCCTTTTAGAACTATAAATATATAGTTCTAAAAGGCAAAATTGCCTTTGAGAACTATAAATATATAGGAGTTTTATCTTATTTTTAGAAAAAAACAGTCAGGTATATATTTTGGTAATGGAGAGAATGTGTATTTTACCTTAACATTTGATTTCTTAGAGAAATTAACAACCACTCCCCATCCGTAGTCATCACCTTCATTCTTCACCTGGAAATATTACAAGACGTTACAACGTAACATATATAACATCCTAGCAAGCACAACATTTTGTATTTTTGATATTTACAACAGCAGTCGTGGACTACTATTCCTCATGAAAACAGTATTTATTTTAATGCATTATTGAATGCTTAGCAAAGAAACACAAGTCAAAATTGGTGCTTAGTGTGACATATGTAATTTTTCAAGATGGTAAACCGGTAGACACAAATGAACCTTGCAGATTTCACAAATAGGTAGAAATGAAAAACAAAACAAAAGAAAAATCAAATTACCTTTACCAGTCTTCCTGGCTGTAGAAAGGGCAAGCAGTACTTTGGTTTATGAATATACTCTTCAATATCTTTACCCAGTTTTGCAAGCTGCTGGCGGATTCTGTAGTATATCACCACATTTTCTTCATTGGGAATTACAATTTTGTTGTACTGTGCCTCCAAATTATTGACTCCTATAATGAAAAGGAAAATCTCATGAAAATTAATAGCTTCACACAGATTGAGGAATCAGTGTTTCACTTTCAGATCTCCATGACTAATATTTTGTGACCACTTCTAGTACTAACTTTTTACTTACAATAACCCATTCTCTGGAAAGCTAGAAATCTGTAAATCTGTTCACTGAATTAAATACCACTGTTAGTTTTCTTAAAATAAACAAGCTTGAGAAACTAGAAAAGGCTGGCACCCAATTATCCAGGAATAACTGATCTAGGTTTGCACAGAAGCCACATTAAAACTTGCAATGATTTTGTAGAAAGGTCTACCACTGCTTTTTATCTCCTCCTACAAAAATAAGATTGCTCAAAGATATCTTCTAAAAAGGTATGTTTCAACAAGAGGAGAGTTGTTAGAAGATGGTCCTCCTAACTTGTTTTAGGCTCTGATTTATCAATTGAAAAATCAGTATTTTCTCCCTCCRCTATTTTTATGCCTTATTTAAGCAAATCAGTTTTTATTCTGAAGATYATGATTCTTTCTCCTATTCTGGAATTATCACCAGCAAACAAAAACTAAGAACAGAGTACAAAAAAAAATCTTTTTTTTCCTCTCTACCAACTCATCCTCTTACATGCTGTTTTTGAAGGCTCGTAAGTGGTCTGGAAGTCCCACTTAACTGGGACTTGAGAGACAACTCAGGGAAGTGCTCCTTATTTTTATCTGCCAATTTTTAAAAGAAATAAGCCACCCACTCATACTCATGGCATATTTTCTTCCTTAGTCTAAGTAGCCAATTCTCTCCTTTGCGTTTTTAATTGCAGCTGAAGGGATTACAAAATTCTAATGCCCAGTATGGTGCCTAAACTGAAACTGTCCAAACACTATGAAAAATGTTCTTCAGCTCCATTTTTCTACTTAAACATCAATGCTGGAATGACAGAATAAAGATCCAAGCATGCCAATTGGAAGAGGCTATATTTAACTACTACTACACCTGCAAACTAACAGAAAGATAACTGAAACCCTCCCTCTGCACRGCTATCAAAGCTACATGCACATGCACACTTTCTCTCTTAACATTTAATTAWCAAATGAACAGATAAACTGCTCAATAATCATAATTACCTCTCTCGTTCTTAAGATTCTCCTGGATTAAGTTTTGAAAGATTCATTCTCAAACAATGGTTGAAATTTCCAGACACTGACTTTGGCTCATGAAAACTCAGTAATCAAGGTTAATGGGTCAAAATGTACTTACTCAGYGGAGTGCAACTGAAGTCCCAGATCTCTCTGAATTTTTCTCTGTATTATAATCAAGTATTTCTTACCTACACTACTCTGAATGCAGTGCACCCAAGTTCTTTTTACAGCTTGTACTGAGATATGAAAAGGTGAAAGATTTTCTTCCCTAATATTTTTTTCCCCTGCGTCTCAAACGAGCCATGGGGAATTTTAAATTGTTTTCCCTTCTTCCCACCCTATACTTTAGTAATGTGACAACCATTCTTATCTGACTCATAGAGAAAAGCTCTCTTAACAAACTGACGGCACGTATCAGTATAGGTCCTAAGAACAAGAGGAAATGACTGAAACTATAACATGGCAACAAATGGTGCAGTGGCAACTGTTGGCAGGGAAGACAAAAACTGCACAGGTAAAAACTCCTAAGAGCATAATAAAGCATAATAAATATACCAAACTTTACCATGTATTATACCTACTCACATGAGAACATGCAGCAATACTTACTTTCCACTATTTCTGGAATAGTTCTGTAATGTTGGAACTGATAAAATGATTTTTCTAACATGTATTCAGGGTTAATTTCCTCCACTCGAAGTAAATTCAACACCATGTTGTATGTCAGGTGGAAAGCACTGTTTAAGGGATCAGCTGAACCCTGAAAAAGATACAGGAACATTTTTAATTTGAAAAAAATATTAATTGTGGCATATAAGAACACATTGGATAAATCACGCTGCAGTATTTCATATGAGGAGCTGCTTTGAGGAATTCCACAATTTGTCTTAAATTTAGATTACGGATTGCATAAAATCCTAAACAATTTCATTATGCTGAACACGTAAAAGTATTTGTACTGAATAGGTACTTATCACAGCTAGGATATTATAAATCATATTTGAATGAAAGGATAGGTAAAAAATTTAGATGTTTCCAGTMGTTTACACTTTGGATTCTATCATCTTAACTTTAAAGTAGTAGTTACTTAGCTATTTAAAGCAATCCATTATTATAACACTGAAAAAAACTTATTTGCAAGTCTTAAGATATACTGATTACACTGGTATCTAGGGAATTTTGTACAAAATAGGCAATCTGCTAGTTCTTTAACTTGAATTATGTCTCATTATAAAACTAACGTAACTTGCAGGTAGCTTGAGAGAAGTTGTGAACTCTCCTCTGGACATGGTCCCGGGCACCCTGCTCTAGGATGACCCTGACAGAGCCATGGCTTTGGAAAAGATGACCTCCACAGGTCCCTTACAACCCTCACCATTCTGGGATTCTGGAAAGTTTTTTTTGTTTTTTTTTTTTACAATGCAGTATGTACAGGTATTTTGATGAATAAATTAAGAATAAATTAAGAATAAGATACGCTGAGAAAGCATTACAGAGAACCATTACCTTCTTTATCCATTCTTATTTTCTAAGAATGTCTACTACTGTCCTCTGTAAAAAAGGACTACTGGACTAAGTAAATGCATCTTTGGTTCTGATTAATCAYTGGCTGTTACTATGTTCTACCCAAGAGGACAACTTTGTTATTATAAAAGAGCAAACATTTAATTGATATGGACTAAAACAACCAGTTTTTAAAGAACAAACAAAACACTTGAACAGTATCCAAAGAAGATCTAGAAGAGCTGAACACACAGCCTCTCCAAGCAAGGGCAAGCCTGAGAAACTCTCTCTCACTTAAATGTCAACACAGAAGCTGACAGCACAGAAGCACCTTGATACACCAAATTGCTGAAATCASATGAGAGAGATCCAACACTTCTGAAGCACAGTAACTGCCAAACTGCAGTGCATAACCTTTCACCCAAGTAGCACTAGTTTCAAAGGAACAGGTATCAGACAGTCCTTCAGAAAGGATACAAGGGAAATTCAAGAGTTATGAAACAGAAAATTAAAGCTTGTGTGCAACTAAAGCAGTGGAAAACAGAAGCACCAGACAGCTGGACAGAATATAGCAGAACAGCAAAATAAACAGGCTTTTTATAAAACCAAGATAGATCTCACAAATATTTCAGAGCTCTTTGAAGGTGTTAACAAGTATGTGGATTATCATACCTCCTTGATTCCTGAAACGTTTATGACAATACACTCACCTCCAACAATGTAACATAATTAAGTGATTAAGTGTTTACATGATTTTTAAAAACTAAACTCTTGTTAATTCCTAAACAGAAAACAAGTGCAATTTCGGTGTTTTCCAAAACAACATTTCCCAGAGACTTAAAGAGGGTTGGACTTACAAGAAATATAAAAAAGGCCAAGACAGAAAAATAGCAAGGTCTGATAAAAATTGTACTAGATGTCTGAAGCTATCSACAAACAACAAATGACAAAGAATAAAATGGCAATTGAAGTCTAATCTGAAAGTATAATAAAAGACAATGGGCAACAGTTTGCAATGGTCTTGTACCTCTTATTCTCTTAAATAATGTATATATGAAATATAAGAGATTTACTAAATAAGAATTGTCATTTCAACAAGGCCTGTAAGTAAATTTAGTTATGATTAAACATTTTAAATAACAACTAAAATATAACAAGAAAATAAGGATGTTTCAAGACATATTTTTCATGTAACTACCTGATTGTTAGAGTTGCACATATTCTATCAGACATTTTAGAAGCTAAGAAAGGCTGACACTAGAAAACACGCAACTCTGTGCCTTTTGTAAGCTCAAAAATTGCTTTACCTAAACCTTTTATCTTCTTGCAACCCATTTATTTGCTTTTCTCTATGAGCAGATATTTCCTTGATATACCGAATTTTAAAAAATCATTGGGTATTAAAAAAATTAACTGATYATTTGTTATTGCAAATGCTGAAATTCAAATCCAGTGGTCTTCCAGATCAAGCCAAGTGTACTAGACTTTAAATGACAATAACACAATGCACACATTTTTCTTTCAATTTTAAAGGTACTGTCAGGAATTCAGGTCCTACATCCATTTATGCAGTGATATCAGAGTAAGAGACAGTTGGAATCCAAAACTCCTTCACATGTAAAAGATTTAAGAATACTGTGACCCCATTTGCTTTAAGTGAGACAGAGTTTTATGAGATTACCTTACAAATGCTAGAATCCTACTCACTGCCTCATTATTTTGTCTCAGAAAAGAACACAATTGCTACAGAAAAGCTTTCAGCATATGTTTATACTCTGAAAGTACTAGCACGAATACATGTAAAACAAGTTTTGGATAAATCATGTTCTAATGTTTTGCTTCCCATGACCACTTATTCAGTCATTCTAGATTACATCTCTGAGTAGATCATTAATTCACATCTAAATTTTTACCTCAAGTGTTCTGCATCTCAGAGCAGAAGTACCTCTTAAATTAGACCATGAAATGTGTATTTAAAATATTACTGTCAGTTCTGAAATGACCAGATGGGTTTCTACTAACTGAATTGTCTCACTAATTACAACATCAACGGTGGAGCTGAGGTGCTCAAAGTTTCTACAGATGCCTCTGGTTTGAAATATCAAATAAAGATGTCAGAACTTCTGTTGCTGATGCTAACCAATATGTAGCATAGCTTTTTTTTAGACCTGATAAAGGATTATGTATGTACCAACCTCCTGCCCATTTTTCTAAACATATTACTTATTCTAGGAAAGAGAAATTATCACTCTAAAAAAAGCTTGCCTCTCTATAAGAAAAAATGCCATTTAAAGAATGGCATTTACTGAAGACWGGCACAGCAATTATGCCAGTGTCAGCTAACAGTGGTCAGATTCTTCCCTACTGCAATGTCCACTGTTCTAGTCAGGCATCAGCTAAAGAAGCTGGAATACACTCACCAGCTGGCTATAGGCACTAGAGGATCAGGCAAAAAGCTGCTGTGTGACTGCTCTGATCACACAATGAAACAAATCCTCTTTCCATTCCTGACATCTTGGAGGGAAAACCTTCACCGTGTGCTCGCAAGACTCATAAASTATTTCAAATAATAGAACTGTGTCACACTCCTACCTAAATGTGATCATTACATGAGAAAACAAGCAACTTCATACAATTACAATATATACACAGAACATACCAAGAAAGACCAAACAATTCCTGCAGATTCACTTTAAACACCTTTTCTTAAAATCAGCAGAGTTCAAATATGAAGGAGTGATTTAAAAACAAACAAAAAAAGCCAGCTATTTCAGAGATTACATAAGCCTTACTTGAAAGGCTATGTTTGATCCAGCTGCTGATGTGGYAATTTTATTTTAAACACATGATCAGCATCTTACCATTTGAAAATATGATCATTCATTCTATTAAGACACAGCAGTTAAAATACGAATCCTGTTTTGGCAAAAATGGTGAATTTTTCCTGTTCCATCATCTCATAAACACATCTTTCTCCAAGTTTCAGAAACTCCTGTCTTCTCAGTGTTCTCTAAGGAATACATTTGAAATCAAGAGTTCTGAGAAGCTTATTTTATCTGAAAACTGAAACTGCTACTTCTTCAAATGAAATATGCTCTACTGTATTACACCTTCAGCACAGCCAGCAAGTTCTGCCTCATGCATTAGTCTTTACCTACTACCCCAGGCTATCACTAGACTCACACCTGACAGGGAGCAATCACCTGTATGCCCTTGCTTCATTTACTCAACAGCAACATCCAAATTTTGCAGCTGTGCTAGAAAACCTCATACCAAAATACAGCTGTTCTTCTATACTAAGTACACTCAAGGCATGAGTGGCCCATCAGCCTTTTACGGCAAATACTAAAGACAGCCATGATTACTGAAGAGACAATTAGTGCTTATCTAAAGTCACCTGTCAGATACATAAAGTGCAGAGAAGCAAGTAACAGGAGGGGAAGGAAGATGGAATATATTACTGACAGGAAAATGGAAAAGGTAGGCTTTTCCTTCCTAACTTACTTTCAAAGAGTCTTCACAATATAAAGTGTTCAACTATGCTGTATTTTGCTTATTGCCAAGATATAAGAAGACATAAATCAGTTTTAACTTGCATTTTCTCCATGATGGTTATGTCCTCCCGAAACCCCTTTTTCTCCTCAACACTTTTGCCACTGGCTCCCAGATTGATTACTTTATTTCCTTAAAAATACTGTGAAGCACTTAGTTCATCCTCTACCAAAGAGCCTCCTGTCAAAATACATCAACCTCCTCTTCAACAAGCTAAGCTGCACCATCATCTGCCTCAGCATTTCTCTGCCTCTGAGGAAGCTTCACCCATGTCTCCATAGAAAAAGCTCCACATTAGATAAAGAACCACCAACCACCCAATGCAGAAGATCAAGTAAAAGCCTGACTTTATGAGAGCTGCAAAAAGAGTAGATGCGAAAGACTACCTTGAACAGGCATCAAGAAGTCACTTTCAAATATGCACTGCCGCCATGACTTACTGCTTGAAGAATGACTTACTAATTGAAGAATTACAATTCCAGTTCTCCAGCCTCCTTTTCTGCAAGTAATCCTGCCTCTCATTCCTTCATAGAGGACAGTCCCCCTCACCTCAAAAATTTAACAAGGCTGCAGCACGAGATTTTTTTTTCTGAATAGTTTTTAGAAAGCAGAATAACTTTGCAAGCTTTTCCATCCCTCTGGATGACAATTGCCTGGACACATGAGAGCAGTCTGCATATATCAACTACAGTTCTCAGAAATCAATGATCCCCTTTGCACGTGCAACTACTTCTCATAAAATTTTAAGCTAATTTAACAGACGCACTCTTTCAAGTTTTCTGAGATTTGGGTTATTAGATGTATGCAAAAGAATGACTGGATTAAGCTGATAATGTTAAAAATCACGAACTTAATAATAAACAATTCACTACAAAAATAATTTAGTCTAAAGCTAAAAAAAAGTACGAGAATGTGAAAACTATAGCTGCTATACAGTGTTCCCTGTTTAGCTGCCAATAATTTCAGAGTGAATCTTCTTCTTAACACAATCAATCAATCCAACAGGGGATTCCATACTGGTATAACCATTTCTTGTCCACATAAACAAGAAAGATATAAAGACTGAAATGAAGAAGATCAGTGTATGGAATTGATACAAACAGTATTTTTTCCTTTTTTTTTACTGTTAAGACTTGGAAGCCCTATCTAACTAGAGATGTGAGAGCTGTCATTGCTGCATAACGGCATGTAGTGTTGAGCAAGACATACATTTGGTAAGAGTTACTCCTTCTGTTATCACTTACAGAAGGAGAAAAATATTTACATTTTAAAATTTGTTCCCATGAAGACAGAGGAACAAATTCTTGTTCTCTGGCCTGTCATGGGAACATCAAATAGCAAATACTATCTGAAACAAATTAATTTGCAAAGCAAAATAAACTATCTTTCACAATGATGAAATTAGATACAATATAGGACATAATTTACACCATTTTGGTCCAGTGACAGTTTCATTTGCTTATCAATGTTTCCAGAAACAAACAGAATCAATAAGTTTCCAGAAAGGAAATAACAAAAACACTTTACAGAAAGAGCAAAGAACAGAACAAACTGGTAATAACTGAAAGATCTTTCCCTTTTTTTGTCATAAGGGTAAAATAGGTAGACTTAGACGTCTGTAACAGTCACCATCACAAATTTCTATTAAAAAACTTATTAAATAGAAATGAAGGTGACTGCTTGACATGCCTGTAAGACACAGAAACACCTCTTGTGAAATAGCAACATGCTTTTCTCCACATATCAGTAATAAAATAATCACACAAATATTCAGTCTCTCTCAGAAGTATAAAAAATCCCTATGCAGTTACACTGATAGCAGAATTGCCCTGAGGTACATTAGCACAACGGCAAAATCAATAAAAARCTCTTCTGCAAGTTTGTTTTTAACAGACAATTGTACATGGCTATTTTAAGCACAAATTTATTACCAATCTGGCTCACTGCTTTGCCCCAAAAGCAGTTACAGCAGGACAAACAGAAGCCACTGTGGGTGGCAAAACACTGCTCCAGCAGGCTTTGCTGRTGAAAATACCTCAGGCTGGCATTCAACAAATGTTCCAGCTGTAACAAGAGACTTAAAAGGAAAACAATATAACTCTGTTTCTCTCGCCTCCAAATACTACCTTCTCAAGTTAGTTTTGAATGATGGAAATTTTTAGTCATTTACCCTCTCTAACACAGCAGGCTTGTAGCCACCTTTAGTTTTTCTTCAGGATGGTAACTCCAAGTTCTGGTCTTCCCCTTGTTTTTAGAAAAAGCAAACTATCTCTAGCTTCAAGAAWGAGCTAGCTGACATCCTCAACATATTTGCCACTATAGCTATCAGGACAGTAACATATTTATTTTATGACACTTTACAGTTTCAGTAAAAATGTAGTATGTTTTAACTTAAAGGAAAAGTGYACCCTAGCAAAGACCATCTACTTCTGTAAAATGTTAATATCAAATTAAATTTTAAGAAGTACCTTCTCATCTGTTCATCACAAACCTATCCCTTTTGTTTTAAGAATATGAAGGCGAAGAAAAAAATCTAGTTTAGCCAAAATGAATCCACATTCACAGCTATGAGTTTACCAAAGTAAATTTTCCAAAAATCTGGAGGAAAATTGCTTTCCACAGACTGAACTAATAAAACTTTAAGTATTTTGTGGTATTAAAGCAGCAACCACAATTAATAAATAAAACCTATTAGCTTAGTCCTACAGGCTCTTGAAAATCCTGAGGTGAAGTTCAAGAATGACAAACCATTTTACACACCACTTGATGCACCTCATTTTCCTACATTTTGGTTGCAAACATCAGCAAGAACACCTATTTGCTGTTTTCTTCCATCTGCTCGCTTGCATAATTGTATACAAAACTGTGATCCTGTCCACAAAGGTGTTTTGATTATCCATTTCCCTGATCTCTGTGATTTCATGCTAGAATCTTGTTGACTTTAAGGAGATTTAAAATTAAGGTTAGACTTAAATACCTTCCTGAATCAAAGCCTGGAAAATTCCTGCAATGCATGTTTCATAAGGATAAGAAAAGGTTGGCAGTTTACAGTAAAAACAATTACTTCGCATTAAAATAATTTTTATCTAAATACATTTTATAAAGTATCCTAAATACATGTTTCATTGTGATTCTCATTCACATCACAACTTTCGAAGAATATTTTACTGTCCTCAAGCCACTAGTAACAATCTATTACTTTAGATTTTGCAATGTCTTTTCCAACAAGTATTAGTACCTACTTCCAGGTAAAGTATTTTTCTCCTGATGTAGGATTTGGTAAATTTCTCAACTCCTGAGGCATTTTTCGCCCCCTAGAAGTAACTTCTGAGTCAAACCAAAGTACCATAGCACAATTAATTGGCATACTAAGCTGATGTTTGCAGAGAAGACTATTGAACTGTCTGAATTGCTTTTAAGCTCATTTGCCTGGTACAATAAARCAAGAATTAAAATAAAATGCAATGGGACTTGTAATACAGCAGCATACAGGCCAAATAAGGCCAGTATAGCCAGCTCTGTAAAATGAAAGTCCTGCCAAGGAACTAGATGTAGCTAGTGGAGTATCTCCTACAGCTTGGCATTGGGGCACTTTATGTTCCATAGACAAAAGGCAAGAAAGCATATTAAAAGTATTTTTTACCTCAGCAGACAAAGGCATTCCTGTATTACAAACAGTGTAGCCAGCATGGCTGGGGAAAGGATTGGCACTGATGAGGTCACACCACAGAGTCCTGYGCTCAGTTGTGAGCCCCTCACCTCAAAAAGGATTTTGAAGTGCTTGACCATGTCCAGAGAAGGACATCAAAGGCTCATGCAGCATCTAGAGATTATGCCTTATGGGAAACACCTGAGGGAGTTGGGGGTGTTTATCCTCAAGAAGTGGAGGCTCAGGGGAATCCTCAYTGCCCTCTACAACTGCCTGAAAGGAGGCTGTTAGTAAGGTGGGGTCCAGTATCTTCTACTGTGCCTACAGGGAGGAGACCCAAGGAAATGGCCTTAAACTGAGACAGGGGACATTCAGATTAGATATTAGAAACAATTTTTTTCACTGTTAGGGTGGTCAGGCACTGGAACAGGTTGCCCAGGGAGGTGGTGGAATCACCATCTCTGGAATCACCACCCAGGGAGGTGGTGGAATCACCATCTCTACCTTGTTTAAGAGGTATATGGATCTGGCACCGGGCGATATGCTTTAGTGGTTAAGGGCTTGCACTGGTAAATGCTGGGTTGACAGTTGGAYGTGGTGATCTTAAAGGTCTCTTACAACCTTGATGATTCTATGTTTTCTTTGAATTTTTCAGTCCATCTTTCTCCTCCTGTGATAAGGTTAAGTGGATGCAATGCACTGATAGGCTCAAATTCAATGTTCAAAAACCTACTTACATACARCATTTTCAGAGTACAATCATCCATCCTGGTAACATGATTAGAGATTATGTTAGAATCTTATGATCAAGATTTTTGTCTTTTAGAGACATAACAAACTACCACTGCTGAGTAACTCAACTCTCTCTGYAGGGATGTATCCTTGTAGCATGGCCAAGTTCCAACTGGAGAGATGCTGCACTGGTTTCAAAGGCTATCTAGCATCAAGACTTCCTACCTAAACTAACACAGTAACTTCCTACCTAAACAGCTTTTAAGTAAGGAAAAGAAGATTTTAAGAAAGGAAACAAAAAAAAATTCCAATTGAATACTTCTTAGTATCATGCAAATGTACAGTCACAATTTATCATCTTCAGAAAGCTGCCCCAATAGTCCTGTAAGCRTTTGAGTTTACAGATTCATGCAAGTCACCTGTTTACTAACTATTCAGTGGTCAATTACATGCTAAGGATAAACAAAGAAAGCTACTTACACTGCAGAAGACAAATGTACATTACTGAGTTTAAGAAATATTTACAAAACTCCCTTGTAAGAACTCCATCTAAGAATGGAATGCTGAATCTAAGTCTGGAGTACTGTACACAATGTCGCAATGAACAGTGCCACAGCCAAGCAGCACAGCTGCAGCAATGCTGCTGGTACCAAGTCGCTCAAAGCTCTCACTTCACCCACCACAGTAGGAGGCAGCTGACTCAGGATTCCTAGATGTTTTCCTCTAGTGTTCAGGAAATGGTTTGGATCAGACACCCCCACATTAGGGTTGAARAGCTATGACAAAAATGTTCTATGTAAATGTTCTGTCATTCTCAAGAAGGCTAATTTATTTCTTCTGGAGTTTTTCCTATAAATCTTTAGCTTATCCTGAAAGTAGAATACTACCACTAGCCACGACCATGATCTTACTACCAACAAATACCATCAGTAAGGAAAATCTGAGACATACTTAATGATGACTATGAATTGTACATATTATGGAAATATAATACATATTATGTAACTTTWAGCCTGTACTGATTTTCTTGGCCTGTTTGACATGGAATTTCCTCTAGATGCTTTGTATTTAAGAACAAAAATAAGAAGGGGTTTTTTTGTGTGGTACTGCTCATTTAATAAAAAGTTACTTYTACTGCCTATATAGCAATTGGCTAAATAGTTACAGAAGCTACAGAAACATCAATATCTTCATTTTAGCCACTTCTGACCTTTTTCAGAAAATTCTAAAAGTCAATCTTTGCTTACAAGTGAAGTAGTGTCAAAAATTAATGAAATACATTAATTCATWTAGATCAGTGGAGAAGAAGCAAAATCTAACATAGCAAAAGTGATTATTTTTCCCATTTATTTCCTTATAATTCAAAAGGAGGAAAAATCAAAGGTCTTGTAGTTTCAATGAAGGAAATATTCTTTAGTGTTTCCTTAAAATTTAGATAAAAACTGGAAAGACAGTATCAAAATAAASTAAGTGATCTACTCCTTCCTTTATTTTAACTCATTCAGATCAAGTTCTATAGTTCTCAAACTACTGAATTTTYAAACTTTAAAAAAAMCCCACCTTCTGAATGGGTGAGCTTATAATCTCTTAAAGTATGAAGATAAATACTTGAAATACCATTTTTTGTTAAGCCATTAACAATTATTTCATATAAATTAACCTTTCTTGGGGACTTTTTATAAATATTATTTATAAAGATTCTCTTTTGCTTCTCTCATTTTGTATATTCTCTTTCTTTTTCAGCTAAAAGTAAGTATGACACAAAATTACATCTGTTTTCTTCAGCAGCCTTAAAAACTGACAAAAACAGTTAAAAAACTTAGTCTTCATACATCTCAGAGATGTGCACACACATTAAGAGTGCATGTGAAGAAATAAATGTACAGTCCACTGACAAAACACTAATTAAATCAAGACAAGAAATTAACACAAAAACTTAAGGCTACCATACCATGAATATTTCTAAAATTTATTTTACTGATTTCTGGGTAGTTAACCACAATGCAGCATTCATGAAAATTCTGACTTTAAGGAGGTAAATACTACCTTCTTGATGTACAGAAGGTACATGTAATGTACATATTTTCAGATATACTATAATATGGATTAACAGGTAGCACTGACAGATGAAGACACACAACAAAGAATCCACATTGGCATAATTAACAGCAGCCAKGTAGGTACTTTTCCCCTTGTTTTTAATTTGCCTGAAAAAAAACATTGGCATCTCCTTTTTTTTTGGCAACAACTCCATGCCTTTTGTTAACGTAATTTGATGATGACTTGAGATTATTCCCACAATTTATACTAAGTCTAGTAATACGGTAAATGCCATTTTAACACAAATGACCTGCTACTTGCACCAAGGCTACAAGCTCCTAAATAGAGTGCAGGGTAACTCCCCAAGTTTTCAAATTTTAACATGTCTGCACAATTAATGTAAGCAGCCTAAGACAGGCAACTCACACAACAGATATTTCTTAGTGGTTATTTTTGMCATGGAATTTAAATAGAAGCGTAATGAGTACAGTATTTCATATTCAAATTATAAAGCAAGAAGGTATTAGTGTGATAATCTGTAACAACTCCCATGACAGTTTGGGGAAGTCCTGTAATTTAATGCCCATCTCAACCATGAGTGATTTTTTCTACCTCTTAATTTCCGAACTTCAATATTTTCTGCAAGAACTGTCAATTTTTCCAAAGCTGATTTTCACACACTGACAGCCACTTCACTCTTCTTTATTCTATGTACCTCATTTTTGCATGACCTGGTCTGTTTTATCTATCACACTGACAGTCCATTAACAAAGTTTTATTTCATCACAGAACCAAATAATTTAGTAACTCCTGTGAAAGCTAAAACTTTTCTTCGTTCACCATAACCCTTAAACTGATGGCAGTCAGCAAGAAACAGAATACCACAGTAGTCGTCCTATCACTAGGAAAACAGCACAGAGTTCTGTTTGTCCTGCCTGATAACCCTTTTATACAAAGAAGGATGATACTACTTTTGTAGAAATAAGGATAACATTGGTCTTCTGACTTTGTCTCACAATTCAAACTCCTAYGAGAATTCACTAAAAGCTACTTTTAGGAGTTGTCATCTTCTACCTGCATGATCTTCTTGTCTCAGGTGAATAATTTTCTACATAACATTACTCAAGTGAGCATAATCTTCTGGGAGAACAGAAAAAAACCAATGTCTCTCCTACCTTCAAAAGCTGCTTGCCAATGGTTGGACTCATTTTTTCATCCACCATAAGAATTACTATTCCTCTGTCATCCATACCTCGGCGTCCTGCGCGACCTGACATTTGAATGTATTCACCTGAGGATATCTACAATAAAATGAGAAAAAGAAATTAATAAACATCAAGAAAATAGCAGGAACTCACACTGTGCTAATTACAATTGCACAGTAAGTGACATGATGTATAAAAAGAAGAGTTATCGAAGTTCTCAAACATTTATCACAGATTGACTTCATTAGTCATAAGTACCACGAAACAACAATATAAATCCATGACTATAAACAATGTAAGTCAGCAGCAAAAGCTAACTAATACTCTTATAGCTTGGTATCCTGGGGCACCATTTTTAATAAGCACAAAAACCATTTTACTAATGTCTTTTATAATGGAAGGTTGCTGAGCATGGTGGAGATACAACAGATCTTCAWCATACTGATAATGCATCTCAATCATCTTCAAATAATGTATCATTTCATTCAGGTAATTCAAGAGCAACATTAATACATGATACTTGCTAAAGGAGTATTTTTATGCTTCCTAACTGTGAAATCAAAGAGTTCATAAACAACTGGGACATGGACAAGAAGCAAATACAACTGGTTACCTATGTCTCAGCAAGTTATGAAACAATGGTTTTGTCATCTGTGGAACTGCATTCTCAACGACTCCCCAAGCTCCATTGTAGGTCAGATTTTAAAAACTACTTAAGCAAACTGTGCTAAATAAGTTTAGAAGTTCCACATTTCTTCTATCTCAAAGCAAACCCATTCTTATCTTACAGACATACAATCAAAATGAATGGCAAAACTGAACAGCCTAAACTAAGACTGAAGAAATGTTTACTTCATAACTTGCATAGGTGAAGTCAATTATCCTGTTCACAACAATTTTCCCACCTTTGAAGGATGAGCCTTGGCTCTTATAAAGCTTTGCTACAATGACTTGCAAGGCCTCATTTTTATTTTAAGTAAACTACACACTCAGTTTTAATGTCTAAAATTTTGTAATCATGCAAAAAGTCCTGCTGTAAGAAAACAATACTCCTCCAAGGTCAATGACCTCTTTTTTTGAGTCTGTCAAAATTAGTGATCATTATGATAGGACAGGAAGCCCATTTATTCTTCAGAGTTCTCTGATACAGAATAAAATATCTGGGTATCACAGTTTTGGAAAAGGTGTGCAGAAGTTCTAGAATAATCCAATGACTGCTGCTAACCTGTATTTAATTCCCTGTTGATGTATCTATTAAAGAATCTCATGGACATTCTGAGGAACCTTGTCTTCTGAAATCTGTTTATTAACTATGAATGGATGAGACACTAAGATGTTTGAAAGAAAAAGTATTTTCTACTACATTGAGATGAACACATTAAGAGTGAATTTAATCCTAATAAGGTTTAAATAATTCAATTATTCTACAGGATCTATGACTTACCCATCGGAAATCTTTTCCATCAAATTTACTGGCGCTTGTAAACAGCACAGTTCTGGCTGGCATATTAATTCCCATAGCAAAAGTCTCTGTTGCAAATAAGGCCTAAATAAACAGACTGAAGTTAAGCAAGCAAAAAARGAGGATCTCAAGCAAACATGAAAATAGTCAAGAGACTACTACACAAAACCTCTCTGGATTTTAATATATCTGTGCAGTCAATACAYGGAACACAGTCATATTCAATACTTAAAAACTGGACCAAAACCATCTTTCTGCCTTTCCTTATTTCTCCTGGGAAAGCAAAAAAACTAAATAGATGAGTCCATGTGAAAAACTCAGAAAGAAAATATAGCGGAGTGCAAATTATATTAATCAATAATAGTAATTAATTTCAATATTCAAGTTTGCAAGAAGAAAACAGGAGTTAGCTATCCAAAAAAAACACAACTTTCACCTAAAGTTACATTTTTCTGAGTATTTGTCCTTACTACAACCAACAATCAGCTTGGTAAATGTCCACAGTCATTTATAGGAGAAAGATGTAACATAAAATAGTTGAAGAAAATATTTAAGTTAGACACTGAAAGTTCAAATACTTGTAAATAAAAGCTAGAACACTTAAAACTACAGCTGCAACTGCATAGATTTCCATTGTAATACTAGCATATACCCTGAGCTAAGGCATACTTGGATTTTCATGACTACCAGCCTCATATTCACAACTAACTACAGATGGACTTGAAAAATACCTTTATTAGGCCCTCTGAGAAAAGAATTTCTATGGTTTCTTTTAAGATAGGAAGCAAACCACCATGATGAATACCAATTCCTCGCTTCAGAAGGGGAAGCACATGTTCAACCTGGGAAGAAAAGACCAGCAAACAAATTTTAGCATTTGTTACTAAAAGTTGTATGGAAATCCTCAACACTCTCCTTAGCATTCATGTAACTCACTGTTCCCCAGTTTAAAATGAAATAACTATCCCTTCAATCTTGTGATATTCTGCTTAGAAACTTGTATTTTTCCACTGTAAAGATGGGAAACATCACTATGCATAGGCRTTACCCAATAAATTAGATTGGAGATGCATCAATGCAATGCAACTTTTTGGAAGCCTCAGCAATCAGTAACAGGTTAAAGTGCAGACAGCACTTCTACGTGAACTATTTTTCGACTTTTTAACCCAGGTCTATCTCTTTACAAACTCTCATGTTTATTTCAACATAAYTGTAAAAAATGAAACAAGGGGTAGGAGCTCCACTGTTAATTCTGACATACATCATCTGCTGGAATTGCAAGTGGAAGGAATCCTTAGCACCTCCTTCATAATGMCAAAAAGCAATGCAGGAGATACTAAAACCTGGGAAGACGAATTAGATTATCCAGTTTAATAATTTCTGTACCCCCTACACAACACTCACAACTTTACAAGTTGCAGAAAACAGGACTGCAGCAATTCAACTCGACTCAAAAGAATAATTTTCAAACTTCACTCACCTGAGGAAGCTTTTTGTCTTCATCTGAGAGACAATCAATTGCATTATTGAAGACTTCTTCAACCATTTTTTTCTCTTCATCTAAGAAGGCAATTTTTAAGTTGTTACAAAATGCAGAAGGCTAATACCAGATGTAAATAAAGTGGTACCACATTCTAATATTTACATAAGTGTACAATAAAAATTGAATGGAATACTGTGAAGTCTACACAAAACCACCCACACTCGGTCAGGCAATCAAGACTTCAATAAGCCTGGAAGAGCCACATGGTAACCAGAAGCAGAAGATCAGGAAAAAAGAAAAATAGAACAAACCTTTCAGAACAGTCCAAACATCAGCCACTTCCAACCTTGGGATTTATCAGTCTTATGTGCTCCCTACCTCTTAAACCTGCCCTGTTCCTCTTCTACCTACTAATCCCGGTCTGCATGGATATAGAAGATCTTTCTTGTTAACTCTTAGAAGTTCACACCCTTACCACTAAGTAGTACGAATATAAAGAATAAACACTCAAAGGTGTGCTTCTGAAGAAAACATGAAAACATACCTCTGCATTTACATATATCTTTAAATTTTCTGACAGAAACACCTGCACTATTCTGCCACATCAAACCAAAATGTGCAAAGACTGGAGCAAATAAGCAGGCAAGAACCTGGAACAGCTCACAAACATGAAACAGCACAACAAATTTACAAACAAATTTCTTATTTTTGTTAAAACACTAGATTTCCAAGAAGCACTGAGCTGAAACTTATTTGCAAAGCTTGGTCTTAGCCAAGATTAAAAAAATCATCTTTGTTTACATTCTGGTTTTTACTTTGAGAAGCAAGGGGAAGAAGGAAATAAAGAAAACTGGATTGCATTGTTGAGAAAGAACAGACTAGYGGTTTGTTATACAGCTGTTTGGACTTTGCGAGTATATTATTTTTCTAATGCATGTAACATGAAAATTTTGGGAAATACTTTTTTATGATCAGTCTTCTCCCAATACAGACAGAATCTTCTAGGAATTCTGGTGTTATTATTACAATAAATGGCATACTGGAGCAAGAAATAGAGTTTAAAATCAAAGAATAGCTTGACACTGCAATGACCCATTACTCTGTGCACTAATACCTTCCTAATGCAGCTCAAGGCACCAGCATAATAAATGAAAAAAGCRTACTTTCCTCTTGGTTCTACACAAAACGTTCAACAGGAAAAGTAGTATTTCACATCAAACTGAATCTGTGAATAGAATGCAATTGGATTTATCTGTACCTGTATTGAAATCTAACTTCGTCATCTGAAGTGCATACGCTTCACAGTCTTTCTTACTGAAGCTGAAAATAATCACAGGTTGGAAATTCCTTTCCATGATCATCTTCACAATCTTGAAAACATTTGAAGGACCTGCAGAAAGATTACATTAATTTAAATTAAATTTTACAACAAAAAGTATCTTATGGAGTAATTGAGACACAAGCAGAACTTGCACAGAACATTGAAAAAATTCATACCAAAAATTACCTCAGAATGGGTTCAAACTCACCTTTTGTTCCTCCTTTCCTTCCTTTCTGATCTGCTTTTGCTAAGTCTCCTGCATCTCTAAGCACTTGCATTGCTGTATTAAAATTATCTTCTCTGAAATCTCCCTAGACATAAAACACAAACCTTGTAAATAGTTACTTACATAGCCCACTTAAAAATACAAAGTGCTTTGCCCAACCAGTACCATTACCGCACATATACACAGGTAAGAGGACAAAACCAATGCATAAGGTATCAAAAGAGTCTACTAGGCCAGTGTCATAGCTCAGAATTGCACTGGTGTGGCTCTGAAGTCAGTGCTCATTGTTCTATCCACCACTCTACCCGCCATGCCAGACCTGCTGAATGACACAGTACTAAAACTGACTTTTAAGAATGTCCACACAAAACTACACTGCCCAATGAAGGCATATCTTCAAATGCTGCACTACTGTTTACAGCATTAGTAACTGCTGAGTGAGCTAATGATAAATCTTAAGCAAGTTTTTAGTTCAAAAACACCTAAAGAAACAAAAGTATTTTATCCCTCAACTAAAGTCAAATTTACATGCCACACGTTTTCTTCTGAGCGACAAACAGTACAAGGAACTTGAACTACTTTGCAGATTTAAAGAAAGCAGTATGAATTATAGAAAACAAACAAGGATGTGGGCACTTAAGACATCCCAGGGAAGTATTACTCAGCTGATTGCATGACATTAGATAATAAAACCAATTTCTTGTATAATTCTCCAAAAATCTAAAAGCAATTCAGAGATCATCATTACTCACTTGTACTTAATTTTAACAAAAACATCCTTTATACAGCCTATCCAAATTTTGCAAGAGCCCAAGCTTTTCACTGTTAAGTGAAGAAAACAATCTTTCAGACAAACTGAGCATTCCTTACATTTTCATCAACAACCAGATGGAGTCCATCTCCTCCTGCTGGAAATATATAATGCTGCAGTGGAGTAGGTCGATAGTCAGTGTAAATCACATGGCAAGGCTATAAAGAAAGAATTAACATAAATATTTCATAATTGCACTGTAACATCGCTTGCGTGATGGAACATTCAATACATTACTATTAAAATACAACCTCCTAAAAATGAGAAAGAAAGGCTTTCAGAAACTAAGGTAACAAATTTTCTTTCTTGAATATGGCTTTTGTACTAATGACATTGCTTAAGAAAATGAAAGTTTACAAATGTTTTTGAATACAGGTTGGCTACAAAAATTACTTTTCATGAACACAAAAAGTAAAGACAACCCGTACTTCTTTCAGCATTACCAGGCAGACTTGAAATAGCAACATCTTTTAAAATCAAAGGAAAACCTGTTAATGTGTATTTTGTAGAAAAAGCCAGAAGCATTATTGAAACACCTAAGAAAGSCTCACAGTAAGACCCTGATGAGCATTTAAGGTTTTGATGCATTAAAAAAGCTTGTTTGGGAAAAAAACACACACTTCATTTAAAACATTAAATATTACACAAATCTGCATTTAAAAACCCCACAATCTAACAGTCTGCAACATGAAGTCAAAGCTTTGTGCCAAACTTAAACAGACTTTTTTTATACTATATTCCCTTCATTACAAACAACATAAGAATCATTCTCCAGAATATTTTTGAAATTGGACCAATTTCTTGTTGATAACAAATTCCCCAGTTCTAATTCACAAAGTCTTTGCTATAAATGCATGTCTTAGAAAAAAACAGAATAGAATTTAAAACCTAAAGGTTATAGGACAGGATAGATTTCTTAAATAACACTTCTCTCACTTGCAAGCATATATAGTATTTCCCATGAATTTAAGATTTGCTTTTGATTTCTGCATGGCCTTTTACAGAGCTCCTCAGCTGAATTCACCTAATAACCCCTTGTCTACCAGCCCTCAGAAAATCAYTGTATGTTCACCATGTTTCATAATTCAGAATGTCTGCTGAAATCAGGCAGGTGCCTAAATAATTGTGGAAAATAGACATTAAGAAACAGTTCTAACGTTGCCATTCAGAGAAGCAACAGCCAGTATAGCTGCAAAAGTAGGAACACAGCTAGTATAGATCACGCCTGGCTTCTCTATCACCTATAAGCAAGAAAATTACTAAAAAGATACTCAGAGGCCCATTTATCAACCAAACACRCAGTATTAAGCTACAAGACAAAAAGGACAAAGGTACAGCATATTGGAAATATTACCTGTTTGTGAAGATGGCAGATCCATTCAGCAAACTGACGGGCATTTGGAATAGTTGCAGAAAGGAACACATAATGCACATTATCAGGAAGCAAAATAATAGTCTCTTCCCAAACCACACCACGTTCTGAAAATGGAAAAGCATATGGGAAATTTATGTGATCAAAGCAATTTCTCATTCCTGAAGCCAAAGAACAGCGTGCTTAAAAACAAAATAAGACCAAAAAAACTAAACATATCTTCTCTACACAAGTGGAGCATATCAAATGCACCTAAGTCACTTCTGCTTTGGTGAAGAAAATACAAACTGCAACACACAATTACATAAATTCAGTAGGAAACAAATTATTAATTATTTCTACAAAAAGATGACAGATTTTACAAGGGAAAATTAGACTTAATTCTTCAAAAGAAAAAGAAATTGTTCTTAGGGAAAAAATACAAATATTTGAAAAGAAAAATAGTGTATATAGGATACCTGTATCTCTCATGTAGTGAATTTCATCAAAAATAACCCATGCCACTTCACGCATAACCTCAGAACCTCTGTAAAGCATACTTCTCAAGATCTAGAAAAGGAAGTAAAAGTTGAGTCCCTCCATGTGAAATAACAACAGTCATGTTACATGGATATCAGTAAGAAACAGCTAGAATTTTTGGTTCACTTTTACATGGATATATGAAATCATATCTTGCAAAAAACCATT
This sequence comes from Cardinalis cardinalis, assembly GCA_014549065.1. Taxonomy (NCBI): domain Eukaryota; kingdom Metazoa; phylum Chordata; class Aves; order Passeriformes; family Cardinalidae; genus Cardinalis; species Cardinalis cardinalis. The sequence continues at coordinate 3,308,743 of JACDOX010000043.1, read as the reverse complement.
TAAAGATAGGTTTTGAGATGCTTTCCAAGTTCATTCMAATCTAACAATCTCACTACCTGAGAAAAACTGGTTTCTCTGAAAGGAACACAAAAGAATGAGACAAAGTACTTCCCCAAGCTTCCACCGTCAAGTAATTGGTACAGCTCTACAGATCTACTTCTGCCAAGACTTTTTACTTCATCCTAATAGATAACCTCCCAGTGATTAAGAGGAAATCTTTTCTCAGAAATCAAATCATTTAATCTCTTTGATATTTCTCTACCAAAGTCATGCCTGTTCCTTTGAGGTAAAGGCAAAACGAGGAAAATTTCAACTCATGGCTGCATTTCTACAACGTTAATATGACAAAGCTCTGTAAACAACAAAGGTGAAAAGGTCCATATTCCTAGAGTTCCAGCACCTACTGTGGACAACTCAGCTATCCTTCAATGATTTTGCCACCCTTATTTTGCTTTTCTAGAACAAAATATTGACCACTGCATTTAGGAAATCTGACTTTCAGTATTTTACATCTACAGAATACTCAGTGTCTTGAGCACTCAGGACATTAAATTCTGACTTTCTCCACATTAGAATCAGAAGTTCCTGATTTACAGTTCAAAAGCATAAATTCACAGAGACTTACCTAGCTTTTTAAATAATCAAAAGTTAAAACATTCAAATGAGTCATAATGAACTTTTGAACATTTTCAACCCTAATTATGCCACTTTAGTCTTTTAAAATTAGACCTCCCCAATCAAAAAGAGTAAAGAAAATGCCAACCAAGAATTAATGTCTGTCTTACCTCAGTTGTCATTACCAAACAAGAAGCTGTAGGATTAATGGTGACATCCCCAGTCATCAAACCAACATCCTGAAATTCTTCATACATCTCACGGTACTTCTGATTACTCAAAGCTTTAATTGGACTTGTAAATATCACACGCTGCTTTTCCCTCAAAGCCAGGGCAATTGCATACCTGTATTCAAACAATATCCACATTAACTGCTGCAATATCCATACTAACAGCTGTCAGGAAGACAAAGCGTATTACTTTGCTTTAGAACAAAATAAATTGTGCAATTCAGAACACCAAGAGAATGATACACATCATTTGAATCCATGCTCTAATACATCTAGGATTTCCTACCCAGATAATATTAAGTTCAGTGCACCACATATGCACCTCTGCAGAGTGAAAGACCATTAAACACCAAATCAGCTAATTTTTATGGAAACAAGAGTTTATGCAGCTTAATTAAAAAACTGTAACTGTGTCACAACAAAACTATTATTATTTGAGCCCATGCTCTAATAAATCTCCAYGTACATTTCACTTCCTATATCAGGTCTGAATTAAACCCTGACAGAGAAGTTGCTGACTAAATCAAACCACTGCTTCTAACAAAGGAAAAAAAAAAAAAACACAGAAGAAAGTCCTTACTACTTCAAGCCAGGAGCTAGAAAGAAAGGTATTTTTTCAAGATTTACAGAAATCTGTATTGAAGAAACTTCCATCTCAATCTATACAGTAACAGCTTGACACTTAAAAAATAAAAGCTAAGCTTAAACACAAATTAAGCCTTTCACTACTCACTAAATGATGGAAGATGTAATTTTTATATTCAAGAGTAGCCAATTCAATTCTAACRCTGGCGGACTGACTACATGTTGCATCAAGAAATTGTGACATAACAGCTACTGATGGTTCAAGAAAGGGACAGAAGGGACATCACATTGTTCTTTCATCACAGCCTGTTAGAAAAGTACTTACTCAGCACAAACAGTTTTACCAGCTGATGTGTGAGCTGACACCAACACAGACTGGTTATTATCTACACAAAGAATAGCTTCTCTCTGGAAGGCATCAAGAATAAATGGATACTCCTAGAAGAAAAAAGCAAAAACATTACAGATATTGAAGACAGGCTTACACCTAACTACTTTTCTGACTGACTGTTCCAGATTACCGCCAAGACATTTTCAATTACCATCTGCATGGCAGATTATCTTTTGTCAAGTAGGCAGTTTGCCTTATCTCTCTCTTTGAGTGACCACATTCACACTTCTCTCGTGAGGGGACATCTGCTGATAACAGACTATTGAATGTCACTGCATGACTGATAAGAACTATAACATCCCATTGTGAGATGCTCCGCCCAGGGGGAGGAGCCAAGCATTGCTACCCAGATACAAGCCAGAGGTTTTGAGACACCGGCAGGGCTTTCACCACTGGATTCCCCAGAGGAACCGCAGCTGCCTCTTCTTCCACGGGATCTTCAGAGGAACAATACATCCTTGTCTACAGATCCCCCTTGCTCCAACAGAACCACACCTGACACTTTAGAAGGACTGCAGCGACATTTCCAATTGGACTGCTACCAACATCCCACAGGGCGTCAGGTTGGGTTCTGACTCTGTCAGTGTTGTTCTAGTGTACTGCATTGTTTATTTCATCCTTATATTTTTTTCCCTTCCCTATTGAAGAACTGTTATTTCCTGCTCCCATATTTTTGCCTGAGAGCCTCTTAATTTAACTAGAATGCTGCCCCTACCTGATTTTACAGAAAGACTATCATAACAGCCTATCCAACCTCATTCAACCACATACTTTTTTCTACCTAATTTTAAATAGAGAAACATCAGTTTATGACAGACCGTCTTTTACAGACCTTACTGACAAAGTACATAATTTTTCCCTCTACTCTCACTCGCTATATAAAGCATGTACAAAAAGAAAAATAAATGGTATCTGCCACATACTTTTGCAGCTTTTCCAGTTCTTGGCTTCAGACCTGTGAATTCTTCATTTGCTGGAAGCGCAACCTATTAAAGATATTTAAAATAAAAACAGTTGCAGATTTCTGTGTCCACAGCAGTGACATTTCTGGCAATGTGAAGTGTATGAAAACCAATCTGAATTTCTGTTATCCTGTTTCCACAAGCTCATGTGTCAAGGGTTCATTCTTTCCTCTCAAGAGCTTTACAATCAATCTTTATTTTCTCCTGCCCAAGCAGCGCTGCTTCTCTCCCTTCTCTGATATCTCTACTGTCTTGTGTGAGATATTACTGCTTCGCCTGCCTTGAAACAGCTTTTCAGCCAAGACACAATCATGTGTTCTGGCCAGTGGATATTCAAAGCAATTACTGATAATATTCCCTTTCCAAATGCACTGTATTTATGCTGGTAACATTCCCATTCCTGTCCAATATCTAGTATTGATTCACTTTAAATAACCTCTCTTCTGTCACTACGTGATGGCAAACCTTTAACAGACATCTCAAAATAACAAAAATTTTACACATAAGAGTTTTAGAACTCTGATCAGCAACTGTATATACAGTTCCCTTCTTATGGAAGTCTGATGATATACAGCCCTTGAATGTGACCCTAATTAACTTGAGCTAGCTCRGGAAAACAGCACAGAAGATAAAAAAAACATAACAAAGAAGTTAAATTTTACATATTTGATTTTCACACTAACTCTTTCTGATAGTCATATAYGGATGCAGGATGCTTCAAGAAAACATTAATTTAAGAAAGCATTAATAGTTYGTATTTTTCATATTTGAATTTGTATTTATGTCCATCAACACAATTTGAAAATGGACAGCTTTTATTACTTTGCACACTAAAAAATGTAATTTTCCATTTTTACCAAAATGTATTTTTTAAAAGTAATCAGTTTTAGAAGAAAGTCTTTCATACTTGAACCAGAATAGCAGAATACTTCAATGCACTGATCACACTACAAAGAAAAACATGTTGTACCAACCAGTAGGTTTTTCTTCTCAAATGCTCTTGGTACCTTACAAATATAGAAACCTATCCAATATTACCATCAATTCTTTCACAATCACTCACTGTATTTTAAGTATGATTGAAACTCCTTCTGGTAAGATATCCTACTAATTTTTTGAGTGCATTTTGTGCATGCTTAGTGTCAGATACAGACTTCAAACTCCTCAGAGTCTTGAATACTGTATGAAAGAAATACTGTATCAGCTGGAGCAGCAGGAAAGCTCTGCAGAGGGATCAGGACTGACTCGATCAATTAGCAAAGACCAATGGTGTGAAATTCAGCACGGTCAAGTCCCAGGTCCTGCCCTTGGGCCACAACAACTCTTAAGTAGCACTGCAGGCATCCCCAGGTGGGGGGCAATTTTTCCTCCGAGGTAACAAGCAGAAGGACAATATGAAACGACCTTAAACTGTGAATAGGGAGACTGGACATTAGAAAAGAGTTGTCAAGCATTGGACTAGGCTGTCCAGGAAAGTGGTTAGCATCACTAAAGCCACTTAAGACGTGTAAATGTGGCACTTGGAGACAAGGTTTAGGGGAGGACCTGGCACTGCTGGGTTAATGGTCGGACTCAATGATCTCAAAGGCCTTTTCCAACCTAAAAAATTCTGTGATTCTGTGATATAATAACTGCAAGAATAATAAAGAATTCTATTATACTGGCAATGATACACACAATTAGGTGTTACAAGTCTATATGTCTCATGTGATTTTTCACTGCACTCACCTCATGTGTACAACCTTCAACAGTTTCCACAGACTGCACTTTTACTTGAGGCATCAGATCTGTCAGACTAAAAAGATATGAGTTAGGATTGCCAAAAAGTATTTTAAAATCCTTTTTTTAATAAAAGTGAACATGTTGAATTTCACATCTGCTTTAACTGCAACACAAAAAAAGGATGTGCAGTCTTGGCATGGACAAGCTGCAGAGGTTACTACCAGGACTATTACCTCAAAGTCAAAATTTTGCTACCATATAAATCTACTTTAGCTATTGACTCAAAAATTGTACCACAAAACAGCACCTAGGTCACATTTATTCACATAAAGTTTGATGATTAAATGAGGACTTTTTTCTAGATATAATGAAACAAAATTCAAGACCTGTACTTGGGCTACTAGTCAAAATGGAGTAAGGGCAGCTTAAAGCATCCCAAGGATGCTGAGGACAAGGCCCCTCCTTTCTTTACTAGTTCTTTCTATCATGCCACAAGAAGGGACTGAAGTCTCCTTCCATGAAACTGTTTGTTTCTGATATGTACATTCTACTGATACCATTAAAATAACTGATAACACAGAAAATTACTTAAAATGTTGGCTCTGGTTCTGTTTTGCTTCTATGCACTTACTCTTTACAGTGTTTTGAGAAGTCTTCTCATGAACTTCTCACAGAAATCTAACACTGAACTTCACAAAAGTTATATGAAATACCAAATGATAATGCAATTACCACCTTACATCCCTCAAAAGCCTTGTCTAATTGCCAATTTATTTTTCCTGTATTCCAAGCCAACTATGTCTTTCAACACCACAGTACACAGCAAGCCTGCCTCTGCCCATGTGCTTCCAGCTCATCTCCTGCTCTGTGTGAAATCAACACAATGCCTTTGACCACAAGTCACCAACTCAAATGAGTAACTACAAACTCATAAACATTTTCTACTGCAAAGGCCTACAGATGTGCAGTATTATTTTAAATATACCCAGCTTTCATCACTGCTGTGGCTGCACTGGCAGCACTTTCTCACTTAAACAGAAAATGGAAAACCAAACTCGTGCAAATTCATCTTTACAGGAAAACACTGCAAAACTCCTTTATATCAGCTGCTCTCAACTGGCACATGGCTAGTCAAGCAGCTTGCTAGGACTACCTTGCACATTAAGCTGAGCACTTACTTAACATCGTCCGATAAAACATCTTCCAATTTCGGTTTTTTCCCCAAAATGACACTTTCAGTACTATCAATCTCAGTTTCCCTTTTTCTGACTATTGCTGGTACTGAAGGTTTTTCTTCCAATCTTTTCCTGCAAAATAAACACACAAGAAATTTAAAATTTGCCTCCTTCATTTATGTATTTTCAAGAAAAAAACTCTAAGGGCAACTGTGATCCCACTGCACTTGGGGAACAAAGCCAGGTAACCTGACCTACAAACACAGCTGTGGGATTTCAAACCAGCTCCCAAATAAGCTGGCCACCAGGTCCCCACACTCCCCAGTAGGCCACAGTGCCAGAGCTGGCTATAGCTTTAGAGCCAGGGATCCTGGGAAAACGGGTCACAAAATTACAGAATCGGTCAGGTTGGAAGAGACCCCAGCGGCTCATCTGGTCCAACCTCCCTGCTCAAGCAGGACCGTCCTAGAGCACATTGCACAGGAGTGGATTCAGATGGGACTTAAATACGTCCAGTAAGAGAGATTCCACAAACTCTGAGCAATCTGTCCCAGTACAACGTCACTCACGCACTTAAAAAGTTCTTCCTCACGTTTAGGTGAAACTTCCTGCGCATCAGTTCCGGGCTGATACCTTTTGTCCAACTGCTCGGCACAACCATGAAGAGCACGGTTGCATCCTCCTAGTACCCTCCCTTCAGACACTGACACACGTTCCCGAAGTCCCGAGAGGTTCAGCAGCTCAAACACGCCGGAAGAAGCCGAGACCAGCGCTACAGCCCTCACCCCGCCGCCACAGCTGCCCCAGCCCGGCTCTGTACCCTTACCCCGGTCTCCTGGCGCCCTCGGCGGGGCCCGTTTTGCTCTTCTTGGCGCCAGAAGCAGCGGCGGCCGCGTCCTCCTCAAACACGCTGAAGAGCTCATCCCCAAAGGCCTCCGCCATCTTAGCCGCCGCACTCCCACAATGCCCCGCGCAGGGCCGCACACTTCGCGCGAGAAGGACGCTTCCGATCCCGCCTCCCGAAGCACGATGGGGGCTCCCGCCGGCCTTGGCAGCAGTAGCCTCCTGCACGTCCCGTACTCGATGGCGATCTCGATTTCTGCCCGAGTCTGGGTCCCGGTTCGGATGGCGAACCCCTCCGTATCGCTCCCTTGGCGCACACGTGTCCCTGCCCCGCAGGAAAGTGATCTGCGAAAAGCCGACGCAGGCCGCACGGCCCGTGCGCGTGCGCCGGGGGCGCTGGCCAATGGGAGGCGGCGGCGGCGCGCCGATCGCGGTGCCCGGATGTGCGCATGCGCAGAGGTGGGGGGCGCCATGGGCGGCCGCAACAAGAAGCAGCGCGCGGGCAGCGCGGCTCATGCGGCCGCCGCCGCCACCGCCCGCGCCCGCGCCGCGCAGGCCGGAGTGGCCGCGGCCGCGGAGCCCGGCAGCCGCACCGCTCCGCCGCGACCAGCACCCGCCTCCAAGGAACCGCGTGTCAAACAAGGTACCGCGGCCCGCGGAGCCCCGGGAGCCGCCGTGCCCCGCTGTGCCGTGCCGGAGGGGGACTGCGGGTACCATGGCTGGAGGGGCAGTGCCTTCAGGGAGCCCCTGGGGGTGCGGCTCCCGCGGACCGCGGCGTTACCAGGAGAGGCCGGCCATTGGGGCTGCTGGTGTTTCCAGCGTCGGGAGAGGCAGCTGGAATTGCTCCGCTCCTAATGTGGTTGGGCCTGGCTATAGCCTGCYTTCTCTGTCTGGGTGGCCAAAGGAGGGGGCTCCTGCCCGTCTACTCGGCCCTAATGAGGSCACGTTTGGTGTTCTGTGTCCAGTTGTGGGCTCCTCCCACAGATGAGCAACTGCAAGGGGTCCATTGCAGGGTCACAAAGATAATGCGGCTCTTGATGAGGAGAGAYTGAGGGAGCTGAGCCAGTACAAAGACGACTGAGAGGGGCCCACATGAATGTATATAAATATTTCAAAGATACGTGCCAAAAGGATGGTGCCGGACTCTCTTCAGTGGTGCCCGGAATGARCAGCAGTAGGCACAGCTGTAACACAAGTTTCACCTCAACAGGAGGAAGAACTCCTGTACACAGCGGGTGGCAAGGCACTGGAACAGGCTGCCAGGGAGGTCACAGAGTCTCCCTCTCTGGAGACATGCAGAACTCACCTGGATTCATTCTTGTGTCCCCTGTTCTAGGTCGTTCTGCCATATGGTCTTGGATGATCTCTAGAGGTCCATTCCAGCTGCAGCTATTCTGTGATTCTGCTGTCAGGGATGTCCCTGAGCAGACAAGTCTTGGTGGCATCGATGTGTTGAGTTTAATTACAGAAAGTCTTGTTATTAGGTTATCAGCAGTTCCTGTGGAGCAAGTGTTTGGACARCACTTTCCCAGAGCTTCTGGTGTATTTGTTTTGTGTGTTATTAAAATCAATATAATGTTGATTGGGGATTATTTTGGGTGGTTTTTTCTGTCTTAAAAGACCTGTTACAGGGCTGAAGGCACTTCTGAGGTGTTAGATAAGATGACAAATGGCTGTTCTGAGTGCAGTTTGAAAAACTGTTAATCTGAAGCACTGTGGGATGCCTATTTTTAATAAGCCAAATTTGCCAGAAGTAGCTCAGATACCGTATAACATTAGAACAGCTTTTGCTGCAGACATGGGCCAATCATGTGATAGCCAGGGCATCTGACTTTCCCAGTAGTTAAGAAGAAGTCTTGTAATCTGGTAATATGAGCCTCCTGAACCTATTCATGCATTCTGCTTTTACAAAGGTGGGCTCTGTTTATTTCTTGTGTCCTCTGTTCTTCCAATAACCATGGTGCTCAGTCCTCTTCAGAAAATAAACTGCTTCTCTCCCAGGTTGTATACTGTGGTGAAAAATCAGTCAGTGTAAGTGWAAGCTAATCTGGTATATTTTGAAGAGCCCACCAGTAAGTGCCAGTGAGTAGATCYTGGGTGCTGGCAGCTGTTTGTATCTCCTGATCAGAGGGGACTGTACTTTTTCTGAAATGCAGTTACCAAAATCTGGCGTGATCTCAAAGCAGGCCCTTCCAGAGCTATTCTGCAGGCAGGCCAGCACGGATGAGCTGCCCAGCCCACCTGTTGGGGAGTAGCTGTGCCTCCTGGAGCAGCAGGCAGCTGCACAGAGTCGTGGGAGCTATGGCCTTGCTCCGTTTCCTTCTGCCTGTGCAGTACACATGCTCTGGAAGTGATGAGATTCTACAGCAAGCTGTGTGTTGTCATTCTAATGACAATAAATAGTTTTGTGAATTAGAGTTTGGTTTTTTTTTAATACCTGTTAAATGGAAAGTATTTAGGAATGACCAGAGCAGACCAAAGGCTTCTGTAAGCCAGTGCTCTCTGCTAGGTAGGGAACAAAAGCAGATACCTAGGTAAGAACAAATCAGACATATAGRGGTCTCCCTGAAGCGTATGTAATTCTTTTTTGAATGCAGTGAAGAAATCAATTGACATGGGAGAGCAAAGCTGTTCTCTCTGCCCTTGGACCTCAGTAAATATCTACTGCCCATGGCTTTAGTGGCAAAGGATTCTGTTCCATAGCTAGGCACTTTGTAATAAAAAATCCTCAACAGCCTTGGTTGTTTTGAAACTGCCATTTACTTTGTTTTGAAATTACCATTTACTTCCCTATTCACAGGCCTTTTTCAGTGTTCACAGAGTGAGCACTTAATCCCATTTCCTCACATTATACCCTTTGAATTTTGTATTTTGTCATAGCCCTCTTCACTATTCCTTGTTCAAGGCCTTTCTTGATTATTGTTGTTGTTAAGTACCTGCAAGTTTCTGACAAGTTAGTGTAATAGTTTGCACTAACCTGTGTTATGTTAGATCTGCTTTAGCTATGTTAAACAGTGTTCTCTGTGGGTTTTGTGTAACTGATGGTGCAAATATTTGCAATTTGCAGGTCCAAAAACTTACAGTTTTGGTTCAACAACAGATTCCAATGCTGCTGCAAATCTAGATAAATCTGTTCTCAAGGCAAGTATCTTCTTTACATAAAACAGCTTTGATTTTCATAGTACTGCTTTAGCTGAGTAAATATTTTCTTCAGATCTTTTTCAGTATTAGGTTGTGCATGTAAACTGCATTAATATATGAGACAATTGACCATTGAGAGTTTGATTTTGCTTAGGGTTTTGAGTGTCCTTTAAGTAATAGGGGTAAATTACCACAGTAGGATAATGTCTTTTAAAAAAAACAAAAACAACAAATAATACTTTGCATGCAGGACTATTTTAGGAGTTAGGTCTGGGCTTCTGCTGTGCATATRGATCTTCCTTCCTGTCAGAGAAAGGATATAGATTTTATATAACAAACTTAGTAGTAACTAAAGCTAGGTTCATGTTTTAGAAAAGTTTCAAATATTAGAATTATTATACTAAATTTGTTTATAAAGGTGTTTTGGAAGGATTTAAATTACTTTATGTGAGCAGAGGAGAAAGGCCTTGGGGTTTTTTTGGTAAAATTTTATTTTGCTTATAGTATTTCCCTTAACATACTAAATTTCCTTTAAAAGGTAAATTGGCTTTCTTGGTAATAAGGAATGAACTCTTCTATTTCAAGTGAAAGTGTATAGCTTGCAGAAGAAAAAGTGTCCTTTTCATAAGAGATGCTTAGGCCATTTACAGGAAGCTTGAAATATTGGAATTTGAATGGCAGAGGGATTTCTGCATTGTTATGTCCTTAGTCATGAAGTGCATTGACATGTCATAAAAACTTCCAAAGTTTAGCTTGTATCAGCTCATTTTTTCTTTRCAGGTAATGATAAATGGTAATTTGGAGAAAAGGATTATCGATGTGATTAATAACCATAAAAACCAAAATGAGGACAAAGGAATGATTTCCAAAAGACTAACTGCAAAGAAACTACAGGTACAGTTCAAAATCTTGTTTTTCATTATTCATTTAGAATAGTTTATCTTTTGTAATTTTTATCAAGTGTCATATTCCACTTGTGTGTATTACATAATTGTATTGTGTACAATTACAAGCCAATACAGCATGCTTTTCGGTAGTTATATTAGTGATTAGTCACTGAAATCAAGGAGTATTCTTATTATGGAAAGCACATCTTTATGGATTCAGGAACTAAAATCACTAGCTTTCAGACAAGATAGAAGAATAATACTTAATCTGAATGTTTTAGGTTTCCTACATTTTTTGCTCTGTATACCTGGAAAATTGGAGGTATGTCTTTACTTAGCTAGAAAACACATTGTGGAGAGAGAGGCACAAATATAGATTTATTGATACCTGTGCATGCATATTTAAAAAGAAAATATAAATTCTGGAAAACAGAATTTTCTGTTACATTAATGCACAGTGTTTATTTCCCTTTAATGCTGGCTTTCTGATATGTGGGAAATAGAACTTTAGAAGCCTATATTAGATTGTTAGATTAAGTCCTAATCTTTTTAGCTCTTTTATTTATAGGATGTATACATGGCTTTACAAAGATTCTCTTTCAAGACTGAGCACATTGAAGAAGCAATGAAAAATACGCTTTTGTATGGGGGTGATCTCCACTCTGCACTTGATTGGCTTTGTTTAAACCTTCCCAATGGTGAGTATGGTTGCAGAAAATAGTTTTTGACAGGAGAGAAATAAGATCTGCTAAGCAGTAGCGTTATTACTTCACAATAGTAATTAAATACAATGTTCCTCAAAGACTAGTGGTTGCAACAGTGTTCCTCTCCTACTTGCACAGCTGGCTGGTTCTGTATTGTAGTGCATGAAGTCTTGTGGTCTTCCGGTTCGTACACTTGAAGTTCTGTGAATGTCCAACAAGCAAATGTACTRTATTATATAAATGCTAAAGCCTAACTTTTATTTCAGTTTATGTTCTTGTAGTTGGTTCCCAACAGAGTTTAAAGTATTTTCCTGTAATTATTATTATTTTCTGTGACATGTTTTTTCCTTTTTTATTTTGAAGATGCCTTGCCTGAAGGCTTTAGCCAGCAATTTGAAGAACAGCAGCAGAAACCTAGAGCAAAATTTTGTTCTGCTGTGTCAAAGTGTGGAATGCCACCTCATTTAGAAGATAACAAAAAGAAAGAAAATGGCCCTGAAACTAAGGTAATCTGAGAATCTGATCAGTAATACTTGGGTCGTGGGGGAAGAGATGACAAAACTTTCTAAAATACAGGAGTTGCATTGATGTCCAGCACTGATGWGAAAAGCTTATGAAAATGTTGTGTGATTAATAATTGTCACATGCATTTCAATTTTAGTGAAATGGTAATTTGAATATATTTTTCCTGTGGTGTCTAGAAGGTTCTTCATAGTTCATTTTTGTGGTAAGGCACAGGGAATCTCATGAGATTAAGATTAGGTATCAGGAAGAAATTCTTTTCTGTGAGAGTGATGAGACACTGGAACAGGTTGCCCTGAGAAGCTGCTGATGCCCCATTCCTGATAGTGTTCWAGGCCAGGTTGGATGGGGCTCTGAGCAACCTGGCCTTGTAAAAGGTGKCCCAGCCTATAGCAGAGGGGGTTGGAACTTGGTGATCTCTAAGGTCCCTCCCAACACAAGCCATTCTATAATTCTATGGCTTAATTTTTAATTTTTATCCTATAATGGGTTTATTCTATTTATGTATATGTGGCACTCTCTAAGACTTATGATGGTTAAAGTTTGCCTGTGTACTGTCAGTGTTTTGATTTTTGTGGGTATTTAATCTTAAACCAGAAAACAAAAAGATGCCCTGCAAATTATTTAATTCCTTATAGTAATTATAGTTATTCTAGTGTTTAGATCTATTTGGATGTATAGTGGGATATTCACCCTGGTTGGGAAAGCTTTTTTTCATGTCATGTATATATATTTTATGTATAAAATCTTTATAGTAGTTCCTAGGTACTGGCAGAAGAAAGCTTTGCTTTCACATACATTATCATTACTTTTAACTTATATTACTCTTCTCAGGAAACAAATGTGAGGAAAGAGAAAGAATTGACTATGAAGGAATGGATTTTACAATACGCCGAGCAACAGAGTGATGAGGAGAAGGATGAGTCTGTGAAAGAGACAGATGAAGAAAAATTTGACCCAGTAAGACAGAATAATGCTTCATGGGAGTCTTTCTGAAAACTGATGTGTCTGGTATATCTGCATATGGTGGATCTGTTTGTTACAAATTTGTGTGTTACAAATTGGGGATTGAAAACTTTTTTTATGTTACCAGTAATGTATCATGGTACTGAAGGAAAACCTGTTGAAGCTTCTTCTTTTCTAAGTTGTTTTTCCTTTCCCTTATTATTGGTACTGCATTGAAAATGTTGAATGTCGTATGTGGGAAAGAAAAATTTAAAATACCTTTCCATGAGATTGAGTGAGTTACTGTCAAATTCTGGGAGATTTTGACTGTTAGTTAAATAAAAACTTGTTGCATAAGCTTGGTATAAAGGGTAAAAAACCTGCACTTCATCATAAAGGTCATTAAAAGTGACAAGCATATCATATTATTCAACTTGTAATTCATAATTCTGTTTGAAATAGAATGAGAGGTATGTACATCTGTCTGCCAAGCTTTCAGAAGCAAAAGAACAAGCAAGCATCTCCAAGCAAGACAAAGACAAGCTAGGCCAGAAGGCAGCACAAGAAAAAATAAGAAGAATTCAGCAAGGTAGAGCTGTGGAAGTTACCTGTGTTTTATTTTCTCGTCTGCGTGTTTGTTAGGCAATTAAATCTTGGAACCAGGTTGAATTGAAGATAATTTCGTTATCTTTTATGCCACTTTGTGAAATGAAGGCTTTTCTGAATATGTTCTTTCTTGGTCAAATCCTAAAAAGTCAGTAAAATTTCACTAGTTCTGGTTTTGGGTACTCTGTATGAATTATTACAGTTGTTTCTTAAGCAGTTCATGGGTATAAGTTATATTCTCTCTCTGACAGAAATGGCAGCACTTGAGGAACATCCAGTATTTAATCCAGCTATAAAGATTTCAAACCAACAGCAAAATGAAAAGAAAAAAACTCCCTCATCTCAGCCTCAAGAAACCACTTTGAACTTGAGTTTGCTTGAAAAACCTGATGGTGCTGCAAAGGAAGACAAAGGTGTGTTGGAAGTAGTTCAGTACAAGCTTGAATCATAACGCAAATTTCCAGAAGTAGTTCTTGTTTTGCTAGGTTTGCAGTACTGAGTGAACAAGCTCTGGTTGTGGGAAAGGATGGTGGACTATTACAGAACCAATTAGCTTGGAAAAGACCTCTGAGATTGAGTCCAGCCTATGACCAAAAACTACYATGTCTACTAGACCATGGCACTGGGTGCAAAGTTCAGTTGTTCCTTAAATGCCTTCGGGGATGTGACTCCAGCACCTCCTTGGGCAGCCSAGTCCAATGCTTGACAACCCTTTCTGTGAATAAATCCCTCCTAATGTCCAGCCTGAACTTCCCCTGRTGCAGATTGAGGCAATGGTTCCCTGGTTGCCTGGGAGAAGACACTGACCCCCACCTGGCCACAGCCTCCTTTCAGGCAGCTGTGGAGAGTGATAAGGTCACCCCTGAGCCTCCTTTTCTCCAGGGTAAACACCCCCAGCTCCCTCAGCCRCTCCTCACAGCACTTGTGCTCCAGACCCTGCCCCAGCTCCATTGCCCTTCTCTGGMYTCTCTSCAGCCCCTCAGTGCCTTTCCTGCAGTGAGGGCCCAGCCCTGGACACAGCACTGGAGGTGTGGCCTCAGCAGTGCCCAGCCCAGGGGGACAATCCCTGCCTGGCCCTGCTGGCCACAGCATTGCTGATCCAGGCCAGGATGCCATTGGCCTTCCTGGGCACCTGGGCACAGCCTGGCTCATGTTCAGCTGCTGTCACCAGCACCCCCAGCTCCTTTCCAGCCACTCTGCCCCAGCCTGTGGCACTGCCTGGGGCTGYTGTGACCCAAGGGYGGGACCTGGCACTKGGCCTTGTTGAACCTCACTCCATTGGCCTCAGCCCATGATCCAGCCTGYCCAGATCCCTCTGTAGGGACTTCTGCCCTCCAGCAGATCAACACTCCCACCCTACTGAGTGTCATCTGCAAACAGTCTGTCTCACAGACCAAGCTGAATTTAAAGGATCTGTACTTGTTTTAGCAGATTACATTGAAAGCTATTTTTGTCATGCTGTCATGTCTTAAAAATTAGATTTCTTTCTTTTTTCAGTGGTAGGGCTAGTTGCTGTTTCAGTTGCACTCTCATATTTTTAAACTATTTTCATTGTTAATCTTCAGACTGTTAAAATATTTTCTAATAACCAGACTTTAATGAAACTTCCAAAATTACTGGATGATCAAAGATAAAAAAATACTGTCATTAATTTTCTGCCAGATGCTTCTGTAGGAAAAGCAGAAGTTTCTGTGATGTAGCATCAATACCTGTATTTCTGCAAAATATTTCAGAAAATTGTGCTATCTAGTAAAATATATGTGAATAAAAGGTAAAAATTACTTCAAATGACTGTAAAATAGGTTTTAGGAGGATTTAGAATTTATTTTTCTGCTCTTACAGTGAAAAAGAGAGATCCACTAGATATAAGAAATTTTGATTATAGTGCTCGAAGCTGGACTGGTAAATCTCCAAAACAGTTTTTGATTGACTGGTGCAGAAAGAATTTTCCGAAGAGCCCAAATCCTTCTTTCGAAAAAATTCCCGTTGGAAAATATTGGAAATGTAGGTATGTATTTCCTGTAATCTTTACATTTGCCTTTTGGTTCATTTGAAAAAAAAATTCTTGTCAATTCTCTCTTGTTGATAGAGATTTATATCAATACAGTGTTTAACCCAAACTCTTTGTTAGTCCATCAGGGAGGTATTTTATTCTGGATAGCTCTGCAAAAGTGATGCTTAGCCTAGACAAAATCACAAAAAACCCTTATCCCTGCCTTATGGGTTCTTTCACTAGAATCTTATTTGTGTACTGCTGAATGAAAGATAAGTCTGAGGCACCCTTGTGAGATAAGTTGTTCAAATCTATGTTTGGTGTTCTTATTCAAAGTAACATATTAAATCAGAGATTCACGTTTATGGAGACCAAAACCCTTCTGAAAATTATTTTAAATAAAGTGGAAGTTAAAAATTAGTGTCAAAGTTTACAGAGTTGTAGAGTAGAATATGAATAAATAAAGCAGACACAAAGTTATAAATAAGCAATGTTTCTTGAAGGAACCAAGTGAAAGAGCTTGTTTTCTTGCTCAAGCTAAAACTCACTAACAGACTGCCATCCCTAAAAATATGGGAAATTTGGCTCCTGCTGACTGCTGTTTATCTGTTAAACAGGTGTTTGCATCTTGGTAGGCTGTTGAACGTCATCTTGATCTGTCCTAAGTAGTTACAAGCACACAAACATTGGGTCCTTCTTCGGAAGCGCCTAACCTTAGTGGTAATCTGTATATATATAGATGCTTCTGACTTGAAGAAAAAGGAGGTGTTTGTAAAATGAAAAAAAACCCCACAAATTCACTGCTGGAATATTTGCTGAAAGTGTTATGTCATGCAGGTATTTTCTGTTTATACTGGTTGCAGAAAATTGAGATTAACTGCTTTTGAAATTTTTCTTTAAGGGTCAGGATTATCAAGTCATCAGATGATGTAATGGCCATGTGTCCTACAATTGTAACAGAAGATAGTATGCAAGCACAACATCTAGCTGCTACTTTGGCACTCTACCATTTAACCAAAGGACAGGTAAGTTTCTTGGCACCATTACTGTTCCTGGCCTCGACTCTGCCTCTGCACTTTTTTGCTATAGTATCTATAGTTAAGTTCTAAAAATAGTTTCATGTAGTATTTCCCATTAAATTCTTTGCTTCCATTACATATTCATTTGTTTTTATCTGAATTGTGTGTATGCTTTGCAGTATACAGAAKGGATTTTTTTTTTGTTAAAGCTATACTTTCAGGCTTGTAAAAACTGAAAGCTAATAAAGACATATTGTTGACATTTATTTTACTGCTTTCATAGTTTCTGTGTTCAGAATGGTTTCCTATTTGTTTTTTTGTCAAATCTTTTAACATTTGAGTTTGTTTACACATAAAACAACTAAAAATAGTGATATTACTAAGGAGTACATAATATAATTTTTTTCTGCCTTTTTCACTGGAAGTCAGTTCATCAGTTGCTGCCTCCCACCTACCGAGATGTCTGGCTAGAATGGAGGGATATCGAAAAGAAAAAGGAAGAGGAAAGCAAGATAGAAACCAACAAACCGCGTGATACCTTTATTGCTAAATTGTTAAACAAACTGAAACAGCAGCAGCAGCTACAGTCTGAAAACCAGCCAAGACTATCTGAGGGTCCTGAAGATTCCTGGGAAAACTTGGTTCCTGATGAGGAC
This sequence comes from Cardinalis cardinalis, assembly GCA_014549065.1. Lineage (NCBI taxonomy): Eukaryota > Metazoa > Chordata > Aves > Passeriformes > Cardinalidae > Cardinalis > Cardinalis cardinalis. The sequence goes on along the minus strand of JACDOX010000043.1, from coordinate 3,291,747 downwards.
TTCAGCAGTCTCTCCCTTGAGACCTCAGATGCAGATAATTTGGAACCTTCAAGGAATTTGTTTAAGAAGCTGCAGAGTTCCTCTAGATACCAGAGGCTTCTGAAAGAGAGACAGGAGTTACCTGTATTTAAGCACAGATACTCGATTGTAGAAACTCTTAAAAAACATCGAGTAGTTGTTGTTGCTGGTGAAACAGGCAGTGGGAAGAGTACCCAGGTGCCCCATTTCTTGCTGGAAGACTTGTTGCTAGATGAAGGATCAAAAAAATGCAACATTGTTTGCACACAACCCCGAAGAATCTCAGCAGTGAGTCTGGCAACAAGGGTTTGTGAGGAGCTAGGCTGTGAATCAGGACCAGGAGGAAAAGTAAGAAGTGTCTTAATTCCTTTGTTGTCTTGATCAAATACAGGKGGCTGGATTGTTGACAAAAAGTGAGAACATTATTTCTTACACAACCGAACAATTAGATGTTATTTTGTCTTGAAAAGAACTTCTTGGTATGTCGGTTGTTTCTTTTGTCACCTATGAACCTGTAGATACCCATATATGATTCCTAAATTCTTCAGAGGCTGGTATGAAGCAACAGTGTTTCATATATGGAATGGTCAGAGATTGCCATGGGGCTGTTGTGTCACTACTACTAGGGATGAGGGGAGATCCCCCAAATAAGGCTCTGAACAATCCAGTMTGGCCTTGAGTGAGACCATGCTTTGGGAGAGGCCCTTTGCAGCATAAGTTATTTTGTTACTTGAAGAAAGCCAAAGGGCTGTATTTGTTAGGGCAATTTGTACAAAAATATTTTTGAAACTGTCAGAGTCCTGAAAACAGCGCTGATTTTATCAGCTCTTTGCCACTCTGGATAAATTTCATAATTTTTTCCTTTCTCAACAAAGTAAAGTACTTGTGAGGAAGTGTGGCAGTCATTCACTATACTGCTTAATTAGCAAATTTGTTCAGTATCTGAATCTGACAGCTACTAAATTTCACCTAATTTTGAACGTTGTTAGCTTGTATGTTATTTTAAGTTATTCTGTATTTTTTTTAAGAATTCCCTGTGTGGATATCAAATTCGTATGGAATCAAGAACAGGAGAAGCCACCAGACTGCTGTACTGTACAACAGGTGTCCTGCTTCGGAAACTTCAAGAAGATGGTCTCCTGTCAAGTATATCTCATGTTATTGTTGATGAGGTTATCAGTTCTTTACTATTCTGCTGAAATTACAGTTATTCTGGGCCTTGATATGTACTAAATTCTTGCTATAGATCTGTTTTTCTAATTCTAGGTACATGAAAGAAGTGTCCAGTCTGATTTCTTGCTAGTTATTCTGAGAGAGATCTTGCATAAACGCTCAGACCTGCATCTGATTTTAATGAGTGCCACTGTAGACAGTGAGAAATTTTCCAGCTATTTCTCACACTGTCCCATTTTAAGGATCTCGGGGAGAAGCTACCCAGTTGAGGTAGGTAGATGTTTATTTTTATTATGCAAGATACTTTGTATATATGTATATAGTGTTTGCCTGGTTAGTATCTAGACAATATATCACTTTTTTTTTTTTTTAACCCGAAATAGAGATCTTAAAGTAAGTATTTCAAGGACTTGTAGTCCATTTTCCTTTATGAAAATATAGAATAGCTTCAGGGCTTTGTGGTACATAGCTGTTCTATTTTTTGTGGTGGATTTATTGATTACAATTAGTCCCTCAGTTACACTTTGATTTGTCTTGTTCAACTTAGGTAGAAAGGAAAGCATTAAAGAATTCTCACACCCCCTGTAACATTGTCACTGCATTCTTACGCATAAGTTTTAAGTTACAATATGCATAAGTTTTTCTTATGTGTATTATGTAGGTTATGGTAAAGGTTATGTAGTGATCAGGTGGAGAAACCCACTAACAAACTTGTGGCAGCTCTAAGATTAGGTTTTCAAAAATCATCACAGTTTAAGTTGAAATGTGCAAGATTTATTACAACATTAGGGCCCTGGTCAACTTTTTCATTTTTTAAATTTTACATAACATACATTGCTAATCAGTTTTTTTACGTGCCTCATGTTTTTTCTTTGAATTTTCACTAAAGATTTTCCACGTTGAAGATGTAATTGAAGCAACTGGCTATGTTCTAGAGAAGGACTCAGAATATTGTCAGAAGTTCTTGGAGGAGGAGGAGGAAGTAACAATAAATTTTACGGGTAAAGGAGGAGGCACTACAAAGCACCAGGTGAAACAGGCATTTTTAGTTTTGTCTTGGAACCTTTTGGGGGTTTTTATTATTAAATCATTTTGGTTCCTTTGAATTTATTGTGATTGGATTGTAAAATACCAAATGAATATTTGATATTCAGTTTATAAAAAACAGACACAATGGCACTTCTACTAATATTTATGAATGCTTTTGATTGTTGCTCCAACTCCTATATAGTTTTCTTGATTTTGCTATATTTGACATTGAGGTCTCTTGTAGATTACCAGCTCTGGATGTATAAGCAGCAGCAGGGAAACCATTTTTTTTTCCCCCAAAGAATTCTCCTACATAGTGAACTTAACAACAGGAGAGAAAAGGCCTTATCCTTCCTTAGCTAAAAAACTCCCAAGATCTTCCAACTTGGCATGCCAAATGAGATGATTTACCTGAGATTGTTGTGTAGACCTCATTAGTTTAACAGGTTATGGTTAATCTTTAGGTGCTCTGCAGAGACAGCTGTATGTGCTCTTGGATCAAAACTCTTGAAGGGGAAATTCTATCAGTGCCATCTGACTTTGGCAGCTTAGGCTGTTAGTCTAGACTATGTATTTTTTGGAAGATACCTGTCTGCTCCAATTTGCTTTGCAAAACTTCTGAAAATTTAGCTTGCTACAATCAAGCACTTACACGTATGTTGAAAAGTAGTCTGGTGTGCTCTGCTTTCCTTCAGTACAGAAGGATATGTGGTGTCAAGCTTCCTTAAGTGTATTGAGTAACAATGAAGTAGTTTACAATAGTGCCATTTAATTTAGAAACTATGCTATATATGTAAGAAGTCTAGAAAAAAATCAAATGTGTGTCTCTCCTGCTAACTCTTCTTTTTTCCTGTACCAAAACACTGCAGGAGTTGCCACCTAGTTCATTCTTAATTTTCCTTGCAAGCATTAGTTGAGAAGGGCGAAGTGAGGGAGAGGGAAAAGGTGAAACTAGTTTCTTACACCCCAGAATTGGAGTTTTGAAAGAAGAGTATACATCTTGTTATCCCAGTTTGAACTGATACCAGTTGAATGGCAGATGTGGACCTGGAGACTGTTTACCTTTTGGACAGACTTTAATTTTTACCTTTTTTAAAATCTGGAATATCATTTAACAGTTGTAGATACTTCTACACATTATGTAAGTGGTTGTGATTCAATCTAACTCACACAGATTTTGGTGGGAAATGAGTTAAATTTCTCTTATCCCAATCTCTGTTTCAAGTGAACGGCAAATTCACCTTCTGCTCTCTTATGTTCTTCTAAAATACTAAGAATGTGATTTTTTTTTTCTGCTTACTCTTGTTTTTTAGGAGTATATCCCAATCCAGTCTGGATCTGGTATCAATTTGACTCCTTACTATGCGAAGTATAGCAGTCGTACACAGCAGGCTATCTTATATATGAACCCTTACAAGATCAACCTTGAACTTATTTTGGAGTTGCTTGCATACTTAGGTACTTCTAGTCCACTTCTTAAGAAGTTTATGTACTTGGGGTTGTTCTTTGAATTTATTTTCCACTGCTTTCTGCTACTTCTGTAATCAAGTACTTGACTTCATTCTCATAGGAAAGATCCTAAGAAGCATTAACCACAGGGCCTAGTATTCGTTCCTGTTGTTCTGTAAAACTGTTTGCCATGCGTGTTTGTTTTAGCTATATGCTTGTGCTATTATTTTGCAGATAGAAGTCCCCAGTTCAAGAATATTGAAGGTGCTGTGCTGATCTTTTTACCAGGCCTTGCTCATATCCAGCAGCTGTATGATCTCATTTCARCTGACAGAAGGTTTAACTTGCATGACAGGTAATGCAGATATTTTTTATGAAGTTAATACTCTKAAGTTACAACCCAACAAACATATTTGTTAAGGTTTGCTATTCTTGTAAAAGGCAAGTGAGAGTTACACCTCTGAGCTAATGGTGCTACAAATGTACTTTTACTACAATGCAAATGTACTCTTACTGCTATAGTCTAAAAGTTATACAAGTAACAATGACAGATACTTAGGAATGGTATGGTACATTTTCTTTCATTACTTTCTATTTTATTTTTCAACAAATTTATGTAATCAAAAGCACTTGACTACTTCTTTCCGCTTCTTAGGGTATGGAAGTTGCCATACCTGGGATACAGATTTCTGTGGCTTATTGTTTACATGGAAGTCACTACTTCCTGAGAAGAGCTCCAGAGCATCTGGATCTACCAAGAGAAATGGCCTAGGGTTGTAGTGACAGATAATTTCAAAATTTTTTGCAGAGTAACTAAAAGTTAGCAGCACAACTGCATAAAAGGACCGATTGCAGTCAAATGCTAAATATTTGTGAATGGACTGAGATGTAAAGGTCTGGAAGAGAAGGAAACTACCAGTCTCTGTGGTGGTCTCATCTCTGAAGGCCTCTATTACTCAAAGTTGCATGTATTTGTAATGGTCATTCTCTTGGAAGCACAATTTAAAGAACTTGGGTTTACAAACAGCTAGCTCCCTTTATTGCTAGACTGTTACTGTAAAGTAATCAGCAGTTCTGCAGTATTACTATTTTTCCTGCATTTTTACTGAAGGGGAGGACATCCCTATGAACTAATTAGGTTATTTTTTCTAGCTAATGTAATAAAACGATGAAGCAGACTTTCATATGTAATCATACAAAGTTTTACTCTTTCAATTGTCTATTTTCCACGTGTTGTCATTATACTGGTCTTATATTTTTACTCCATGTTATTTGATAAATGTGTGTTTATTATTACAATTTCTTGTTCTAGGCACAGATTGATAGCTTTGCATTCTGTTCTTTCAACACAAGATCAGGCAGCTGCATTTACAATACCTCCTCTTGGTATTAGAAAGGTAATATTTACAAAGTTCGCAACTGAAAAGAGAAATTTTCTGTGGGTGAACTCTGAATTGTTATCATACAGAATTACACAACTGCTAGGTGTTCCTAGAACTTCCTCTCTGCAAAAAACAATTCTAATTTAGTGGTCTGTAATAGATAGAAGATAATACGCTGTGGAAATATTGACAGAATTGGACAAATTCTTAAACCTAAAATTTTTCTGTAATTTTCTTTAATTATTACTTACMTGTATTTTAACTATAGTTAGCCAGTAACTATGGCTTTTATCTTGGAGAAATACTATTTTATTTACTGCCAAACTATGTAATTAAATGTTGATCAATTTTGGCTGGTACTAAGCAGTAATTTTGGTGGATTATAAAGCAAAATGTGAATGTGGAATTATTTCTTAAGACTTAATTTCTCTCCTTGGGGAAAACTAGACCATTTTCCTAGTCATGTAGCTTTTAATTATTTGTCAGATTATTTAAGGAATCATTTCTGGGTAAAAAAAAAATTTAACCAGACTTACTTCATAATAGTGATYTAAAGATTGAAACCTGTTACACATTCCAGTTCTTTTTTTAATGTTATGTTACTCTTTCCAGATTGTTTTGGCAACCAATATAGCAGAGACGGGTATCACAATACCAGATGTTGTCTTTGTAATTGATACTGGGAGAACAAAAGAAAATAGGTGAGTGTTTGATTTTCATCAGTCACACTGTGATTACTGTAAATATTTGGAGGATAGAGCTGYAAGGATTTTGTAGTATCTTTATTAACTTAGAGCAATCCTTTTTGTAGTTATCTATTCATTAGAGTTCTGKATGCAGAAATGTGCTGAGTTCATTTAAAAGCTTGCAGTTTTGGGTACGGGTTTGGGATGTATGTTTGAAGTTTCAAATGTTGAGAAGAGCAGGGGAAGTTYATAGATAATGGATATAATGTATGGATAATTATGATTATTGTTTTTAAAATGAAGAAAGTAGTTTTTATGCTGTCTCAGGTTTTGAAAGTTATTTTTCTTCACTTTAAGTGTGAAAATCCCTTCACAATCTTTTAGAATGATTCTGAATTGCCAAGGAGATGAAATAAAAAAGCTTTCGTTTTCCAGTTCTTATGCTTTCACTGGTGACTTGTATTCAGGGTATTAAAATATACAGCTCCTCCCAGATATGCTTGGTTTTCAAAACTAAATGTATTTTCAAAAATTGCTCATTAGATATATTGTCAATATGCTGGTGTTCAGGTTATATATACATGAAAATTTTATTTCTGAAATCTGAATCTGCTTTATAATGTTTAAGGTATCATGAAAGCAGTCAGATGAGTTCCCTGGAAGAGACCTTTGTTAGTAAAGCTAGTGCTCTGCAGCGACAAGGAAGAGCTGGCCGTGTTAGGGATGGGTTCTGCTTCCGAATGTACACAAGAGACAGGTATTGTAAACTTAGTAAAATTCTGTAAATCACATCGATACCATGTTTTTTTCTGTGCAAATGCAAGAATTCTTGTTGAAAATCACTTTACTTACTGCAAACCAGAAAGATAAAACTGGAAAAAACTCAACCRAAACAAGAATTTGAGTATCACATGTGTAAAGTGTTAGAGTAGCCTTTCACACTTTTTGAAAAAGTTAATTTTATTCTTAGTATTTCTGTAGTGTGTTTTTTAAAAAACTTTCATAATTAAARGAAAAGTGCAGCACAGGAAATTGTAGAACAACCATTTTTTACACCACCTGATTGACTTACATCAAATGTGTGCAAACCTTACCTTCTAAACTTTGAATTTTTTATCAGACAAGTCTGTAGGCTTCTGAGGAGGTAATCTCTATGGATTAGATGGGGGCACTGCAGAATTAGTTTCTGTTACTGCAGTGGAATAACCTTTTTCCTCCTTCTTTGAAAACCTAAAGTGACTTTCAGCTGAGAAAGAATTAACGTTGAAGTCTTTTGATCTAACCATTGAAGTGTGCCTTTTAGCCACCTGAAAGGCTTTTCAGTTTGAAAGCATTTTACAGACTAGTTTTGAAAATTGGGGTTTCCTGCCTTTCTCTCTCTGACTAAAACTTGTTTTCAAAGCCACAACACATACCTTAATTCAAAATATGAATGGCTTGGCCATGCTACTCCCTTCCCTGCCCCTCAAGAGAAAAACTGCGAAGAATGACTAGGTAAAAACCAGATTTACAAGTTTAATTCAAAGATTTAGTTGAATACATATTTTGTGATGTTGCAGGTTTGAAGGCTTCATGGAATATTCTGTTCCAGAAATACTGCGTGTGCCTTTGGAGGAATTATGCCTTCATATTATGGTACAGTTTTTGGTTTTAGAATGGCTAACCTTGTGTGATGGGTTGTTGACCATGACTGCATTCTGGGTGGCCCCAAAGCTCCTCTGTTACCTTCCACCTCAGGTGGATGGGAGAGAAAATGTAACAAAAGGCTTATAGCTAGGACACAAAGAGATGACTCACCAGTTACTGGCAAAATTGGATTTATGGAAATCAATTGAATTTATAACCAAKTAAGTTAGAGTAGGTTAATGAGAAGTAAAAAATACCCCTCCCTCTTTCCTGGGCTTAACTTTATTTCCCAATTCCCTACCTCCTATCCTCCATCAGCACAGGGAGATGGGGAATGGCAGTTTTGGTCAGTTTATCACAGACTTCTGCTGGTGCTTCCTCCTCAGAGAATGGGAGAATTCCTTCCTCTGCTCGATCTTGGGGTCACTTGCACTGGAGACAGTCCTTTACAAGCTTCTGCAGTGTGAATCCTTCCCACAGGTTGCAGTTTTTCATTAACTGCTCCAGCATGGATCCTCCTCAGGATCATAAGTTCTGCCAGCAAACTTGCTGCAGTGTGGGCTCCTCTCATCAGGCACCACAGGTCCTGCCAGGAGCCTGCTCCAGTGTGAGCTCTCCAAGGGGTCACAGCCTTCTTCAGGCATCCACCTGCTTGAGTGTGGGCTCCACCACAGACCTCCATGAACTGCAGGGGAACAGCCTTCTTCACCATGGGCTGTAGCAGCTGGAGAACCTCTTTCCCTACTTTATTCACTGTTTTTAGTGTCTTCAGACTTCTTCTCACTTCCTCGTCTCTGGCTGCAATTTGTTTCTGTGCAGTAACTTCTCCTGGAGGCATGTTCACCATCACTGATTGGCTCAGCCTTGGGCAGTGGGTCTGCCCTGGAGCTACCTGGCATTGGCTGTAGGGAAAGCTGCTTTCGCAGCTTCCCACCAAACTCACCCACACAGCCTCTACTTCCTAAACCTGTCAACGCAAGCCCAATACACCTTGTTAGCTAAAAATACTATGCGTGCCTCTGGACGAAATACACCTACCTACTATTGCCTGTTTTGGAATTATTGACCCTTGTAGCTGAAAAGGTTTGTTACTACAAACCAAGTCCAATGCAGTTACTTAGTGGGGCTTCTCATACAGGTCAGGGAGTAACTCAGCACTTGATTGCTGTAAAATATGAGYGTGCTATTCAGAGAATAGTGATTATGAATATGATTCCAGTTTGCCTCAGAGTGACAATATTTAAACTCTATTAATAGCCTTCTAATTGATTTCTGTTTAAGGGAGGAATTCCATTACCTGTCACCATGTCTTAAGTGAGTAGGATGTGCATGGGAAAACTAGCAACCTGGCAAATTAGTGCTGGGTTGAACTACAGCCCATCAGGATTGAGAGTCCCCTGCTCATCAGTGATCACTGGTAACACACTTCTCTGAAAAGTGGTCATGCCATATGAAGCCCTTCCAAACAGTGAAGTTTTGTTAACCTAACGTTGGGCATGTCAGCCTTCCAGGAAGCAAGATGCTTGTTTGGTTGGGAGGGAATGTCAACTTTTGATGCAAGATCAGCTTTCCAGTTTTCTGTGCAGCTGTTAGATAACTTGATAACTTTTTTATAACAAATTTTTATATTGAAATATATGTCCCTTTACTTCACAGAAATGCAGTCTTGGCTCTCCTGAAGATTTTCTTTCTAGAGCATTAGATCCACCACAGCAGCAAGTAATTGGTAATGCAATGAATCTTTTGAGGAAGATTGGCGCTTGTCAGTTAAACGAGCCCAAGCTGACTCCATTGGGCCAGCACCTTGCAGCCCTTCCTGTTAATGTAAAGATTGGCAAAATGCTTATATTTGGCGCTATATTTGGCTGCTTGGATCCTGTGGTGAGTGAAAAAAATTGTGTTTTGAAAAGTATAGAAATTATTAATTCTTTGCAATTAATCTAATTTCTTGTAATGTGGTATTTTGAAAAGATGATGCAAGTTAAAATGTTTACTTTAAGGTGAGGGCACCCAGACATCATGGAGGGGAGTAATATAAGTGTTCTTTATGGTCGGACTCAATGATTTTTAAGGTCTTTTCCAGCTCAAAGTGGTTCTATGATTCTAAACTCCTAGGTACTCTCCACAGTGGATARTCAGGCTTGCTCTCCAGGTTTTTTACCTCAGTCATCAATGGCAACTACTTTTATGGCAGTCAGGTGAAGTCCCAGGTGACTSAGAAAGGGGAAACATTGTACCCATCTTCTTTTAAAAAAAGTAGAAAAGAGGGGCCTTGGGAGCTACTAAACTGTCAGCTTCAATTCTCTACCTGGGAAGATCGTGGAACAGATCCTCCTAGAAATATAGTGTAGTACTTGGAGGAAAGGTGATTCAAGACACCAGCATGAGCTTAACCAAGGGCAGGTCCTGCTTGACCCACCCAGTAGTCTTCTGTGCTGGAGAGTCCACATCAGTGAACAAGGGAGAGGCTACATACTCGTTTATCTGGATTTCTGCAAAGCGTTTACTGTGGTCCCCCATCTAAACTGGGGAGAGGTGGATTCAGAGGGTGAACTATTAGATGGATAAGAAAGTGGTTGTACAGTCCCATCCAGAGGCTTGTGGTCAAGGGCCCAGTGTCCTGATGGCCATCAGTGACAAGAGGTGCCCTCAGCGATCTGTGTTGGGACCAGAGTTATTAAATATCTTCATCAGTGACATAAGTCAAAGGATTGAGTGCACCCTCAGAAAATTTGCAGATCACCCCAAGCTGAGTGGTGCTCTTGACACACCTGGAGGCTGGGGTGTCATCCAGAGGGACCTGGAGAAGTGGGCAGATGTGGAGCTCACAAGGCCAAGTGCTGATGCTGCACCAGGGCAGGACAACGCCAGATATCAGCACGTGCTGGGGATGAACAGATCCAGAGCAGCCCTGGGGAGAAGGACTTGGGACTGCTGTGGGTGAGAGGCTGCACATGACCCAGCCATGGGCACTCCCAGCCCAGAGAGCCARAYGTGTCCTGGGCTGCATCCAGAGCAATGTGGGCAGCAGGGGAGGGAGGGGATTCTGCCCCTCTGCTCTGCTGAGACCCACCTGCAGTGATGGATACAGCTCTGGTGGCCCCAACACAAAAGAAGATGTGGATCTGCTGAAGTGAGTCCAGAGTTTATCACAAATATGATCAGAGACAATTGGAGTACCTCTTCTTTGAGGAGACTGAGAAAATTTGGGATGTACAACATGGAGAAAAGGCTTCAGCATGACCTAATTGCAGCTTTTCAGTATCTGAAGGGCATTGAAGAGRAGCTTCTTAAAGGGGCATATGGTAACAGGACAAGAGGGAATGGGTTTGAGCTGAAGGAGCATTTGGTTTCATTCAATATTAGGAAGAAATTCTTTACAGTGAGGGTGGTGAGACACTGGCATGGGTTACCCAGAGAAGTTGTGGATGTCCCATTGCTAGAAGTGTTCAAGGCTGGGTTGAATGGGGCTTTGAGCAACCTTTTTTTTAGGGGGAAAGTGTCCCTGCCTAAAGCAGGGGCTTGAAAGCAGGGGCTTGAAACTGGATGATCTTTAAGGTCCCTTGCAACCCAAGCCCATAATTCCAAGATAATGATAAAAGAAAATTTCAGGCTATTGTTGTGTTATAAATCTGTAAGCTTATAACAAAATTCTTCCAAGTGATGTGTACTGAAAAATTGCAGGCAACTTTGGCTGCTGTTATGACAGAAAAATCCCCATTTACTACACCTATTGGTCGAAAAGATGAAGCAGATCTTGCAAAATCATCTCTAGCTATGGCAGTTTCAGACCATATAACAATCTACAACGCATATCTAGGGTAAGTGGTGATTCTCCTCTGCTCATAACTAGTAGCAGATAACACATAATGCAGTTATGTAAAAGAACCCTTAATATTCTTAAACTGCTTTCCTTTCAAGTTTTTTCTGTTCAGAGTAACAATAGATTGCCAAGTACTGTAACACAAATGGATAGTTTGCTTAGTGTTCAATACCTTCTAACCATGCCTGCTTACATACAGAAGATAACTGTGTCAGTTTATCCTAGTGTTTTGTTTGCTATTTGTAGTATTTTGACCAGAATATTTTGTATTTGATAAAGCACAAATGTATAAAATGGCATACAGATTTTTTCTCTTTAGGGTATTACCACGAAGTCTGAATTTTGTTTTGACTGTGAAGAGAGACAGAAATGTGTGGGGGTTGAGAGTGAATCACCTTGTATTGTTGTTAGTATCTGTCAAATCTACTTTACAGTCATGTTCTTTAGAGTGTCCTTAGACCTGCAGAATTCATTAATACAGCTTACTTTAGAGTGGAGAATGCTTTTCAAAACACATTTTTCTTTTTTAACTTAGTGCCTCTTCTGCTGTTATAGTCTTGATAGGTTTCTTGCTGTAATAAGACACTCACTATTTTTTCCTTAGGTGGAAAAGGGCCCGACAGGAAGGGGGGTATCGTGCTGAAATGACTTATTGCAGAAGGAATTTCCTTAATAGGACTTCACTGTTAACTCTGGAGGTAAAACTTATTATTATGCTCCGTACTCATAAAGTTATTTGTTAAAATTTCCCTCTGAAAACGTCGTTCCCTTTTAAAGGCATGATATATGGCAGTTACTATTTAGACAAGATAAAAGCAAGTGGAATTTAGGAACTGGTGAAATGCACACTCTCAATCAAGGTAGCTGYGTCTGTATTTGAGTTTTGGATATGCACACTTCGGTAAACAGCTTTGTATCACTGCCATTGGATGAGCTAGGCCTTACTTTCGTCAGAGAATCAAAACTTCATGAATTAAAATATTTATATTATTCTTGGTATCGAATAACATATCTATTAACAGTTAATTTGAAGGATGAGCCACAAATGCACATGAATGGCCTCTCATTTTTGGTGAGAAATTGTTTTTATTGATCTTTCCTTTTAAGTTTGGGTGACTGAATACTCCTGTAGAATTGGATCTTTGATGCAAATGTATCTTTTCATTTTAACTGCAGGTAGAGATTTAGTATTTGCAGAATATATATTTTCATGTATTTAATCCTATATTCCAGATATCAGATTGTTATAAATAATATTTATATCATAGAAATAGCTAGGATTCCAGTGTGACTGTAGAAAATACAAGTGATTATTCTAGTAAGGGATTTCCCCTGAAGAGCATGAATCATTCAGATGAAGTGTCATTTCCTGCTGTTGAAGTGAAGTATGTAACTTTTTAAATTCAAAACTTTACTAATACTGTCCTAATTTCAGGATGTGAAGCAAGAACTYGTAAGGGTGGTCAGAGCAGCAGGGTTTACAGCACCTTCAACACAATGTGCAGGGGATGGAAATGGAGCCACACAGTCCCTGTCTCTCAGTGAAATAGCTCTTCTTAAAGCTGTGTTGACTGCAGGGCTGTATGACAACGTAGGAAAAATACTATATGCAAAGTCTGTGGATATTACAGAGAAGCTGGCTTGCACGGTAGAAACTGCTCAGGGTAAAGCTCAAGTTCATCCCTCTTCTATAAATCGAGACTTGCAGACATATGGATGGCTGCTTTACCAGGAGAAGGTAAGTTGAAGATAGTGAATGTAGCTAGAAGTTTGTGTAAAGGTGGAATTCTGCCTCTAGTATACTACAAACTAGTGTATGTTATTTAATATCGAATTGTTTTATGTTAAAGAGTCTTATTATCTAATGATCCTAAAGTCCATAGAAGTGGACTTAAAGATCATTAGTGAGTGCTATCGAACTTCAACTGAGTGCTGAAGAAAAAGAAGGTCAAGCTGAAGATCATGGACAAATCTGTTCATGTTGAAGCTGGCAGCTATACATGGAAGGCATTTTCTGTGTATCATTTAACTTAATAGCATCATTGCTTTTTTAAATACAGTCTTGTTGATTTTAATAGCACTCTATACAGTAATATGTAATAGTAACTTTTCAAAGTCTGCTTTGTTACTGTTCTGAGGTTTTGAAACTTGGTACTGACATACACCAGTAATAAAATAAGAGCCAATTTGTAATGGACAGCTAAACTCCCTAAGTGAGTTGCATTTATTTAAACTTCTTTCCCCTTCAATTGAAAATCTTGTCAGCTATTTGCTAAACTGAAGTGTTTGTATTTATTATACTCACGGTACAACAAAAGTTTGACAGTTGTTTAATGGCCGGATTTACTGTGGAGAAGTMATAAAGCCTCTGATTTGGCCTTATCATAAAGCAGAGCAATGTAGCCCAGGAGCTCAGTCCCCAGGGGGACAGTGTGCCTGGAACTAAGCTAGCTCAGGCCGGTGCYGTGGGCCAAACCCCATAGCAAGCTTGGTGTTTATCAGCTCTTAKAGTGATTAGCGAGCTCTTGGGATTTCAGCTCTGCTTGCTAGGTAAGTTTGCCCTTGGCTTGTGGCTGCAGCAGACGGAGAGAGAGGAGAAGGAGAGGTGCTGGCTCTTCCACAGAGATGGCTTTATTTGGAGAGGTCCATGTAGGGTCCCAGCAACAGCTCTTCTTCTCTCTAATGGGGTGCAGTGTGCCCTTTTTATAGGGTTGGATAGGATCCAAACTTAACCAATGGTAAGGGTTTAGGGGTATCCATAATTGACCCAATAGTAAGGGTTAAAGTAACATTGCCTTATAGGGTTATAGAGATAGGTTATGGGGCRGAGGTCCAGGGAGACAGGAACTTCTTTGCTGCTGTTGTCAGCATTCCTATTATTCAGATCCTCCATGGTGCCTTTCCCAGGTCCCTGGGGTTTACTACAGAGAAGCAGAAAGTATTAGACTTTTTAATGCATATAAAGTGATAGTATTTTTTGAGAATTGAAAATATTTCCTGAYCCCCGAGAACATCATACTGTGATGACAAGACAGCAGCTAAGGTAAGTAAGTTATTCCATGAAGACTGGGGCAGACTAAGCCTGCACTTTTGTATGAAGATGCACTCTTGTTATGTCCATTCTTCTCACTACAATTCATTTTACCCCATTGTGTCTTTATTGGGGATATTCCAAAGCCAGAAGTAGCATATGCTGAGCCATATACTTCATGCAKTGTGTGTGTGTGTGTCTGTGTGTACCACATTTATGCATATGTGGATATAGATAAAGTGATAAAAYGGTTCCCAAGAAGAATGTATAATGGAAGAGCTTTGCCTGCCTTTTGCTTTAGTAGAGTTACTACTTCTGGTGTTACTTCTATGAACACCGCTAGGTTAATGTTATGTCTCTATTTGAGCTTTAAGAATATAACTGTGGCTTTAGCTAGCTTCTAGTATATAAACCTGTCACTTACTTAGAATGAGTTTTTTTATGTGGTGTAAGGCAGACAAATAGCTATTGATTGCAATAGCTTGTTTTGATTGCATCTTGAAAAAGGAAAAAAGTATATTTCTTGCTTGCAGAGGCAGCAATCAAATTTACTGTTGTAGAATGTTATGTGATTTGGATTTTTTTTTTTGATGTTTTTAATTGTTTGTGTTTGTTTATATGCAGGTGAGGTATGCCAAGGTGTATTTGAGAGAAACTACTTTAATATCCCCCTTTCCCATTTTGCTTTTTGGTGGGGATATAGAAGTCCAGCATCGTGAGCGTCTCCTTACAGTTGATGGTTGGATCCATTTTCAGGTGCACTGGAGTTATAACTGATCACCTTTTGTGATTCCATGAGCTTTCATACTACATAGTTGATACATTAGCTAGATTTGGATCACCGTATATGGGAGATGGAGACGAGGGAAGAAAGGGGAGAGAATTTAAGATAATGATGGGAAATTTTATATACACATAATGAAATCTTAATAAATCACACTCAAAATAATAGACTTGTCATACATGGTGTGCAACAAATCAGTTCCCTCTCTCTTCAAGAGGAAAGTGTTTTTTCAGAAAAGGTATTGAAAATTGATGCAGACTAAACCTTTTTTTAAAGCTTGTACTAAAAGCAGAGGAGTGTACTGTTCTTATATTACCCTTTCTTATAATTTTACAATCTTGTAACTATGTATTTATCTTTAGCACACTACTGTATATACTGTTCTGTAGTGCAGACAGAATTGTTTGAAAAAAAAATCCAAATTGTAAAATAGCTGCTTACTTGGCTTTGGGGTGTTCAGTTTTATTGATTTGATTTTTTCCTTTCTGCATGTATAAGTTTTACTTGGAAACTGGAAAACTAAGAGCACTTTCCTAGCATATATTTGCAGACAAAATAGTTGTCATAAAAAGATCCTCTGTAAATTCTGATAAATGGCAAGTTATGCTATCCAGGCAGCTACATGGTTACATTTTTCCGTGCTCCTTCTGTGCTCTGGGCCTTGTGCTACTCTCAAAGACAACTGTAAGCAGCAAAACATTTTTTGCAGTCTGTTGATCCAAGTAAGCAGTCATCTAATTTAATTCACTGATTCTCATGAACAGGGAATTTTAATAAGCAGGTCCCTTGTGGATTTKTTAGAGATTCTTTTTCTGGTCCCTGGATGGCTACAGTTGTGCAGTTGCTGGGCTAATCACATCTTACAGTGTTTCAGAATTTCTACTTTTCTACTGAGATACCAAACAAAATACCTTGCATTTTGTGCTTCTGCTGTAACAACTACTTGTTRTACCAAAGGCAGAATATAAATGAAATAATGATTGAAATAGGGAGGAAAGGATAAAGTGAAATATTTTTGGGAGCAGGTTCATGTTTAGGTATCCAAATTCATAGTGAGATGTAGAAAAGGCTTGTGATTGCCTTGTCAGGAGGCCTGGCAGACCTGCCAAGAGGCAAATGCGTAGCTGTTTTATTTCAGATGTAAGTGTAATTTGAACTTTGTTACCTTGGAGGCTAAAAAGGCAATTTATTGAGCAGCTCATTGGTGAAGTAGTAATTTCCTCTTATGCTGGTTGTGTGGGAACACATTCTAAGTTACCCTTCTCAGCTGCTGTTCTTCAGGCTTTGATACTGTGAACAACTGGTGCCTAAAGCTATGCCGTAATGTAAGCACAGTCATTTAATGAGTGCACTATCTATCATGATTATCGTTACCATTAAAAATCACATATGTACATCATGTTTGCAGGAATCTTGTTATAAACTCTTGTTTATATGTAGGGTAAAATTTTAATCTATATTTTGGTGTGAAATGTCTGATGATGAAATGTTTGTCTTTTCTTTATAGGCTCCTGTTAAGATAGCAGTAATTTTCAAACAGCTGAGAGTTCTCATTGAGTCTGTTTTGAAAAAGAAGCTTGAAAATCCCAAAATGTCACTTGAAGGTAACTTATTGCTGGCATTACTCTTTGTTAAATGGACCTTGTAGCAAAACTGAGGAATAATTAATACACCACATCCTCACACAGTAGCATGTGTGACATGAAATTTCCATTAAGAAGCATCCAGAAAGTCATTACTAACCCTGCATGTATTCTGTGGCTCACCTCAGATGTACAAAGATCTGCACAACTGCCATTTTAAAGATATCCCTGGTAACAGCATTCAAGGTTGTGGTGGTAATGGTGAGGCAAGCATCTCAAAATAGAATTGAGACTATGTATGGAGAATCCTAGGCGTAGATGATTTAGGTGTTGTGCAAGTTGTCTCAAAATCTAGGTTAACCAATGGCGTGTTGGTTCCCAAAAGTAAGGGATAGCAGAGCACAGTTTAAAATTTGGACACTGGATATCCAGGAGCATATTGTAGGTGGGGAAGAAAGGGAGTTCTGTGTGCTGATGTATCTGGAGTTAACCCATGACTTTCCCAATTTCTTGTGGGATACTGAAATGGTCATCAGCAGTTCATCAGATAATTTTATGATTACGTACTGTGTACATACTGATTGTCCTTTTGCTTGCCAAATGGTAATCACTTGTTTTGCTTTAGATTCTGGCATAGCCTAAAACATTAGAATTTTAAGTTGCCGAGAGCTAGACTTCTCTTAAAATTTTGGGCATTTTGAGAATCAAATTGCTCTTTTTCACACTGTGATTTTTTTTTTTCTTTTCTAGATGACAAGGTCTTATACATCATCAAAGAGCTGATAAAAACAGAAAATGGTAATTGAAATCAGAAATCAGTTACAAATTATAGCTTCAGTAATTGCAGGGGAAATACGCATTCCAACAGTAATTGGAAGTGTTCACATTCTAGGTGTGGTTGATATCAGCCATGATGGGGATAGACTGCATGATTTTGCATAGGATCAGCCTTTCTTTTTATCAATTTTAAGATGAGCATTGGATATATTTAGCCTTTACACTATATTTGGTGCCATTTATCTTGACTGTATGAATGATAACTGCAAGCAGTTTTTTCAGAATATGAACTGTTCACAGCCATTTCTCTTTTTTAACTTAATGTGCTAATCATAGCATCAGTACAATGTGTACTGATGATTGAAGATTTGATCCTGATTCTCAGTTGAGCAGAATTCTGTTTATGCAAACAGAAGACAAATGTTTCTCATATGGGTTACCTAAGTGATGATTTTTTTTTTTTTTGGAACTGTAAATTTACAGTATTAAACCAAGACATCTTAGAGAAGTCTTAATTTTTCTGTATGATTTATGTTGAGAAAATGCTCTATAAGCATCTATAAGATGATAGTATGGACTGCTGTGAATGAGTGCTCAGCGAGATGTGTACTGACCAGCAGCTCCTCCCAAAAAAGAGGATGTGCCTCTTTGCACAGTTATTCCTCCCTGTTTACCCTGATCCTTGCAACTCCTGCAACTGTACTGTATTTTGCTCTCCCTTTTTTGTATGTTAAGTTTTGCATAGTTTTCCAGCCCCCCTTCAAGAGGCGATCATGTGTTTTTTCTCATCTTATTGATCAAAATTCACATTGACCCTCTTCAAGGAAATACCAGGGAAGCTCCTAGAGGAAACTTGCAGTGGCAGTTCTCTCCTACCCTACTTGCTCACARTGACTGGATGTCTGTGTGATTCTTTGTTTCTTCTTTCTTTAATACTGAATAATCCTTAACTGAATAGCTTAATGAATCAGATGGTCTCACCTTCCACCTATCCACACTATTTCTAATTGTGAAGTACAAGTTTAGATTGCCAACTTAGCTTTCAAGCATAAGGAATATATTGGTGGGGAGGATCTGCCATTAAACGGCTGCAGTCAAATAGGAACTGTCTTCACAGACAGAAGCACACTGTAGATTACAACTTTTGTTTAATCTGAAAAAGAATGATTTTATACAGTAGAGGTTAATCACGTACAGAAAGGGCATTCAGGAAATTGAATGCATCAAAACGCAAAATACATGGAGCCTATCCTAGATTATCACGGCAGAACTGGTATTGCTGTCCAGCTTGTGCCCATTGGCTTA
Source organism: Cardinalis cardinalis (assembly GCA_014549065.1). Classification (NCBI taxonomy): domain Eukaryota; kingdom Metazoa; phylum Chordata; class Aves; order Passeriformes; family Cardinalidae; genus Cardinalis; species Cardinalis cardinalis. Next base: position 3,273,081 of record JACDOX010000043.1, on the reverse strand, counting down.
CACCAGTTCTGGAAGAGGAAAGCTGTTTGCTAACAGCTCTGAAGGAACAGGGATCATATCTGTTATTCTTTTATGCATTATGATAATGTAGTGGTAGTCTTGATTTCAAAGGAGACAGGAAGTAACTTTTGGGGTTTTTTTACAACACCATTTAGGCAAGGAAGCATTTGAACAGGAAGTTTTGATCTTAGACCTTAAGATCTCCACTTTGCCTTCAGTATTCCCACACTGAAATCAAAACCTGCAAATTTTATTCATTGAAGATATAAACTAAATGTGTACCCTAAACAAATTTCCTATGTTTTATTTTCATTGAGATGTTTTATTTAATGTTTTGGTTGAGATGTTTTATTTGTATCCTTTGGAAACACAAAATAGAAAAATATCTCAGTAATTCAGTTATTAGCAAGCTGCTCTTTCTTTTGGGTTTGAATTTTGCAAATGAGTTGTTGGTCTTAAATGGTTAAATCCTAGGGAAAGTGTGAATTGTGTTTGAGTTCTCCTTTATCCAACTGTGATAAATAAGAGGGTTTTTTCCATTTATAGGTGGTAATGTTGAAATTCAGAGTTATTATTTGTGTTTCTCTAGCATGCTGTGCTTTGTAATCTTCTAAATAAATAACTGAAATAAATTAAGGGGATATATTGTAATAACTGGGAAATTGCACGATCTTCTGTGTGAGCAACAGTTTTCTGTAAAACAAATTAAGGAGGTCACACTGTGGTGTACAGTTAAGGACAGTTAACTTAAAAAAAAAAAAACTAAAAAAAAAGAAAAACCCAGAAAACAAAAAAACAGATGCTACACTGGCTTTCTGCTTCTGCAGTGTATATGAGCAACTTTTGTGCCTGTATTCTTTTGGGTGGATGAACTTTCTCTTTTGCTCTATTTATTTAATAAAGACTTCTGTTAACACTTCTGTGTTACTTTTCTCAGAGCGTTTGTCAGACACAAGACCATTCAGTATCTCTGGATCTTTGTCRCCATAATCTCAACTGTGGTCTGCAATGTGTTCTTTCTTTTTTTTTAGGGCAGCATGTTCTCCTGGTCTCTGTCCTCACTTTGGAGAGGAGTTCCTCCTCCTGCTATTCATGCTGTAGACTTCCCACCTCCTCCCATTTTTCGTCTGTATCGCTGGCTTCTTGAAGCTCTTATTTCCTACTGCCATCTTTTCCAGTGCTTAACCCAGAAGAGGTTTTCGTTCTCCTGGTCTTTCCACATCTATAGCACACTGTAAATGGGTGGTTGGAGTACAGGACTGTTTTAATTTCCCTGCATTCAACTGTTTAAAATAGTGCCCCATCACATAAAGAGTCCATGGATGAAAGTGTAACTGAGACCCAGATTGCATCGTGAGCTCCAGCATTCCTGGCTCTGTCCCCTGCTGGCCTCCTGTGCTGTTTCTGGTGACCTGCACTGGAAGTGTTACTTAYGGGCAGTGATAGTTGTAGTTAAAGGTAGTTGTTAAAGCTCACGAGGTTCTGAGTTGAACTCCTAAGAGCTGGAGCGACGCCTTGCGTTGGTAATGGCAAAATCGAGGCAGCAGCTTCTGCTGGCCGCATTTGTGGGTTTACGGCACGGCTGTCTGGTTCGCTCTCTGTGCCGCGCGAGAGCGAGGGGGCCGTGGTCGGGAGGTCACATGGCGACTCCGCCACAGCCTTTTTGCCCGAGGGCAAGCGCCAAAGAAGAGACAGACGTTTCGGCAGCTCGGATTTTGTTTTGGAGACGGTGATCCCCTAAGTGCCCCAACGACGGGACGGGCGGGGCGGGGTGCCCGGGAGGCGGGCGGTGACACCTTTGGCGGCAGCCGCTCCGCTCAAATAGCCAGTGCCGCGACCCGAGCGGACCTGGCACGGCTGCCCACCCCATGGTGACGGCGGCGAGCGGGCGGTGCGGCGGCACTCCGGAACGCCGAGGACTCCCCTGGGGGCTCCCCGGCGGCTCCCCTGGGGGCTGCCCGCGGCGCCCGGCACGGCGGCGGCGCCTGGGGACGGGGACGGCGGAGGCGGCGGGCGAGAGCGCTCAGGAGCTGCAGGCTTTCCGCGACTACGGGGAGAGCTGGTACCGCTCCCGCAAGGGGCTGGAGAGCCGCTTCCAGCCGCGGGAGCCGCTCGCTCGGCAGCCGCAGGTGCGGACAGCGGGGCCGGCGGCGGGGAATGGGCGGGAGCCCAGGGTCGGCCCCGCCTGATCCCCCCTGACGGTGCCGTAGGTGACGGCAGAGGCGCGCTGCAAGCTGGTCAGCTGGCTCATCCCCGTGCACCGGMACTTCGGGCTCTCCTTGGAGGCTCTCTGCCTGGCCGTCAACATCCTCGACCGCTTTCTCGCCACTACCCCGGTGGCCGCCGACTGCTTCCAGCTCCTGGGGGTAACAGCGCTGCTCATCGCCTGCAAACAGGTAGGGGTGACCCCGGCTGCCCCGCCACCGGGGATGGTGGCCCGCTGAGGCCGGCCTGAGGGGGCCTCGGACAGGCCGGGCTCCGCGCCAGCTACCCCGCTCTGCTTCCCGGCGGCAGCGCCCTCAATCCTGTCCCCACCCGCAGGTGGAGGTGCACCCTCCTAGCGTGAAAGAGCTCCTCGCCCTCTGCTGCGATGCCTTCACTCGCCAGCAGCTCCGCAACCTGGAGTGCATCGTCCTGCATCGCCTGGACTTCGACCTGGCGGCGCCCACCGTCAGCTTCTTCCTGGAGCACTTCAGCCAGGTGCGGCTGGAGGCTCGGGGGGCCCACGCCGGGGAGGCGGCGGACGCGCGGAGCCTGGCGGCGGGCGTCGCGGAGCTCAGCCTGGCTGACTATGCCTTCACCAAATACGCGCCCTCTCTGCTGGCCGCCAGCAGCCTAGGGCTCGCGGACCGGCTCCTGCGCCACCGCAGCCCCCTGGACCTGCGAATCAGCGGCTACCCGGAAGGGCTCCTGCGGGACTGCATGGACCAGCTTCAGCTCCTGGTGTCTCTGAACGGGCGGTCCCTGTCTCTGCTCCTGCCCTCGGAGGTGGCCCAGAAGTGCCCCTGGCTTGGGGATGACCGCTGACAGCGGGTGGTGGTGGAGACGGCTCTGGCTCGGCGTTTGTGCTCCACAGAGTCGGCGCAGTCTGATCCACTAAGCCTTAGTGGATCACTGGAGCTTAAAAATTAGATGGCATTTTGCAAACGATTTTATGTGTCATGTTATCTACACTGTCCCTTTGCTGTATTTTTTAAAGTCAAGCTTGTAAATATTTTACTGAATCTCACGTACTGTGTTATTTAATTGGAGGGTGGTCCATAAAGATAACTGGACCAACTGAATATTGAGTAAACTCTTTTCTGCTTGTTACCTCTATACATTTATTGGCTGGCAGTATGCAGACGCAGCTGGGAGAGGAAACACATTGGGCACATAACGAATTCAGCCTGTCAGTTAACACAATCCCCCACAAAATAAACATGCCCATCAGTGTCATTCCCTGTGATGCCTATATAACGTGAGTCAAAGTTACAAGATGCTTATACATCTTGAGCTATAAGATACCAATATAACCCGAATCATAACTTCCTAGACAATGTAATATCCAGTATATGATTAACTGGTTGCTTAATGCTTAAATAAACAGAAACTCACCAGGTGAATAGTTTCAAAAATAGACAAATAGTTTCAAAAATAGACAGATATAGCTATACTGAGAAGCACCAGGATGTACTAATTAGTAATTAGCAAATGTAAAGCAAATTAGCCACAAAATGAAGAATTTAGACCAGTTAGATCCAGAAAGACCAAGGAACACCACAACTGTGCATGCTCCAAAGACAAAGTTGAAAAGTTCAGATGTGAGGGACACCTTAAGTCTTCATTGAAGAAGACCTCCAAGACCACCTAAACTGGGGAAGCACAAGCACAGTACAGAACAATTTATATCCATGAGATAACATTATGTAAATAAGTTCCAGTGCATATATGATGATGTTATAACGACACAGCAATATTAAGCAATACTTATTGTATAAATAAACCACAGCACTTGACAAAGGTGGGTGGGTTAGGTGAAGAAATCCCCCTCGCCTCCAGTGCTGTGATAAAAATATACCTGCTCTGTAGCCAGTCAATGAGGTTTTATTTCACTCATTTCAAACTGCCACGGCTGGCTTGGTCATGGCTCGGGGGAAAAAAAAAGTGTAGGAAAACAGAGTGTGGAATAATAACAACAGCTGGGTTTGTTTGTTTTTTTGTTCAGTTTTCTAGAGGTCTGTAATCCAGATGCACGCTCCTGAGCAGGCTGGCACAATCAAAGACAGAAAACAGTCACAGTGTTGTAAAATATTTCATTTTCTTCATTTGTATCTGTGTACAAAAGCAGTCTTAAAAGACCTCATAGACATCTGGAGCTGCCCTAGGAAGTGCTCACCTTTCAGCGCAGGGGGACCCGGACGCCGGGCGGCGCTCCAAGTCCTGCCTGCCCTCAGGTGCTGAGGCAGAACGAGCAAACCTTGTCCACGCTGCTGTTATAAAAAATACCTACAAGACCACCAYGGGGAATGAAGGGCAGTTCAACCTCCGCCAAAGTCGTCAGTGATTTCAGCTGGACATGCCGTAGCAGCGGGTGCGACCCTCTCCCGTTG
>JACDOX010000043.1:3239081-3267839 GCA_014549065.1 Cardinalis cardinalis | reverse complement strand
CAACACAGTCCAGGGCCCGCCCGCCCGCACGGCCAAGAAGCCGGCTCGGCCCGGCGGGGACACGGCGTGGACGCCCCCGGCCGCCCTGAGCCCCCGAGCTCCCCCGCCCCGTGTTCGCCGCAGCGGCGCCTCGCCGGCCGCCGCCGTGCCCGCCCTGGGTGAGTCAGCCTGCGGCGGACAGCCTTAACCCCCAGGCCTGTACCCTTCCCCGTTCCTCCTTCTGCGCCCCTCTGGTGTTCCCCACCGTGCTCCCCAGGCGTGATACCTCCACCTTACCCTCCACCGTGTTCCCCCTCTCCATGAACCCCGCTGTATCCTCCCTGGTTCCTTTGCACCCCGTTTCCCAGCCTTGCATTACCTGGCCACGCACATCGAAGACGTTCCCCAGCTGTGCTTCTCATTTTGCCATGCCCCGGGGATTTGCTATGTCCACTCCTGCCCGTGCTACTCACCTTTGTCTCTGTCCCCAGTGCTCAGCACCATCAACTGGCAGGATTTGGCAGCCTCTGCCCCCATCCTTCCCACCACCCCAGCTGGCCCTGTGACCCTGCAGCAGGTAAACTTCTGTTCAGAACAGCCTAGGCTGCACTTGGCRCCTGAAGGGATCTCAAGTAAATGGGGCTGGCAACTTCCCTAGCCTCAGGTTTCCCACCTGTGAAATGGGCACAGCAGAGGACAGCATCTTGTCCCATGTGTCAGATGGGTTGCAAGTGGCAAGGGGATGGTGCCTGGGGGTGCTGGAACTGTGATAAGGTGCTGAGCACAGGCAGCAGACACAGTTGAAACAGGATGGGCAGTGGTGTGGGCAGGTCTGAGCCCTGGGCCCTACTCACTGGATCATTTCCTTCACCCCTGCCAGGGTCCYTGCTTCCAGGATGGGCCGGAGATTGATTTCCAGGAATTCAGGGGTACTCTTGGTGATTTTATACCTGGTAAGTAGATATTTTTCCTTACCTGAGCCAAATGTACCTGCATGTGCACATCTGCAGTCATGCTACATTCGGTCTCCTCTTTTTTTTGCTTTGCTTTTGGAATTTTGGATGCCCACTCACTGCATCTTTGTCCCACCGTGGGACAGTCTGTGAGGTTGTGCATTCTTGCTCAACCCCTTAGAGACCTGAGCTGTCAYTGAGCCTTCTCCCACAGGAGGCAAATTAAATCCAAACAGATTCAGGATACACAGCTGTCACAGTAGAGTAAAAGCATTTCAGAGGGACGTGTCCAGAGSGAACCTCCAGAGGGATGTTTAGAATCAGAAGTGGTGTGCTGGGTTTGGGGCGAACAGACATGAATACCTCCACTTAACACTTGTGGCTCTTCCTTCCAGATGTATCCACCTTAATGCCACCACCACTGGACTGTACTGACTATGATTTCTCACTTGGTGAGGAGGTGGCTTTTGGCCCCTGCACCCYGCAGCCGCAGAGCAGCGCGTTGGTGCAGGTTCCCCCACAGAACCTGCCTTCCCCTGAGCCGTGCTGGAGGGACCTGGCAGACCAGCACCAGACAGCACTGGGAGATGCCCTGGAGGCAAACAGCCAGGTAGGGACCCCAAAGCCCTCCCCAGCCTACACTGTCTTCTGTCACATCCTGTTGAGGTGCCTGCAGGACCCTGGTGTGCAGCATCCCCTGGCTCCTGCACGATGCGGCTGTCTCGACCACCCCTTTCCCCATTCGTCCTTCGTAGCTGCAAGAGACCCTCACACAGAGGCAGGAAGAGCTGGTGACACTGCAGGAGAGCAACGTGCAGCTGAAGGAGCTGGCAAGTCAGGCCAGGCAGCTGGCTGCTGTCCTTGATGTGAGTGCTGCTCACCATCCCAGCCTGGCTGCCCCACGGCCCAGCCTGTCCCTGGGGGACAGTGTGATGTCGGGTGCAGGGGGGAATAGGGTGCAGGGTGAGGCAGCACGGGGTGGGACAGGGCCTGGATGGGGGGAGATGTGGAATGGGACTGTGCAGTGTGAGGTTGTGGGAGTTGTGGGGTGCAGGRTGGTGTGGGGTGGACGGCATGGGGCAGGGCAGCGTGGATTGGTACGGTGTGGGGTAAAGCAGTGCGGGRTGGAGCAGGGCAGTGCGAGGGTCAGCGTGGTACGGTTCGGGGCCGGGCAGTGGGGTGTGGGAGGGGGCCGTGCGGTGTGGGATGGAGCAGCGGAGCACAGTGTGGTGCGAAACAGGACGGGGGTGTGGGGTGCAGATCGCAGAACTCGCGCTCTCTCTCGCCGGCAGACGCTGATGCTCCCGCAAAGCGCCGACGGGACAGTCCTTCCTCCTCTTCCTCCTCTTCATCCTTTACCTCCTCCGCCCGCCGCCGCCSCCGGTGCCCCGGCCGGGGCCGGCCCGGAGGATGCGGAGGGCGTGGATGCCATGCTGCGGGCCGTGTCGGAGAAGTGTCGCGCCGCCCTGCGAAGCCTGGGGGGCAGCCCCGGGGGCAGCCCCGGACACAGCCCGGGAGGCAGCCCCTCAGCCAAGCGCGCACGGCCGGGCCCGCGCCTGCACGGCGCCTTCCGCGGGCTGCGCACCGGCCGCGCCGCGCCGCGCCCCGCCGGCGGGGAGCTGGAGGGGGGCGGCAGCCTGCGGGCCGCGCTCGGCGAGGCGGGCGCCATCCGCACCCTGGCCTTCCCGCAGGGAAACGCCTTCAGTCTCCGCACGGCCGCCGGCGGGCACCGCTTCCGATGGGTGCCGCGCTGAGAGCCCGCGGCTCCGGGCGCCCGTGTCCGGGCACGGCGAGAGCGGCCTCTGCAGCGCACCCCAGCCCTCGGCACGGTCCCCGTTTTCACTTGGATAAGGGGTATTCGCGCTTCCCCCCGGCTGCCGGAGAAGCGACGGGAGAGCGCGGCGGAGGCACCGTGCCCCAGGGAGGGTCCTGCGCCGCGGGCTTCGTAGGCCGCGCCGCCATGGCTCCTGGCCCGGCAGGTTGCCATCAGTAGCTTGCTAATGAAAGTAGAAATCAAGCGAAGATCTGCCCCGTTTTATCCAGAGGTTTTGAGTCAGCTGAGCAGACAAGGGGAGCTGACAGAGCAGTGGCTGGAGTTGGCCGGTATGAAAGCAGAGTGATGGTCCCAGGTGGTTAAACACGATGCAGCTGCTCCGTCGTGGAATTTTACACCCAATGTTTACAAAGTGTACTTGTATCGTTCATGTGTGCAACTGTATGTGTATATTTGTACTTGTTATGATGATTAAATGGTGCTTAAAATTGCCATTTTATTTGTGCAGATTTACTGTAGACTTCATTTTGCACCAGGAATGCATATTTACTTTAATTAGAGCAGAGATAGCAGAAAACATCTCTGACAGAATAGTGATGCAAAGTTTTGGAATAAAACATGCTACTTTTAACATTAGTCAGTGGTACTAASTTATGTAAAGAGAAATGTTAAAGAATAGCAAATTAAAGGAGATGTATATAGTGTACTGTATATAGTGTAATATGTTTGTAGCCTAACACCATGACCATGATGCATATCAAACACTTTTTCGGTGTGTATCTGTGTCTGGTGGTGCTCCTATGAGTCTCACTGAGAAACATTTCATTTCACTCACTAGTTTGAAAGCTAAACCACTAATAACACTCATGTAACAGTACCTGATTTTTTAATATTTCTGTGGCACAAAAGTGACACGCTGCTCCACCCAGGGTAGGGATTTTCTCCCTGTGAAGTTATTGTTTTTTCAGCATTCCGCTTTTCCAGTATCCTTGCATGGGTCCTAGCACATTAACAGCAGCCCAGCTGTGACAGGCCTCTATGATGGTTAAGCTGACCGCACATTATCACCTCAGTGGATTTCCTAGGGGAGTTGAAACCCTGCACGTACTGTTGTGCTTTTGGCAAGCAGAGATGTATTTGGAAGGTGAGTGGTTGTTGTTGCTAGCACAACAAGTAATTGTATGGCTGCTAGGAGACTGCAAAAGTGGTCATTGAGTATCTGAGGTCCTTCATGTCTGCAGCACTGACATTTTTCTAGCAGGAATGGTGCTGAAGCCCTTTCTGGGATGCTGTGGGCTCAACCCTGGGATGACTTCAGAGAYGTTTTTGCAGAAGATCTTTCTCACTTTGGCCAAAATACTGTATGAAAGCTCTGGTTTGACAGCAGATAGAAGAGACAAAATCTTTCTGTCTGCACTGAATTCAGCAGAGAATAAATTAATAACAAAAGATAGCATATATATATATATATATATATGTATGAGTGTGTGTGTGTACAATTATATATATATATATACATATATATATGTACAATTACGTAATGCTCATAGGACTATTAATTCCTCAGAAATGAAGTGACACACTAAAAGTGTACACTTCTTGTAGGATGTAAAAAGGAAATAACCACCCTGCTGGATTGTGACTACTGTTGGTCTTGCTGCTACTTCAAGGTTTTCAGAATTACAAATATATTTTTACCCACTTTTTCTGTGAACCTGCTATGGCATTTCCACTGATTACTTTTACTCATATTGTTCTATGGTAAGAGGATCCTTGATTAATTTTGAGATGTAATCTAAAAGTAGTAGAAAATGATCATAAATGTACTTTTAAGTCTCTTTAATTTGAAGATCTATTAATCAGAAAGGCTGAAAATTGGCTAATGAGAACAAGGTGTTTCTCAGTGAGACTCACAGGAGCACCATCACACACAGATAGACACTGATAAAAAGTGTTATAATAATAACACTTAATATGCAACATGGTCATGGTGTTAGGCTATAAACATATTTCTAGCAGTACACTATATACATCTCYTGTAATTTTTAAAGGGTATTTTAGATTGATACTTATCCATCCACTTCCATACAGGAGCTGCATAAAAAATGGCAAAGTTCTTGCACAAATTAAAACAGTTCTTGCACAAATTACTGCTTTTGACAATGGTAAATTAGAAGGACTCCTGTCAGGCAGGAGTTGATGGGATCACAGGGAGCAAAGCCTGGTCCCTTGAAGCCCATGTTTCATGCTTGTCTCATCAGAAGTTGACCTTGGAGAAGCTGGAAGGCTACCTCTAGGAACCCTCACATCCAATTTTTGCTGTATTTTGTGGTTTTATATTTTATGCTTTATGCTTACAGTCTGGGAGAAGATCTGTGCAGAACCCCTGGACATGCAGGTGCTGAACTGAAGAACATGCTGGTTTGTGGTTTATGCTCACTGTGATTTCCTCTCCCTGGCGGTGCATTGTCCATGCAATGGGTAAAGGGAGCTAGCCAGGTCCCCAGCAGACATAAAGTAGATGTAATAGCATTTCATGAATGTTTTACCTGCTCATGTTAAGTAAGCTTTCTCCACCTTTCCCTTCCCTCCTGGTGCCAAGCCATGGCATGTGTGGCTGTGGAAGTGTGAYGGTGCAGAATTGCAGACAACTGGAACACTTTGAGGTGAAACAGAAAAATACCTTTTAATTTTGGAATGCCAGGGTAAGGGTTTAGTGAGTTGATGTGTTGAAGACAAGCACACCACTTTCATGTATACTTTGGAAACTTTTTTATTTTGGTGGGTAAAATCCTTAGGTGTTAATTAAAGGAAAACACCAGACTTCAAGGGACAGCTTGATTAAAACTATGCTCTAGAAAGACAGCTAACTTCTAGTAAGTAGGTGCATATTAAYTAAGTCAGTAATTTTAAGGGTGGAAAGGGCAGAAGAGACCTGGATGGAGTTATTTAGAAATGACATAAGGTTTTTGTTATAGCTAGAATTTGTGAAAGCCTTTTTTTATCAGCAGTTTTGCTCATCCCTTGATCAAAAGATATCCAAGACTGAGTGTCAGCATGGTGTTTTCCTGCAGGGCTTGTTAGGGCTGTTCAATGGATCATAAAGAGAAAATATTGCCCATTCTCAAGTCTGAGCTACTCTCCACATGCCAGTAATATAAATGTTCTTGCTTTGATGTTCATTATCAAATTGTATGTAAACACAGGCAAACATTTGGTGTCATTTAATTGCTCTGGTCACTGTTTTTGAAGCACATGGGTTCAGGCAACTCCCACACATATCCCATCACAAAGATGCATCTGATGTTCCTGCTAGTTTGCCGCAGATCCTGTGTGGTGGCAGGCAGGCATTGAGGTGGCGTGGGCATTTGGTGATCATGTAGAGACCAGATTCTAACGTGGCTATCATGTGATAGCAGCAGTACTAAACTACTCCTGTTGGCTCTTCAGTGATTGCAGAGAGATTGAACTTCACTGACGTTCATTCCTTTGTTTTCCTGAATATTTTTCTAAATAAAAATACCCTTGTGTCTAACTTGAAGGAAAAGGCAAGCATTTTTCAGTCCTCTTCATAYGACAGCAGCAGCACTCTTCATCTTTTCTAGACATTGACTTCTGGTTAGCAGCCATTRTTTGCATTTTGCATTGCACAGCCTCAACAAACAACTAAAGTTAATGAGGTCAAAAGAGGCTGTAGTTTGCTTTGGCACAACTATTTCATAGGTGCAGCAAAATCAGTCTTAAAGTCTGCCTTGCACCTAGCACCTATTCAAACTCTGATAGCAAGTGACTATTTATGTTCAATATTTACTTTATATCTTAAATAAAATACTATGAAGAATAAATCAGTAAGAGCCTGCAAGGTGTTTCATGTGTTGGTAAAACACATGAAAACATTAATTTTTGGTAAAATCTCCAGATTTCTTATGTGGATAATGCAGGCTACAGTTAGAACTCACTTGCTAAAACAAGTCAACTCGGATTTTGAGTCTATTCTCTTTCTCACGCAGTAAATTGTTGTTGTGATTGCCTGTGAGGGTTATGATTTAAGTCCAGCTGGAAGTTAAACTTCATGCAAYCGATCCCTGTCCTCCAGTCCCTCACCCACACGCTAGTGAGAGAGAGGAAGAGAGAGAGAGAAGGCAGACTTATAGCTCGAGATAAGAATTTACTGGAAACAACAATGAAATAAGAGAATGAAAAGTAACAGCAACAATACATACTAACAACAATGAATAAAAGAGGGTGATTACACAAAAAATGCTCACAGTGTCTGACTGAGTAGACCCAGGGTCATACAGCTTTCTCAGACAGAGACCAGTATAGCACCCACAGCCCTTTCCTTCTTGGGTGTGAGAATCCCTTACTTCCCCTTATCGGGCAGATAAAAACTTAGGTACACCCACGTGGCTCTGACAGAGAGACCCACATGGCTCTGGCATATATACATGTATATGTGTACATACATATGTCTATCTATATAGATACAGAGATAAAARTGTACGTGTAAAGGTATTTCTGTAGTCAATGGCTGTACCTTCAAGATGCCTGTTGAGTTAATGTAGCCCATGATTGTGTGCTCTACCCTCCCTAGACRTCTTCTAGAGCAGGAGGGCTTGTGTGCTGTTGGCTGGTTGTGAGCTGCATCWGCTCACTATTGGTGAACCTGGAGCATCCTTGTTGCCCGTGGTAGTTATGGCATACAGTGGCAGTGTCAATCTGCAAGCAATATTATACAATTCCGTATTACAGACTGTTCTCCCTCAAAAATCACACCTCCTTGAGGTACATCATGTTTCTGTCCTTCTGCATTACCCACCAAGTGCATCCAYGTCCTTAAGCAAAAACAATTCCATGGACGTATTTGCCTTTGCTTGTGGCAGGACTAATCCAAAATGTCTTCCCTATGGGGCATCCATGGTTGTTTCCACTGTAAACACATAAAGCTTGCCTTGGTGGGTTTGTGGTAGTGTGATGTAACCAATCTGCCACAGTCTAGGATAACCAGGGAGTGTCCATGGTTAAGTCCACCCGTGAATCACAAGCCCATCTGGATGTTGCTTCTCTTCCCTGGTGATCTGATGCATCATGGGTACATTGAGGCAGAAATAATTCACCCTTGTGTTGCCAGTCCAGATCCACCTGAGACACTTCAACCTTGGCACCTCGATCCACCTCTTCACTGTTTGGATATTCTTCAGTAGCCCAACTCCTGGGTATTGTGCACCTGCATGATGTACTTTACAGCCAGCTTCTCCACCTGGGCAGAGGTACCACACTTCTGCAGCCCAGATGGGTTTTCCTTTGCACTACCAACTGCTCTTTTTCCATTAGTCCTTTTTCCACTATCAGCAAGTCAGTGTAGAGGTAGAGCAGTGGTCATTTCTCTCATTCAGTGATATCTAAAGCCAGATGGACAACTTTCAGCTTTGTGAACTGACTGGATCCACCTTGTCCCTCAACAGTGTAGGACTCCATACAACACCTTTCCACTTTCAAATTGTCCCTTCAATACATCAGGAACCATCAGTGAAGAGAGTGCATTGATTTTCATTTTCTGGCAGCTSATTGTAGTGTAGGATCTCCTTAGCATGTTCAACCTTTTCCTCCTCTGGTGATGATAATCCAAAAGTTTCACCTTCAGGCAAGTTTGKGATGACTTCTGAGATCCCTGGGTGATTTGGTTTCCTATTTGAGCTGACTGGGTGATCACAGCAATCCATTCATTCCACATAGCATCAGTGCCATGATGTRTGGAAGACACTTTCCCTTTGAACATCCAGTCCAGCACTGGCAGTCAGGATGCCAGAAGAAGCTGTGCTTTGGTACYAATGACTTCTGAGGCAGCTCAAACCCCATCTTAAGCGACAAGGATCTCTTTTTCAGCTRGAGTGTAGAAAGCCTCAGATCCTTTGCATCCCTGACTCCAGAATTCCAGGGCTCATCCCTGACTCATCCCTGAGTCTCCTGGGTACATTTCAGTAGGACTCCAGGAAGGACCATTTTGCCTGGCTGCAGCGTAGAGCACATTTTTCACATCTTATCCTGTCCTGACTGGCCCAGGGACTACTCCATGAACAGGCTCCTGTTTCATGTGTTCAAAAGTTTGTTGTTGTTCAGGACCCCACCTGAAATAATTCTTCTTTAATGTCAYGTGATATCTGAGGGTTTGTGATATAGAATATACATTCTGCAAACCTCAAAGCATCCAGGAAAACCTGTGTTTTCTTCTTGCTGGTTGGTGGGGATGTAGCTGCTATTTTATTGAGCATGTCCATTGAAATCTGACAATGTCCATCCTGCCATTTACTGYTAAAAACTGAATTTCCCAGGCATCCCTTGACCTCCTTGGGTTTATGGCAAAACCAGCCTTCAGCTGATGTTGAATGCCTGAGAAGTTTACTTTTCAGTTTACTTGCTGGCTACAAAGTGTTTTCTCTTGAAAGCAGAATAAACATGCCTACCGCTATACTCTAATGGGCTTTCTCTGTCTGTCACTAAAGTTTTGTATCTTTGTAATTCCCTAACTCAGGTGGACCTCAGGCAGAAAAAGGTGAAGGAACTTTTCTAACATATTTCAGTTTGACTTCCAATAGGTTTTGGGCTTGGGACATTTTGCACCATTTTTCAAGGTGAGAGGTRAAGAGTGCTAAAAAATCACTACTGAACCTGTGACATGCCACTGCTCAGCTTTCTAATAGCCCTAAATAAGGTCTTTTTTCTCTTAGAAAATTCCTTTGTATTACTTTCTTTGGTTGGTGCCCTAAGCACTTGGCTGGTGCCCTAAGCACTTAGCACTTCTATAGACTATTCTTCAGAAGTCTAATTAAAGCTATYAAATATGCATTCACATGATTGGAGCAAAGGACAACACACACTTCAGGATATTCTGGGGTGTGCAGTGCAGAGCAAGTGGATACCAACAGAACAAACAGGAAAGGARGAGATGAGGGTAAAATCAGTTCTCACACTGGCCTCTTTGTGTGAAAGGTGTTATTAATAAAAAAAATACAGAGATATTTATGGAAAAAAAAAGTTATTCCATTTTATTCTTCTTTGGTCTGATTGTCTCAAGTGTATTTCCATTTTTTGTATGCTTGTATTAGGCTCCTCTCTTTTTAAGTTTGTGATAAAATTTGTATCTCCAGGTGAAATTCACAGCCTCCTTTTTCTCAGTGGGCCTTTGTGTGGGATCAAGAATCCAGCAGTTCCAAGGTCCTTGCAGCACTAGAGACTCACAATGTCTCTGAGAGGAGCTGAAATGGACTTGTATCTCTTGTGAGGGGAAGGGATTTTACAAATTGTGTGTTGACAGAGATTATTTGACATATACCTACACCCTGAATATCAAGGAAGGGTTTTAGAGCCTAAAAAAGTGGAAGACTTGAAATAGATGAGCATCTCCTACAGAACGAGGTACAAATTTGGTTTCTTTGACATTAAGTTTGTAAGTGCTGAGAATATGACTTAACCTGTCTCATCTAAAAACTGCACACCTGGTTTGCTGAAGTCCTTGTCTCAGTAGGGAGGTGAGGGATATTATCTTTGTAAATTTGTAGATTGTAAAGATCTATGTTGATCTGMTGATTGTAAATGAATCTATTTTGAAAGAGTGAATTTGAAAAACGAACCTAAAAACCCATTTTAACTGAAAACTTTGATTGTGCATTCAACTATATTGAAAATACAGTTGGACGTGACTCCCTAAGTATTCATCTTTGGAAGTGAAACCAGGGACTTCTTTCCATGGCAAATCATATGGAGATACAACAGAATTTCAGGAACTCATAGGTGTTGAAGCTGAACCTGTCAGCAATTACTTGCATTGAGAGATGACAGTGTCTTTTAACTGTATGGTGAATTACCCTTGTCCAGGAAAGAGTGTTAGAAACCTTGCCCTGTGTCCAAGACAACAAGAGAGGAATCACCTACAGCAGGTGCCTGATGCCTTGGATATAGTTGCAATTCATAATTATTCGGAGCGTAACTACCTTTTGCAATACTTAACTGTACAATAACATACAGTTTGGTACAAGTAATGTAGAAATAAGTATTGTGCTATCAATAGGAGCTGCTAGGGAATCTTTGGAAAGAACCATGTCTGAGTGCTATTTTGGCAGTTTATTAATGCAGACTCTCAGGATTCCAGGATGGAATATTATTTAGCCACACAGTTGGCAGCTGGCAATGAACCCAGAGGTTCTTTTGTTCAGTTGACGTTTATCCAAGGCTAAACAAAATGTAGTTTTACCTTGTATGCACTCTCTAATGCCAGTACAGAATCCCAGCATATTGTAAGCCTTGACTTAAACTGTAGCAGTGGTGTGCTGAAATGGATTAGCAGTGTGCACAAAAAAAGGGAGAACAYGTTGAAGAGTGAAACTCAGCAGAAAGGCCTGGGATGGATGACTTAGCAGGACAGCTTTTGATCTGTCATGGAAAAGCAAAACAAGGAAATTACTGTAGTGTGCTGATGAAGAAATAGACTATTGTTTTATGAAAGCTGAAGGTCACGGTAAAACTGAAAATCTTGGGAGTCAACTGTGTGTTACATGAAAATTAATACAATTTATCAAAATGCACTTATCCCTTGGTGCCCTGGTTTTCTTGGTGCTTTTTGTTTCCACCTCTCTCTTTTTAAACCAATAAAACCAGAAAGTAACAGGTGACACAAATCCCTCCCTGAGCTAAATAGAGCTTTGATCTACTCTCATATACTTGCCAGCCAGGGTTGTCATTGCTAAATTTAGTGTTGGAAATAAAAGAGGTTTAGATACGGGTAAAAGTGTGAAACCAACAGGCAAAAGTCAGAAAAATTTGTATATTGCCAGTATTCAATCTTTTATATGCCAGTCTATGCACATAATGCATTCTTACTGTAACAGAATACAGCACACAAGTAACAGTTACATGGTTTTTTCCTTAATTTTCTCACTTGTTTGCATAGGATATGTAATTTTCCTTAATGTTTGAGTGTTGGGGTTCATCTGAAGAGTAATAGTGGATAGTTATTTCTAGAGCTCACTCCCCTCATGTTCACAGTCACTTTTACTGTGCAGGCAAAGATAAATGTAATGGGAGATTTTAATGAGCAGAGCACTGGACTGAGATGTTAATTGTTGGTTTTAATGAAAACCCCAGCAAAGAAGCAGGAACTATTTCCTCCTCTTGTCCTCTTAATTACCTCTCCTTTGTACAGCTAAAATGAAGCTTTGAGTTCCTTGTACAGCTAAAAGGAAACTTTGAGTTCATTGCCAGAATATTCCACTTACCTGGTCAACAATATTTCATTCTGGAGTCTAAACAACAGCTGCTCACTGCAGTGTGAAATGATGTGATGAGAACAGCCACATGAATTGAGTCCTCATTTCTTTCCTGATTTCTTCCTTCCCCTTCCTTGCTTTGGTTTCTGTTGCAGGTAGAAATACTTGAGGGTCCAAACCCCCTTTAATAAATGAGAACCACTATCTAGTACAACTGTCAGCCCCTTAGAAAGGCCCAGGGCTTTGTCCGTACTGCTGTGAGAAAGCTCCTCTAACCCACTCAGAGGAGCTTAAGCACTGAGCAGGCAACAAGATCGGGATCTTTCTGTATACTGACTGAAAATCTAGAGAGAATAGCAAAGAAATACAGGAAGAAAATTTAAGATGTTCCCATGTCTCAGGATCTCTGCTCAGTGAGCACTTAAAGCTGGGACGTACTTTTTGCTCTGGCAGGAAGTTGAAGGGTTTGGTTCCCAGAAATCTCTCTTGATTGCAACTGCAAAATGGAAACAAATTTTCACCTCTGTGTGTTCAACATTTTTTTCCACCTATTTCAAAACTCACGCTGGTGGTAAATCTTAATCAGACCCCTCACACTGTTAAATGGTGATATTTTTCTTAACACAGTTTGTTACACCTTTCTTGGTTTATCCTGGGTGTCACAGGCAATGACTATATCATCTCTGATAAGTATCCAATATGCCCTTGATATCTAAGTCCCTATGCTCCTTATCTAGCCAGGTTTCTCAAAGTAGGCCTTTATTTAAGCAAAAGTTTCTTAAAAACTTACCTAAAGACCAGTTTTCTTCCCTTGTCTCTTTCTCTGTTGTGGAGACAATCTGCCATCTACTGCTTTTAAGGCAATGTTCTATGACCGGCTCTTTAGATCTCCCTGCTTGCCTGGATCTGGTATAAGCTGCCACCACATCTTGTCAGCAATCATTTGCCAAGGAACACCCTCATTTTCATATCATGAAATGCTTGGGTCCTAAAAGCGTTAGTGGTCCTTGTCCAGCAGCCTGGATATGATGAATCCAACTTTTCCTAAAAAGTGTTGTTTCAGTCAGTGCTYAATTGTTATGAGTATTGCTGCTGATGTCCAAACTTCACCTTCARACTACAAACTTGTATTTTATCTCGATAAATTCTGACACATGATGATGACAGCAATTTTATGGTAAAAGACCTTAGGGATAATGGATGAGAAAAAGCAATGTTACCACGGTATTGATAACCTGAATAACAACTTTCAAAGTAGCTCCAGGCACAACATATCAGCACCATCTGCTGCCAGTGAGGACAAACTACATGGTTTATTACATACCAGTTTCGGAATGTTTTTGCCGTGAGCTACAAAGTTTTAGCCATGTTTTTAGTACTTAAATGAGCAGTTGGCTGTATAGGTTCTATAATGAGGAGCCTGAAATGAATCCATGGTGAGAAAGAAACGAAGACAGTTAACCCAAATGACTTAATTTCACTTTGTAGACATATCAGTGAGATGCTGGAAGCATTATAGAAGTGATACACTTAGCTATGTACAACTTTTTAAAACAAATGTCTGTTTAAATTTAAGTTACAATCTCAAAGTGACAAAAAAGCTCTTATCTAGCACATAATTTCCAGAATATCGTGTRCTTCAAGTGAAGAAGGATGTATTAAGGATACATTATAATGGTGTTATAATACCTTCCCAACAATCCAACACATACTCCTCAACAAACACCATGAAATTCAGACTTCCACATGGCACTCCTGCTTATTTTTATTTACCACTGACTTCGCCTAGGGAGCTACTTAGCTTAAGAGCTACCAAATCTAGTATMTTATTGTTCAGTAGAAATTTCGTAGAAAAACCTCCAGATCTTTTATTATAATCCATTCATAGTGCATGTGTGCATGCATGAGTTGAAGGTTCTCAGGTAGGAATCACTACTTGTAACACCAGTTGCAATGGGTCGTATTATTTCCTCTTTAATGAATTGCTCAGCATTAATTAATCCTAATTCTAATTCACTCAAACAAAACCTTGTTGACTTTGAAAGACTTTTGACTTTTGTCCGAGTTTGCAGGCATAAGGTTCTCAACTGCAACCTCTTTCCTCCCACTGTCAAACAAACTGCAYGGTCACAGGTTTTCTCATCTGAAAGAAACTTTTCAGTGTGAGAAAAGGTTTGTCAAGAGCCTCAAACACTGGTCTGATAGGTAACAGTTCAATACACTTCACTTGAGTGTCGCTGATTTATTGAGTGCTCAAGCGAGCTGGCCTTGCAGCGCATGCCGGAGTCTGCTGTTAGTCAGGGTGAGGGTATTTGGCTGCTCTCGTTAAACGTTAAGTCTTGTAGGAAAAAAAATCACTTTCAGTTAAACGAGCAACTGAAGCATTGCAAGCAACCCTTTGTGAAGCTATGCTAGCAGTGCCTTGTGTGCTGTTTGTTTTACAGAAAGCATTAAGAAGGTGCTGAGTGACCCAGCCACTTTGTATGCTGGGTGTGCTTTGTTGTGTCCTTACCAGCACAAAGGGAGCTAATAAGGTGGCAGGTTTTTGAAATAGTTTTACTTTGTTTTGGCAAAACAACTCCACCAATTCACAGAAATTCCTTAATTATTGCTTATTACAAATGCATCAGTGTAGTCCTCCGTCATCTTGTTTACACGGTGTTTTTTTCTGCAGATGTGAAGCATGCAGCTCCAAAATAGAAYTAGGTAGGAAATAAGAAATTACATGACAAACGTTTTTGCAGAATAAATTTTTTATTGGTTCAAATAAGGATTTTCCACCGTAAAATTTAGGAAAATCTCTCCTGGTTTCCAGAAACAKTAAGAAAGTGAAGAAAACTTTCAGCATATTTTAAAAAGGTGATACTCTGTTTCTTAGTCTTAGAAAAGAACACGGTTAATGCTGTTTCTAACATCCAAAAKGTAGAAATAGGAAAATGTGCTCTTTTACATGCTTTGTGTCTGCCTGCATCTCTCTCTTGAAAACCTAGATGTTGACACCCCGAATTTTGACATTATGACAAGGACTGAAAAAGAATGGTTATAAACTTAAATTGAAAAAAACCCCCATATTATATGCTCCAGTAACTCTTCTCTTTTTACMTCTTTCGTTTAACTAAACTCTATCTTTCAAAAAAAAAAAAAAAACCCAAAAAACTGTTTTACCTTTCTCCTATCAAATTTGTGCTCAGGTTTTCTCAGATGAGGTGARTGCATAAGTATGTGTGCTGTCCCTCCGGCATGCGAACTCCATAAAGCACATGCACGAACAACTCATCTGCTGGCATTAAGCGATGCTTCACACTTTCTCCTACAACTTCTCCCTTTGCCTGTCACGTAAATCAARTGATAGCAGGTTATTTCTGGAATCTGGTAGTGTAAGATGGTGGTGAAGCAGTGCGGCTTTGGTTCACTTTTGGGTTTGGGGAGCTGCGTCAGAGACCGTGTACAGGGCTGCGATGCCGTTTGCTCAGTCTGACAAAGCGGCACGGCATTCAGCCCTCAGCTTCGGACAGCCTGCCTTGGGTGCCTCAGAACGGCGCTGCCCCGCAGACSTCGCTCCCTGTGCGGTGTGCCCGGCTCCTCACAGCAGGCGGAGAGGCAGCGGGAAGCAGCTGATGCGAGACGTGAGGGGTTTGTGCAGCACTTGCTGAGGAGACGGCAGAGAATGGCAGCAAAGCTGGTGAAGCTGGAGCGCAAATTCTGTGAGGAGCAGCTGAGGGAACTGGGGGTGTTTACCCTGGAGAAAAGGAGGCTCAGGRGTGACCTTATCACTCTCTACCACTGCCTGAAAGGAGGCTGTGGCCAGGTGGGGTCCGTCTCTTCCAGGCAACCAGTGCCAGGCCAAAAGGAAATAGCCTCAAGCCATTAGGTTTAGATTGGACATTAGAAGGAATTTCTTCACAGAAGGGGTAATTAAACATTGGAACGGGCTGCCCAGGAAGGTGGTGGGGTCACCAACCCTAGCGGTGTTTAAAAATGGATTGGATGCTATGGACTTAGTGCCCTCGTCTAGTTGACATGGTGGTTTAAGTTATAGGCTGGACTTGATGATCTCAGAGGTCTTTTCCAACCTAATTGATTCTGTGATTCAGTGAAGCTGTGATTCTGTGAAGTTGCCCTAGCCCCATTACCGAGGCAGAAGGAGCCGGGTGATGGCAGCCCCAGACCGTGCCGCGGCCGAGTGATGGCAGCCCGAGGGTCACGGCTGGGGCGGTGACACAGCGGCCTCGGCGAGGTGTCGGCCGCCCGGGGTGTCGGTCTGGCGGGCTGCCCGTGCCCGATGCCGAGCCAGGGCTCCTCGGCACCGGCCGCCGCCGCCGCGCTGCCCGCGGAGCGCGGGGCCCGCCGCGCAGCCCGGGCGCTTTGCCGCCAGCCGGGACCGCCGCCGCGCAGCCCGGGCCCGCCGGCGGGACTGGACCGCGCTTCCCGCCGCGGCGGGCGCGCCTGCGGGATGCTTAAAGGACGGCGTGCGGCGCCAGGGCACGGTGCGGTGGGCGGCCGAGCAGCTGGCACCGCCTCCCCGCGGGGATCGGCGCCCCGAGGGCTGGCSGGGCTATAAGTTTCCCTCCGCACAGGTAGCCGCGAGAGTGGCTGCTTGCCACGCACCTGCCCGGAGCCCATCCCCTGGGAGGGACCCTGCCCCAGGTCAGGATACATCTCCTGAGGTGCGGCAGCGGCTTCAGCCAGCCCGGCAGAGACGGAGCGGAAATTAGAAAAACCCGCCCGGAGGACGAGCAGGAGGGATGAGGACTTGCTTTGGTAACAGCGTCCCGTGGGGTGCAGGGGCTGCCGGTGCCTTGGGGAGGACCCGTCATCCTCAGTGCCTCCGTCCTGTCCCCGGGGCCGTGGCTCCCAGGGAAGCCTCGCCAGCAGCAAGGCTGGAGGGAAGGTGATTTAGGTTGAATAAACTGAGCTGCGCGGTTGCTAAGTGTTGTGTCTCTGTGGTTTTTTTCAAGCATGACGCGAAGAGAACGATTGGAAAGGACTTGAAGTGGAGCAGAAAGCAAAGCCCACGGAGAGCAGCTAAGGTAAGGACAGGCACAGAGGTTTGCACTCCTTTGTACGCACTGAACTGAGAGTTCCACTGTGCTTTTCTGGGGGACAGAGGGAGGAAGGAGGGAGGGAAACTATGGAAAGTAGGTGATTTTGAACAAACCCCCACAACATGTAATTTCTGTTGTTTTCTATTAATCCTTATGACACTTTCTCAAGCGTAGCATCTGCAACGTCAAAAACCCACAAGTTATGGTCAACAGACATCCCTTGAGGGGAGGAAACAAAAACACCTTCGGGCTTCTCTCCTGATGCGCTAGAGGGACTGCTTACTCTTTAAAAGCAAAAGTTACTTGAGCTGGTTGAAGGGGTTGTAGAGATTTGCAGAACTCTCTTTCCATTGGCAGTGCAAACTCAGTTACCTACATTTCGAGGGTGGTATATGATAAGGGACACAACAAAGAGCTCACAAGTACAGTAGGAACCTATGTAGGAAACTTACTAATCACAAAAATAATTGCTGAACAGTAATCAGTAGGTAAAATACAGGCAGCTTGTGCCTTAAGGAGTTGACGTGTACCACAAAACCAGGTGAGACTGTAACATGCAAACTGATGGAGTGGGAAGTGGAGGTGTCTTTGGGGTTGACCATMCTGGAAAACACTGAAGGAGAAGATAAGTCATACTGCCATTAGATATGACAGTATAGAAATGTAATCTCTAGCATGCTGAGAACGTTGCTTCAACATATGTATTTTATGCAAGTGATCCCTGAGGGAAAAGCCGTATTGCTGAAGTGAGCAATGACTGAGCTCTGGGAGACAAAACTTTGGGTTTGGTGGTGAAGGGGAACTACTGGCCAAAACTGAAGAGAGTGTAACAGTCTGGCAGTGCACGTTAGCTGGCTGTTGTCCCTGATGTGTCCACAGCTGCTAGCTGCACTCCATATTGTTTCATTCAAAAGCATCACGGAAAACTCAGAGGTGGCCGCCTTTTGCTGTGGAACAAGAACAACTCAATTAGCCCTGTACTTTCTGTGGCTGCTAACAGCAGCAGCACTCAAGGAAGTAAATGTTTCACGTTTTGTTTTGTATTGAGTTAAGATTTATTTTGAGTGATTTAAGACCAATTCTGAAGAAACAAAATGAAGGCTTCAAATACAATATTAATTGGCTTTTATACAAAGTGTCTAACTCAGTACCTCCTTTCCAGAGCGACTTCAAAGGACTTTCAATCAAAATGGACGTTGGAGGTAAAATTTTACCTCTATCTAGACTAAATTCATAAGCTTCAGTCCTGAAACCTTTTTTTGTTTTCCATTAGGTGGCTGTAAAGAGAGGTGTGCTGTGGCTTGTAATCTGCAGGTAAGCTGCACTGTGGAGTAACCAATGATAATTCTAATTTCAAAATAGAATTGACTACTCAGAGTTTGACTCTGGGCTCATCTAGACTAAGGGCAGGGCTGAAACAGTGGCCGAAAGCAAATGTCCCACAGGGAAAAGGACTGGAGTAGGTCTATGATACAAATTACCAGTGGAGGTAACATACTATAGAGGTAGTATGCCTATATTCCTACAACTAAGACAAGAAACTGTTTAAAACACTATCCAGTTCCTTTTGGGCAGCCTGGGAGCTTCACACAAGGTTTATACTATTGCTTTTACTCTGGTCTTCCTGAGTCAGACACCTACCTGTGACATTTATCTCTTGACACTATATACTGTTTGAACTTGTATACATACACATATGAAACATGAACATTAAAACAGGTGAATAATGCTGAATTTAGGTCAAAAATAAGGAATGTTTCCAGGCATATTATTTCAGGAGGCATTTCCCTTGTAAGGGCTCTGTGTCTGGTAGGCAGTGTATTGCTAGTTGACTGCTGTACCTAATGCAGCAGTCACTGCTGCACTGTCACCAGCTGCAGGGCTGGCTCGCCGCTGTTTCAAGGCAATTCCCTTGGAAGGTGCAGGGATTCATGCAGGAATTCATGCAGGTGGTGCAGCTGTGTGTGATGGGATGGCAGTGTATGTTGGCTGCTTGGAGTTCTGACAGCAGCTAACATGCACCTGCTCTCTTTTCCCACATACCCTGGTCATCAAAATGGAGAGCTACTACTTTTGTATAAGAAATCTTTTCATTTCTCCTGATTATTGCTTTCTTTGACTGTCAGGCAAATACAAATGGTATTTTGTATATTTCTGTTATTCTAACAACAGTGAGAATTTTTTCTTTCTTTAGACTCTGGTGTTCATCTACTTTTAGATACCAAGGTAACAGGCAGTTTTTAAATACCTGAACCAGGTAAATAATTCAAATATTTTAAAAAGTTCTAAGCGCTTGGGAGCTTACTTAAAGCAAAAGCAGCACACTTAAAAGCTTCACATGCATTTTATGTTTTAATTTTTAAAAGTAATATTTGACAAATACAAAAAAAACTTGGTAGTTTTTGAGAGGTGTTTTTTGTTTGTTTCGTTTGGGTTTTTTTGTTTTTAATTGAGTAATTAGAGTCCTCAATGTCTTAAAGTCACTTTCACTAACTTTCTAAATACTATATCTGAAAAATAATTACCTTTCCATTGTATGTGATTTAAAAAATCAGTCATAGAGTTTTTCCTCTCTCATTGCTTCTCCAGATAACTTAATTTGTTAACATTAATGCATTAAAGCAACTGCACATAGTCTCACCAACCACACAGTGTGAACAGGACATAGCACTATGTGTGGAAGGATTAAGGCTGGAAGCACRTTGATCTTTTTGATCATGTTATGATCAAAAAGCACATTGATCATGTTATGCTGTGAGTTTCTCCAAACTTGCTGCCACAGCCATCAGTGTTAATTTTATCCTCATCTTGGTCCTTTAGGCATCTACAGAGTGCCAAAGACACTCTTTGTTGTTTCTTTTTTTATCTAGGAGCTGCTGTCCATGCCATGGACCGTGAAGAGAAAGAGCAGCAGTGTTGGCGATGGTGTGCAGGGTGACAGCCATCCCACTGTTGTGTGTGGTGATTAGGCAGTGTATTGTTAGTTAGCTGTTCCTCACACACCAGCAACTGACTACACTGTCAGATTAGCACATCACAGTCCAGACAAGAATATAAACACTGCTGTTTAAATATCTYGTTGTTCCCTAGCTGGTCCAGTGCCTGACCTAAGGGAGGTGTGCTAGGTTATGCAGACTGAGTGAATGCAGGGTTTAAAATAAGGTGTAACTGAGAGTATAGAAGTAAATGTAGTTGTATTTCATGCAGTTATCCAGCAACCCCAACTGGTTTATAAACAATCTACTGAATTATGTAAATATTAAGTAACAGTTTCAGGTTTGAACCCTATATGAGTATGTTTCTCTTACACCACTAAATATTGAAGGAACATTGATGTGTTGGCTCAGCAAACAAGTATTTTACTTGAATTTACAGGAACATGTACTACTGGTGACTGAAATGGATTTAGAATATTTTCACTGCCAGGCTACTTTTTGGAAAGAGAAGCTCACAGTTCAATGGTATTTGTTTTAGAAAATAAGGATATGTTAGACCGAAGGAGTGAAGGAAGCTTGAGATGGGAATGAAGGATTAGGATGAAAGCTGCAATAAGCTGTGCTCAAATGGAAATAAAATAACTTTAATACTCATGGACTGACATTTGTTAAGCATCATAAGAGGGAAGTTTAATCTTAAAGTGGGGAGTTTATTCAAGAATCCAAGAAACAGGTTTCAATCTGTTTAAAATGTTGGAGTTTATATTTTTATATGCTGTATTTTAAATTAACTCTAAGTGGGTATTTATATAGACATACATTCACACTACTTCCTTGGCTTTTGACTATAGATAAATGCTTGTTTGAATAACATATTCTGACTTTCATTTTATTTGTTTGCTTCTCCAAGTTTGTGTAGATTTGGCCATTAGATGCTTCATTTTTACCAGATAATTTGTAACATACTTTTAAGAAAGGAATGATTAGTTTATAAATGGTCTGCCCTAAATACTATATTGCAAGAGCTGGCATGTCTCATGATGTATAAGTAATACAAACACATGGAGTTTTTGTTAAAGAGGAATGTTAATTTGTTGAGGAATGTTAATTAATAGTAAATTTTGAAAAATCAGGACTGAACAGTACCTATATTGAAATTTCTTCAGAAGATGGTTGTGTCACTGCAATGTGACTAAATAGTGGAATGAGAAGATTCATGACTGTTTTCTCAGACAAAATCTTCTTTCTTTAGGACTCTGGAGTGAATATGATTCAGGAAGCCGTGAGTTAAGTAATTCTGTCTGCTTGTTTGCTAATATCACATGCTATTTCTGAATACCAGGAAAGACACTTGATCTTAATGCTGGCATTAAGATATTCAAGATTACACTGTGTCCTCTGGAAAACAATATGAGCTTTAGTGAGTGAGTCACAAACAAGGTGCACACATTTCCTTCCCTCCCGCTCCCTTTCAAACAAGAAAATCATGCCTCTGTTTATCTTGAGTGTTTTAAGGACCCAGGTGAAATTTCCCATATGCAGAGTAACTCCCAGGCAGTACCAGGACTAAAACAGCATTGAGTCTTCCACTAACAGCACACATTTCCTTATACCTACCCTTTTGTATTCGGTGATACAAAACCAGGGAGCTTTGGTAGTTCACATGAACAGACACGCATGTTTTAGACTTGTACATTTTCAAATTAATATATCCACCTTTTATGGGCAAAACACTGTGTCCTGACACTTAGTTCCATGGACCATCAACTGCTCCCAGTGAGGGGAGAGGGTCCATATCTCAGCTCCCTTCCTGCTCCATCAAAGCAGAAGGGATGTGTGACAAAAATCACCTGACATGTCCCACAATGTGCTCTCACACTGTACATGCAGGAGGAAACAGGAGTAAAATGCAGGACCTCAGCATAAAAATAAGCACTGTCTTCAGAGATTTGATGTGGAATCTTGCAGGACAATGGCAAACAGTGCAGAGGCTAGTCTAAAACACCAGCAGCAGGCTTGTTTGGTCTAATGAGACTTTTCCATAGTCCTTAACTGGGTTCTGAAGTTTTGAGTGGATAAAATTGTCATGCATTAAGTCATTAAGTTTAATTTCCTTTCCAAAAGGGTGTTTGCTATTATTGAGAGTGACTTTGTTTAATCTTCCACATCAGTATAATTACTCAATCTTCATAGACTTTTTTGTGACATTCTCAATTAATTCAATAAGTGAATAAAAAAAACCTTTTCTTTTAAAAAAAATTGGTCTTGAATTTCTCAAATTTTTTATACAGTTGAGTGGCTGTCTTTATCAGAAAAAGTTTTTAAGCATTTTAAGTATTTTCAACCAGTGTTAGTCTTACAAAAGAACAACACTAATTCTACCCATCCTTTTCATATAGAAAATGTCACTATTCTATTGAGACACAGGTTTTTCTCATTCCTATTATCTCAGTTCTTCTTCAAGGCATGGACAGCTGGAGTGAGGTTTCTTACTTAAATTTTCTATCTCACTTCATTCAAACGGTTAAATCAAAACTCTTGGCAGTTTGTAATGGAAGAGTGGAACAGAACTGGAAATGGGTGAGCAGTTACYTGCAGGACTGGGGAGTTTGCAAGGTGAGAAGAGTGGGGCTTGAGCCAGGAGCCTGCATCCCCCTCTTCTACCTCTACTTGAAGATTGCCATTTTATTCCAGAGATGAGAGGTGGATGGRTGGCTGGAGAGCATTGTTTTCAATAGTCTCGGAAAGATGTCTGTTAGAGTGCCAGGCTCTTGATTTTTGTTGCCCCTTGAATCCTTCTGTAAGCAGCCATGAATATTTACACAGGCCCTGCCTTCATCCAGGTCAGAAGAGAAAGAATCCAGCAGGAGAGGAGCTCACATCTTCTTCACCTTCTTCACATCTGAAGCACTGTACTGCAGTGCAAACGTATGGAGAAGGTTGAAGACTTAAAAGATGTTGGAAAACTGAAATGTAAAATACCCAAAATATGAAGCAGCAAGCAAACTTTATTTCAATTTTTTTGCTTCTTTTAATAATTTTATTTTCTATGTACATTTTTTTGCAACTGGCAGCTTCACAATTCAGTAGTCTTCCTTGAGAAGATATTGCAAAGCTGGTATCTTCAGTTACATATGTGAAACCCTGCTACGGATGTCTCTGGGCCCCATGTCTTTCATGTCAGGGCAATTATGTGTTAATGGAGTATAAAATCTCAGTGTTACTGGTATAATGGGGAAGAAAACCTGTGTAAATAGGAGTAATTTATTAATAAACCTTCTTTCTAACTATTTACCTGCTGGTGACAATTTTAATTAGCTATTGTCAGCAATTCAGAAAAAGAAATCATAAACCCTCTATGCAAATTGATGGTCCCTCCCTGCAAYGTACTGAGTGCCTCGCTGTGTCAGTAACCTTGGTTGTTCTTGAGGCCACTGCAGGAGCCAATCCAGAATGAGTAGACAAATTGCAAAGACCGAAGTTAAAGAGTAGCAAAGTCACCTGATGGTTTGTCTTCTAGCAACATTTCTCAGGAATAGAAGGGCTGTATACCCATGGTGTTGAATGGTTTTTTCAGAGGTCTTCTCTTTTCTTCATGATAATCTGCCTGATTAATGATGTTACCTCTGGTTTGATACTTTCTATTGGCTCTTCAGGTCTCCAGAATTTCACAACTTTACCCTCAGGGCTAACAAGGTACTTCCAGAAATTCCATCGAGGCTCTTTCTTTGAAGAATCTGTAAGGATGAAATCAGATGGCTTTAACCTTACACCTTGAATTGTCTCCAGGCCCCACACTGATTCTTTGACTATTTATGCCGAAGTAATCCCACCATACCCTTTGCTAGTAGTCTGGGCATGGATTTACTGACTGCTGCTAATGATCTGAAAAGCTGGAAGTCAGTGATGCTCCCCCCTTCCTGTGAAACTGTTAGTTCTTACTTTTATTATTCTATACTTCCTAGGGAACTGGATACGAGGGCTGCATATTYATTCAGGGAATCCCTACTTTTGTGTCACTTTTGGGAAGTGAGAYGGGAGCAGGAAGTTGTACTGCTGATGACTTAATTAAGCTTCTTTCAAAAAAGGCTCCAGCAGATTTTGACTGGAGGACAAGTGTTTGGTTGGGAATGGTGCTGAACCCTAAATGGATTTCTTTTAAGCAATGGATTGAAGTCTAGCACCACACTTGTGCTGCAAGTGGACTAATTTTGCACTAGATTATTGGACAGTGCTGTTGCCATCCTGTTGCTAGTAGTCACAGGCACAAAAGGGTGGTATAGCATGATGTTCAGCCTTCTGATGTCAAAATAGCAACATGAATAAAACAGGTACTTTACTTGAAAATGCACAGGAATTTAATATGAAACACAGGAATGTAGGAAGAGAAAMACTTTATTTCAGAATATTGAAGTACCAAAAGATTTTTCTCCTTCTTGTAGGTGAACAGCATGTCAAATAAGAAAATTTGAGTAGAACTTTTTTCTTTATAGGTATCAATGTTTAACACTGATGGYACTGATATTTAGAATCTGGATTCATCACACAGAGCAGGTGCCTTTGTGCTCAAGTCTTTTCTATAAAGAACTGAGGGAAAACTCAATAATTCCCCTGGACATCTGGCAACTCAGGGCAACAAAGTTACCTGAGGTTTTTACTAGCGTCCCTAAGAGGAGGTAGGAACAAACACAGTTACAATGACAATKGTGGCCCTTAAATGATTCCTCAATAAAAAAAATTTCCAAGTACATGCTTGGGGGATAAAGCACATAAGAGTTCTGGGAAACATTTCATTAAGGTATTGAAATAGTTCTCTAACAAGAGGCACTATGAGAGAGTGAAATGGACTCAGAAGGTAAGGAGATGGAATACAGGTTTGGGCTCTCTGCTACTTTATTTTCTGGGTAAAGTGGTGTGTCAGAAAGGGGCTATGTTTAAGCTATCTTTTTCTTTCATATATCAATATGGTTCAAAACCTGGTCAAAGCTCAGGAAAATTCAGAGAGGCTTTTCAAGCTGGCTTTGAGTCTGTGAAACTTTGGTCAACTGAAAGGAGAGAGAATTTCATTTTTGTCATCAGAATATGAGGTTCTAAGTCTGTAGATGCTCCCTGTATTCATGCAGGATTTTGCAGGCTAGGTCCTGAAGTTCACACGACAAATTGATACAWATCAGTGGTTATATATAACTAGTATATGTCAACCTTCTTTACAATACAGTTTACATATAGGTGGACATAGGACCCAGCTAAAAATCTCATCTGCATGTGTTTATACAAAATCTTCTAGTAATTTTATGGCCCCCATAACTACATTTTTGTCTGTAAGAAAAGTCTTTTTTATAATAAAAATCATGTACTTTGAAATAGGATTTTGTAAGGGGGACTTTCTAGCTCTAGCATTTCTAGCAAAATGGATGTTTCTAGCTGGGCTGGTCAGAGCAGACTGTTCTTATAAGCAGTGAGGAGAAATTGACGTTTTCAGGACACAATTCTTTAGCCCATACTTTTGATATCCAAATTAAAATGAAAGTAATTGTATGCTAAGTGCCTGTTTGTCTCCATAGTTCGTGAAGACTTCAATGATCCTGACAAAAACATGCAATCTGGCTTCAACGAGGCTACCATGATTACAGGCAGCTTGATACATAAAAGAAAACAGTTACCTATTAGAAATTTAAAGGCTGGATCTGCTTCTGATCCTAGGATCTTGATTTTGTGGAAAACAGGGAATGTTACTCCATAGTTTCCTTTGGCAAAGGATTCTATTTCCTGGCTTGAACTGGGCTCTGACTCTCCGAACTGGTTGCAGGGAAACGCCAGCACCGTGAAGTGGGAGGGACCAAACTCCCTGTGCAGCTCTTGCAGTGCGATGTAATTTTTGTCTGTGTATTGGCAGTAACTGGCCACGTTTACAACCAAAGTTGCCTTCAGAAAAATAAAGTTAGAATAACTTTAGTTATTTTGATTGGCTATTTAGTTATTTGCTTTTATTTAGTCTAGTAAGGAAAAATTTTGTAGAGATCACAATTAAATCTTAAAATGACATTTCTCATTATCATAATGGTTCCTGTCGGAAGGCTAAACATATTGTGTCTGATCACCATTTCATTAAACAGATAAAGATGAAAGCAGCTGAAGATATTTGCTTTCAGACAATCTGTTGTAAATATATAGTAAACTCATAATCTTACAGCTTTGTTTATATATAAGCATTTTAAAAAGCAGATATTTAGGACATGCACTAAAGTCGTATTTACTAGATAAACTTCCAAAATCCAAAACCAACATTCTTAACTAAAATTAAAATCCACCAATTTGCCAGTTAAGCTGTATTGCTCTTTGCTAAATAATACAATTTCTYTTCTTGATTTGCTAGATCTAGTACTTGATTCCTGGAACAGGCCTAGATAAAATAAGTTTTCTCCAGCTTTCTGTATGAAGAACAGGAATTTAGCACAAATCTCTGCCAGAACCTCCCATAACCAAGCCTTTTATTTACCTAGAAACATGCACATTTTTTGTCAGTATGGATTCAAGAGAGAAAAAGCGAAATAATAACTTACTTTCCCTCTGTACTTCTCCAAGGAAATAATCCTTCCCCGTGAATCCTTGACTTCAAAAGAATAAAAATCTTTGATTTTAGGTTTAAAAACCCTGAGTTGCAGCAGGCAGAGAATGGTGGTGCACAAAACCATTGACAGGAAGACAACAAAGATCCTGGCTTTGTGCACAGAGTATTTCAGAGGATAACTAGCTGTGAGAGGCTCCATTTTTGAAATCTTTGGAGCGGAGCCTGGGCAGGCCTGGAATGCGAAGGAGGAGCTGAAACATGAGACTCTCGGCTCAGACCGGAAAGAGCCAGCCGCTCATTTTTGTCCCTGCTGCTAAAGAGCTGTTGCACATCACAGTGCCCGCTGGGCCTCTGAGCACTTATCTAAAGTACTCAGGGTCTTTTTTTGGGGGAAGAGGGATGGAAGGGGGAGAAGAAATGAGTGAAAAGGGTGTAATTATCACCTAAGGAAGCTGATTGCTCTGTGTAACTGACCTGTGTGTGTCTGCACTGTCATGAGAGCTGCTGGGCACATGACTGAGTTTGTAGTGCGGCTCCAGCACATCCCCTGGGCCCCCAGATGTATCTGGGGAGTTGCTCTGCAGGATGCAGCTGTGCTATCAGGCAGGCTTGGAGAAGCATTTTGAGGGACAGCTGTTCGGGTAGAAAAAAGGCAGGATGGCTGAAACCACCCTGTTTACAAACTCAGCCTTGYGTCTCATCAGATGTCTGTGATCCTGCTGTGGGATCACAGACAGCTGTGTAAAACTCTTTTCAGCACATGGAGCAGAGAAAAACTCCTTGGTAATAGGCTGTCGTAACAAAGGAAGATAATGTGGATTTTTTTTTTTTGCATTGAGAGTGGGTATGATAATGGAAAATGGGTTGCTTTCTTAATTGCTACTGGCTACCTGGCAACGAGCTGTACAGAGATGGTAAGGTTGAAGGTCTGCATGAGAGAAGAGTTACCTGAAAGTCTCAGATCTAACCCAAGCCCCAGTGGTGTTTTGCTGCTTGTGAGWCTCTGCTTACTCTCTTCCCCTCCCAGTGCAAACCACCATTGAAGAGTCATTTCTGTCTCAGCTGGTTTTCTTTGTCACCCTGATTTTTTGCTGCACTTAGATGATGCATTTTAAGGGATGGAAATAGAATGGGCTTTTCTGAATGTAAAACCTGGAATCTGGTTATTTCTTCCTTTTTGGTGGCTTCAGTACTACTACCAGTATCACTGATTTGTACAATATCATAGTGGTGGGTTCAAGTCTTTCTATAGTCTCTAAATAGCTAAAATCCACATTCATTTTGTTTAACAAGATCCTAGGGACAGCTTCACACTGTTCTACAAAACAGAGAGATGCTTGGGAAACCCTGTGAAATTTCAGTATTTGTATATGAGGACATGTTAGGCTTTGTCTCTGCCTGGCAGTGAGGCCTGTGAGCAGGGTGTTTTGATGGTGGAGAAGAAAACACACATAATTGTGTGCTGAAATGAACAAAGCTGTTCTCAACAAGCAAGCACAGGTGACTAATGCTGACCTTAAAGGCAAGAACAAAGGTGTTTGGTTACAGAAAATCCATGTAACATCCTGATGCCTAAGCCACATCTCAAGTGTTTGCAATTTGCATCTAATATTATTTCAGAACAAAATAAAACAAACAGAAACCCCCTCAATATATTATAATACTGGTGTACCTAATAATTACCCAGAAGCTCATTATATTTACTGTGTCTTCTTTTGTTACTCTTAACTAAAACCTTGCTCAAAATCTGTCTGAAACCCAAAAAATGTTGTTTAATATTGTCTGGGCTCTTACATTTTAATAGTTTTTCAAATTTTATGGTTTTCTGACACAAATTGCTCTATGAATGAATTTGAAAAAATGCAAATAAAAAGACCGATTTAATCTTTACTTAGTATCCCTTGACAGATTAAAAATACAAGATAACATTAAAAATAATTATATGAATAAGCTGCAGTGGTGGTGAGAAGGTTCAGGAGTCAGAAGAGATCCAAGTCCTCTTTCATGGGTGGAGATCAGACGACTTGCCTGGTTCCAGGCAGACAACCAGTCCCTCTCTCAGGAGCCACCATACCCCTACACCTACATTGCTATGTGGCTGAAGGTGCTTTGGGTCATCAAAAGCCAGCGATGTAGCTTTAGTGCATGAGTGACAGAAATGTCGATTTTTTTTTTTGTTCTTTTTTTTATTATTGTGGGGAGTTTTTTTAACTGTGGTGGGTTTTTTTTTTTTTTTT
>JACDOX010000043.1:3218776-3239012 GCA_014549065.1 Cardinalis cardinalis | reverse complement strand
CTATACATATCTGAACAGAAACGTCAGTTTTGCGCTATTTTCCCCCGTCTGCTCGCTCTTTCCCGGCGCATTTGACCGCCTGCCGGAGCCGTGCCCAGCCCAGCATCCGCGGCTGCTGCTCTTAGGCACGGGCACCAAAACCAGCGCGAGCTAAGAGCAGGCTGGCATGAAGCCTTGGCTAACCGGGGCTCTCGGTGTCCTGCGGCGCGCGCAGGCGGCGGGAGCGGGCGGCAGCGGAGCCCCGGGGCAGCGCGCAGGGMAGCGCGTCCGGGCAGAGGGAGGATGGAAATCCTCCGGCAGGGATTTCCGACAGAGCCTGCGGCGGGGAGTTTGTGCCAGGTGAGTGTCGGTGCTTCCCGTGTCCCGCGGCCGCGGCTGCGGCAGGGCAGAGCCGCAGCTTGCGCGGGCTGCCCAGGCACTGCAAGCGCCAGGACAGCATCCCCTCCTTTCCTAAATTTACACCGAAGTGCTGGAGTAAGTCCAGAGGAGRGTAGCAAAGCTGGTGATGCCGCGCAAGTGCTGTGAGGAGCAGCTGAGGGAGCTGGGGGTGTTTATCCAGGAGAGAAGGAGGCTCAGGAGTGACCTTATCACTCCCCACCACTGCCTGAAAGGAGGCTGTAGCCAGGTGGGGTCGATCTCTTCGTCCAGGCAACCAGTGTCAGGCCAAGAGGAAATAGCCTCAAGCCACTAGGTTTAGATTGGACATTAGAAGGAATTTCTTCACAGAAAGGGTGATTAGACATTGGAATGGTTTGCCCAGGGAAGTGGTGGAGGCAGTGTCCCTGGAAGTGTTTAAAGAAGCACTAGGCATGGCACTTAATGCCCTGGTCTAGTTGACATGGTGGTTTAGGTTATAGGCTGGACTTGATGGTCTCAGAGGTCTTTKCCAAYCTAATTGATTCTGTGATTTTCTCACTGGAGCATGCTGCTGTTGTGAAAGGAAAGCTGTGCCCACAATTCCCATTCCCAGTGTGCAGACAGCTTAGGGCAGCAGGCTGTACAGCCAGCTGACACTGAGTGGGGTGGAAGGATGAAAGGAAAGAGGAAAACACTGGTCTTATCCCTAGCCAAGAAGTGTCTTTGGCATACTAGCCTTTTTTTGCTGTGATGTGGGACACACAGGAATGGTTTTTAGTTCCGTTGGACTGCAAGAGGCCACAGGGTCTTTACCAGCACCTTCACGTCTGGAAAGGCTATCAACAACTGACARAAGGGTAGGAGAGCTCATACAGGCCTCTTGTTTGCTTCCTTCTGCTTCTCCTTTACCGTGTGTGCAGCTCCTGCAGGCCCAGCCACAGCTGCAGACCAGYCTGGAGCGAGGCCTGGCTTTGGTGTGGTGTGCACCCACGGCAGGAGGAGCTGGCCTTGCGTGGTTGTTTCCTCTCACACGCCTAAGGCTCCATGAACTGACGAAGGGACACTGCCCAGGGGTCACCCACACTCCACTCACCCCAGAAGGGATCTACTGGAGGGCCATTCGGAGCGCAGATCGAACCTCGGTACTCTGAGTCGGTCTGGAGGACAGACGATTCTAGAGGAGGCTGTTTCTCTCCGTCAGCAACAGAGGGAGCTGACAGAACGTCGAATGAGCTCTGAGAGCGCTGACTGCTGCCTCCAGCAGCGCCAGGGGAAACGGGGAAGGGTTTGCATGCTGCATGTCCACAAAGGGCTTCCTGGAAGATGTAGGGAACTTTACATGGTTGACTTCTTGATTATCGTATCGAAATATTTAGAAAACGAACAAAAGATGCTCCTAAGTGTTCTGGATATGTTCTTATGATTATGGTCAGAAAGCGTAGTTTTATTTTCTGCTAAAGAGAATACCAGAGCTTTTTAGTAATGCACGCTCAGGTCTAGGAAGCTCTGGCTCTAAAACAGTCTGAAGTCTTTCTGTCTTCTAGAGCAGAAAGTTCTTCATGCTGCCTCTACGAGCAGTGCTGAAAGCCTCTGTGGTCCTGGGAAATCAGATGCTAATTTTCTAACAAGCAGGATTTTCTGTAACTAGTCAATAAACCTAAGGCCACACATGAGCTGCAGTAGTAAGTAGGAATTCTTTATAAAGGGAATGATCAATCTGATCTTGTTTAGACATTTCTTTAAGGATAAGATGAATAGTGCTGTAGAAATGTCTCTTTTTCTCACTGACAAAAGGAAAGCAGGGTGACTGCTCCAAATGTCGGTATTGGTACTGTCCCACTTAGTGTGCAGATCTGCTTTCTGATGACTCTCTTACACAGTCAGTGCTATTCTAAACAGTGCTTAACATATATTCTCACGCACATTTTTAAAAGTAATTTTTCCATTAAAACTGTTTTTACAGTAACAGCTCAGATTCCTAAGAAATTCTTTATGATGAAAACTACTCTACCTAGCAGTCATGCTGCAACAGGTTTGGAAGAAAGGAATACCAGGAGAGCTGAAACAGAAAAAGTGAGTTATGCCATATTCAAATGCACAGACAGGATATTTGCTTTGTCTTTGCCCTGGAATTAGTTATGAGGATGCTACCTTATTGACATGGATAGCACTAACATGAGAAGGTCCATTTAGGAAATGTCTGCTGAAGAAAAGTTAGGAGTAACTTTTTTGTTGTTTATTTGATTCAGCTTTTCTTCTTTCTCTCTAGGCTATTATCCTGTAAACTAAAATCAAAACTAAACTAATGAAGCCCCCAAGACGGGTTTGTTACCTCTGAGAGAAAGCATATATTGAAATAAGTATCCATGAAGAACATGAATGACTCTGTTTTCCACTTGCTTTGACAAACACTTGGTGTGTAGAAGATAATTGCTTCAGTTCTTCAAGATGTTGATTTTATCACACAGACAGAAGGAGGTGCTATGAAAAAAATACCAAAAAGTTACCAAAAAGTACCTTTCTAAGAATATTGTTTTGAAAATAGGTGGTCAGATTTTGATCAAGGTTGAAAGAACACAAGGAATCTGCTTAACATGTGAAACAAAGACTTCAGAACACTTCCTGTTTAAGTGTTATTTTCTATTGCTGTACATTTTATCAGTTTATTCTTTGTAGTGAACACTGACACGCAATTTTTTTTCTTTTTTTAAGGCAGTATCCATGCCTTTTGGGACTACAAATCTATGCTTCAGCCACCCACCTTCATTAATGAAGAAATTTCTCTTCAGTATAGAATTGACTTCTTGTGTGAAGCATTGCTACTTGCATTAGAAATCCTATTACCATAACATGACACTCAAAATCTCTTCTCTACTTTACTGCTATCTCCTTGTGACTGTTCACATATTAAAATAAAAATTTTTAGTCAGTGATTACAATTTCTCCTTTCCTTCCATGGATTGCACCAGTTCCAAAGTTATATGAATTATATGAAGAGGTTAGTAGCTACTTTCACATAATTACTCTTTTGACCATAACTATTGAGTGAGCTTGCTTCAGAAGTGCATACATAATGTCTTTTTTACAGAATTTTATAATCCTTAATTCATATAATTGAGAAGTTTCTGTGAGGGTATTAAGCTGAACTTCTAACAAAAGGAGGTGATGTCAGCATTAATGGACTAATTAGGGTTGTTGTCTGATACTTTGTAATAGTGGTGCTCTTGAACATCTCTGGATGTTGGAAAGAGACCATGCTTTTATACCATTCTGGGAAACCTGATTCTTGGGACAATCACCTAATTTTCTTAATTAACAAACTAGTCTTGAAATTCTTTCTTTCAAGAGGAAACACTGCTTTCTTTGCTCCTGCTCCCCTCCATCAACTGATTGGAGTAAGTAAATTTTAGAACTCTTAAAATAAACAACCCAATTGTTTTAATAGTCTTAGGTCAGTCTAGCCAACAGAGAAATTGAATATAACTGCTCTTTTTTTGATGAGATAATAAACCCTTTCCATGAAGTTATGTACAGAAAATATTTTTTTCTTATAATGGAACATCTTTTAGAAGATGAGTACGTGTTGTTCTGTTCAAATGGAGTCATAGAATTATTTGGGTTGGATGGAACATTTAAATATAATCTAGGCCAAAGCACCTGCAGTGATGAGGGACATTTTCAACTTGATCAAAATGCTGAGAGCCTTGTCTAGCTGGGCCTTGAATGTTTTCTGGGATGAGACATCCACCACCACTTCAGGCAACATATTGCACTACTTCACCACCCTCATTGTAAAAAATCTCTTCCTTATA
The DNA here is from genome assembly GCA_014549065.1 of Cardinalis cardinalis. NCBI lineage: Eukaryota > Metazoa > Chordata > Aves > Passeriformes > Cardinalidae > Cardinalis > Cardinalis cardinalis. The sequence goes on along the minus strand of JACDOX010000043.1, from coordinate 3,234,843 downwards.
CCTAGTGTCAATCTCCCCTCCTTAAATTTAAAACCATTGCCTCTTGTCCCATCACAACACACCCTGCTAAAAGGTCTGTGCTTCTCTTTCCTATCAGCCCCCAGTAACTATTGAAAGGCTTCAATAAGGACTCCCCAGGGTCCCTCCTTCAGGCTGAACAACCACATCTCTCTCAGCCTGTCCTCACAGAAGAGTGCTCCAGCCCTCTGATCACTTTTGTGGGTCTGCTCTGGACCCACTTCAGCAGGTCGTTCTTGTGTTGAAGGCCTCAGAGCTGGACGCAGCATTCCAGGTGGGATCTCACCTGGAGAAGCAGAATCACCTCCCTTAATTTGCTGGCCGCATGGTTTTTTGTGCAGCCCAGGATACAATTGGTTTTCTGGGCTATAACTGCCCATTTCCAGTTCATGTCCAGCTTTTATCTATCCATGCCCCCACATCCTTCTGGGCAGGGCTACTCTCAATCTGTTCACCCCCCAGCCTGTGTTGATACTGGAGGTTACCCTGAGCCGTGAGCAGCACCTTGAACTTGGACTTACTGAACCTCATGAGGTTCTTGTGGATTCTGTGTAAACCTAGATTTATACTGTAATTTACATGTAGAAACTGAGTTAGAGCAAATACTTTCAGGGTTCTAGATCCAGGACTACAACCATTTCCTAAATTGTGATATGGGCATCTTTGCAACATATTGTGGTGTGACCAAAATGTAAGTTCTTCCTAAAACTATTTGAAAGTCAGTCTTGGCTAAACCCATATGAAAATCTACTTATCTTCCCAAATACAGTAATAAATGACTATTTACTTTGTGCAGCCTGTTAGTATAAAGTAATGGGATCTGTTGAGAATAGTCTGTTGAAAACAGAATCTTCTCACATACCAGTGAGTGTGTGTGGTCTCTCTGTGGGAAATATTACTTCCTTGCATACACAATCAATTTTCCACAGAAATGTCTGCACTAATTTTAGAGGGACACATATCCAAGAAATGTGATTAGCTTTCTGCCAAGTTGTCTGTATAAATCATACAGAAAATGCCTCTCAAAGCTGAAGGCCTGCTGTAGAACAGCTGGAATATATAAAGGAGAAACACTTCTWTTTTCCAGTTGTGTTTTTCTAAGACCTTTCTTGTCGTGATTGCAGCAGGGTTTTGAAGAAGAGTGACACAGACTGCGTGGAAGGGCAGATTTCACAGACGTCGGAGAGAAAGAATTCACTAATCTGGAATGCCTGGTAAGAATATCCACTGCATTTCCACATKACTATATATAAATAATTACAGAATAAACAGAAAATTGGCATCAGAGGATTCATCTCAGTGACCATTGTGAAGAAGTGCATATTGCTAGGAATTGATGAAGATATTCCTSTCTTTGTGAGCTGATCTGGGTCTTTCAATGTTGGTTAAAGACGTAATGATTCAGATCTCTCTTTCCTTATTTTTGCTGCATCATTTCTTTCATACCCAAGGAAATGCTAATGTAATTTTTAAGATCATATTYCTCAGAGATACCTTGTAGCTATTTTCCACTTTATATTGTAGCACTGGTTTAGGGAATGGTATCATGGAGTCGAGTGTCTGTGGTCCTGGTTTGAGGGAGGACTCTGACATCCAGGGGGTGTCAGATGCTGTAATCAATGGCCCTGCAGTGTGTGCACCACAGAACTACTCTTCCCTCACAGATAGATTTATTGACAGCATCCAGGAAACATCACTGCAAGCTCATAACTGGAGYCCAAATACCAGTTCAGCAGAGGACAAGAGGTCACTAAGGTTTGACAGGTGACCCAGGCAGTAACTACAGGTTTGGACCTTCTTCCACTGCTAAGGTGGCCTTGTTCAAACAGCTTTGTTAAAGTGTGTGGGGTCATTAGCAGTGAAACCATGTTTTATGGAAGGAAAAATGTCTCGAATCTCTCAGGTTAGAGCAGTATGATTTGAACGTGATTTGATATTCTGTGTTTGTTATTCATTTCCCATCCCAGAGACAGGTTGTTTTGAGGCTTTTATGTAATGACTRTTGAGTCCTTTGATGGGATTGGTGTTGTCCGCAATATTTAAATATGTTTTTCAACTGACTTCTTAATTCAGTCATATCTTCACTTCAGCTTAGCTTCCAATGGTCCCAGAGGCTGGCTCTAGCATTGCAGAAAGTGGTGATGTGAAGGTCTGGGAAAAAACTAGTTGCATCTGGAAAGGTACCTTCCAATTTTCAGGCGCACTGAACAATAAGAGAGTACAGTCTGCATCTACGCTGGAAAAGCAAGTGCATCTACCTCTTCCAGTAAGTGTTACAGAGTAATACGAAGYGGCTGAGAGCTGCCTGCCCACAGCTGTTCCTAGAGTTCTCACAACCTCTGAACACAGTATTCCAGCTTTTTAACTGTGGTTAACACCTAGCTTTTTACCTGGCCCTCCTTTGGCCCCCATCTGATACACTGGTGGTCCTAAAACATTAATTTCCTTTAGCCTTCCTGTTTCAGAACACTGCAAGCAGTATAGGGTTGTGTTGTGGAAGGGGCAGGGGATATAAGTTATGTGGACTGTTGAGTACATGAGATCAGGGCATGCAGAGGAAGTTGCAAGGAGTTTTGTTGCTCTTGCCTGCAGGGAAAGGCAAAATTTTCCCTAGCACTGCTGATGGTTTATCTGTGGGGGAGTTGATAATTTACTACATAAAATGTTCAATGATTGACTGGGCTTTAGGGGGTGTGAATGATCAAGTAATTTGAAAACAGGGGGAACCTGAAGACAAATTATACAGGCATTCCCATACTTATTTGAGTGTGATACAGTTCATTAAATATCAGACTAATATTTTGGTGTCTTCTGTCCTAGACAGATGATTTGTTTTGGTCCTCTGGCTATTTCTCTTTATGAATCTGGATTTCAACCCTTGTAGAAGAAATTGGGGTTTATGTGATAGATTTGTATTTTCTTTCCTTGTGCAAATAAGCATCATTTCAGAGCAGTTAATAGCAAGAGTATAGGGATAAATCCCAGGAGTTTTTCCCTTGCTGACAAATGAATATAGGCTTTAAGAATATCAGGTTTGATGCCACCCACCTATTTGTTAATTGAGTAGTTTRATGGGACAGTACTGACTACTTATCACTTCCTGATTCTCATTTTGAGAATTGACACAGGCTTGTGAGTGCCAAAATCTTATCAAAAGTCAGTGATATTCACTACTACCCAGGCAAAATAACAAAATGGCACAATGAAATTTMATTTCCTCTAAGAAATGCCTGTTTACATATGACTGTTGTGCATATTAACATGCCTGTTCTGCATATTAATGTACACATGAAGTAGGTGGATAAAGCTGAAAGGGTAACCAGTATGATTTGGGGTAGATGAATTACTYACAAGAGAAGAGAATCCTGAAATGAGTTAGAGATGATTTAATCTGTTACTGTCTCATTGCATATTACCAGCTACCAGCATTAAAGAAGAAAATTATATACAGAGTTTCAGAAATGTTACTATTCATTGAATATTTCAATTAAGTGCCCTAATGTTATGAATTATTTTACTTGTTGGGATTCAGAAAGCCTTTGAAATTTTTTCAAAAGTAATAAAAAATCTAGATATTAGAAATACAGTTTTTTTTGTGCTGCAGAGTTTCATTTCAGTAATGTTAGACCTTTTTAGGGTTAGAATGCAGTGTTACAAATTCCATTGTGCAGACCTGAGGTCATTCCTGCAAACCTTCTTAACTCCACAGAATTTTAGACACAGAAGAAAATCTCTGTGATCTACTTGCTCATCTTTAGAAAGAAGGAACACAACAGCTGAGAGGAGAAACCTTTGCTGTCTATCCAATTGAATTTTGGAATAGGGAATAAGGTTAAGGACAGAGTATGGAAGGGATTTATGATGTAAGTTTTCCACAACTGTCATTGCAACTTTATGTAGAATGTGTATGTGTATATTCACAGAGTACAAACATTTTATCAGTGCTGAATTATTTTTTGAACCAAAGAGGTTAGTTGTAGAGATAAATATCATATTCTGCCCTTGAAACTTTTAAGACTCATTGTAATTACTACTCTCTGGGGAATAATTTGAAGAAGGAAAGTAAAGCACAGAGAAAATTGCAAAAATGTGGGTCTTCAGCATTTTGCTCTATATGCTATGGCAATATAATTTCTTACACATAAAAATCTAACATTAAATCGTTAAAAACACTAATGATCTGGCTTTTTTTTCAAAATGCTGAGGAGTCTTTGCGGCCTAATGTAGACAGTGACCACAAAAGATGACTCTTCTTTCTCACACCTGTATTGGCTTTTGTTTCTCGTTACTGTGCTGTCATGAGCTCCCTGTGGCGAGATTGAAGGGCGTTTGTTTTAAAAACCTTTTCCTGTGGTTAGGTGTCGGTGGGGCAGACATTTGTGGGGAAATAAACCCCACAGAGTAAAAGAATTAATTACTGTATAAGGGAGTTTCGGAGCAGGAGAGCACACAGGAACAATTCTGCTGCTAGCAAATTCTGCAAAAGGCAAAAAAAGAGAAAAACCACTATATTTTATATTAATCATTAAACAAAATATAGTGGAGCCTTTTCTCAGTTCTGCCTGGCTGAATGCATGGAGGTTTCAAAAAGCTGTTGAAATGTGGCTTCTACCTAATCTAGTGTGTCTAGTGTTTTGAGCCTACCCAGGATAAATTAGGCCCTTCAAGCCTCCTCTGAGCTATGAAGAGGCAAATATAATGAGAATGTGAAAGGCTTAGGCCTTAGAAAAAATGGTGGGTTTTTTTGTGTTACTGATTTCTGTGTGATGGATCTTCAAATGCAGGATGTCAAGAGGAGACCCAAAATGAGCTTAGGAGTGTTACCATCATGAAACCATCCACACCTTTGGAGCAAGAAGTGAGGCTTCATGCTACTGACTGGTGCAATGATTAAGTTAATTCCTCCAATGTGTTGGTTTTTTTCACAGACTGTGAATTCTTCTGTGTGTTTCAAGAAAGATGGTGAAATGTCCCCTTCAAATGAAATGGAAAAGTTGCAGGACATAACTTTCATACAGCTTCCTTCAGCTATAGATCTCAATACAACTTTCAAATCAATTAGATCTACCTCCACTTAAAATTAAGTTAAATGTTTCAGCAATCAGCCTTGGCTATCTAGTAGCCAGTAACTGCAGCAGCAGTTTCATTGAGTGGACTTTGAAATACCTTTTTTTGGAAGATAGATAGCAGCAACATCATTTGTGGTTTGAGTGACGCCTTGTAAATTCTTGCTTATGTCTTTTTGGAGAGGCGGCAAAAATTAAACACTCGAAAGTTACACACGTAAATCTCAGGTCTGAAGATTTTGAGCGCTTCATAAGATCTAACAAACCATTTATGTGTATGTGTTTATAATTGTCCCTGGGAAGATTTTTTCAACATAGCTTTGCAAGTGTTCATTTATATCCATGARCAGGATGAAGGTTTGCTGGTATGATATACACGGATAATGCACAAGGTATGCCCCAAGACTGACAATGTTATCTACAATGTTATCTACAGAAATGATTTTTGCTGCAACAGTCAGGTCTATAATTAAACAGGCTGATGGATTCAGCTGTTCTCCAGAGAAATTTCAGTTACCAAAAAAAGWTGCCAGACCTTGGATTATGGTAGCATATTCTTTACTTCAGGGGTCATGCAAAATGAGAATGTCCTGGTTTGGTATTAAATGTTGTGCACCATCTGCTGCTGACCTACATGACATAACAGGCTGTTCTGAAGCTAATTATTACAGGGATTTGTGCTGCAAGTGCAATGTGCCCAGCACCAGGGACAATGGAAGCAGTAATCCCATCATACATTTGCTGAGCAAGCCCTGAATCTGAGGAACAGAGTTTCCTTAATAACTTTTTGCATTTTCCCCTACCATTTGCAGGGTAAATGTTATTATTATCTCAAAGATGGTGGATAAACTGTACCATATAGACTCTGTCCCATGTCTTTCTCAGTCACAAGAATCACCTTGGAACAAGGGTGTTTTTCGGTCTGTGTCTGTTGGAGAAGGAGCCTCATTTCTGCCGGAAGAAGTTAGGGTGAGTGACGTGGCAATGTAAAACCCTGGGTGAGAGATTAAAAAATTCTGGTGGGTAAACTGTAACTCAGATGCTGCTGTGTAAATATACACATTTGAGGAGATTAGAGTTAAAAAGACCTGGGCTTGTCAGAGATATTCTCCTTCATGTAAGTGAAATGCTTGCCTGTAATGGTTTCATAGAAGAATTCTCTAGATGTTTTTCCATAGTCTCTCTCCCCCAAACCATACTGCCTCTTACCCCAGCTTATTATCTACTGTTATTTTGCAGTAATTTTTAGTAGCTTTCTTCTAGAGCTAAACATGCTGGGCTTGAGCCTTGAGAATCTCATTGCTGCCAATGTAGGATCTGCTGCACACATCTGGAATGGACAAACTCTTGATTTGAAAGCCGTTGAAGGCGTTGTTTGACTTCCAGTTCCAAACACATTTCATGTCTGGCTTGGATAAAAAAAAGGAATATGCCTTGCAGTTTGGATCCATGATGGAGAGGTGAAAGTACTAGATAAATTTTTTTGGTCTTTCTCCATTTCTAGCTAAAAAGTTGCTACCAAACTATTTGATACTGATTTTTTTTTTTTTAATGAAAGCAAATGGAAAAGGTTGTCTAGACTACAGAAGAACTCTGCTGAAAACATATGTAGCACTTCCTAGTATCATATTCTACCTTACTGAACATCCAGACCTAGTGACATCCAGTATTAGCTGCATGTAATGAAGCTCCTAAAACAAAAAAGCTGATGGCTGAATTAATGATTCAGTTTTCCAGTGTCAGATTATTTTTCCATCAGTAAGAGGAACTCTCATTAAATTATTTTGTTTAGCACAGGCTACGTTTTTCTTGTATGTCTTTTGCTGAGATCGCTCTAGCAATCAATGTCTTTACAGTTCAATTCAAAACACTCCTTATAGGTTCACATTTGAGAATTTGACTTCAATCTGATTATACACATTTATATGTACCTACTGTTATGTGACACTACTACTAACAAGAGGATTTTGTGTGACTATAGCTGAGATGCTAAGATAAGTACTGGCCCTACCTACTGCAGTCATGAATCAGCAATCTGAAGGCAGTGAAGTACAGTGCTTCCATGTATGAACTCACAAAGACTGACATGTAAATAAATAGCTTTAAACTCACAGGTATGCACCCCTTCAATTCACTCTGACTTCTACATTGCTGATAAAGGTATTGAAATTTGGAAATACTAATTGTCTTACTTGTGAAATAAATGAGCTTGAAGTTTTCCTTATGTCAATTCAGAACTGGGGAGTGGCCAAATTGTAAACAAATGAAGGGAACAAATTTTTCTTTCTTCCTGCAGTGAAATTTTTATTTCTTGTTTGTTTTGGATTAGCAGTTGTGGAACATTGAAACCAGAAAAAGGCTGAGAAATATATTTGGCCACCTGTCTGTAATTGGGGCTGGAATCATTGTATTCTGAGCAGGTGAGTAGTAAAATATATTCCCAGAAAGAGCCCTGCTGCTTTTACTCAGGCAAATGACCCATTCATTTAAGCTGATTTTCTTGGCTTTGTTCAAATGTGATTTACCTCTTCCCCCATCTCTCCCCCATCTCAGAAATCAGTAGTAGATTTATTGTATGACAGGAAAGCAGCCAAAGAGGATTTAACCTGTTTCTGCAGTCTCTGTTTCTTACTCTCCTTCCAAAAAACTGTCACCACTTGCAGAATTTCACTATGCCTTGGAGAATGTGACTGGTTTTGTGCAAAGCCTGAGCTTGAAATCGTTTTGTCTCCAGTGGGTCTGAACTTCAAATATCAAGGCCTGCCCTGTGCTGGGAAAATAGTGTGTAACTTAGATGGCCCCACGATTGATACCAAGACTCTGTCTGTCTTCCCAATTGCACAGCAAAGCACAGCTGTTAGGAGCTGCACACCTCTCTAGCAGTGTATCTGCAAAGAAAGGCCAGCTCATTGCTATCTGCAACTCGAGAAGGGATGGAGTTGTTGACCTTTGCATTGTCAAGGGTGTATTTTTAGTAGCAGGTGAATATTTTGCATTTAGGTATCATTTCAGTATGTGGGCTCAGATGACAAACATCAGATGTATTCTTGTGGGTTTTCTTCCGTCCCGCTTTCTGTTTCAGGTCTTTGATTCGCACATGAAGGGTCTGAGGAGAGACTTGTGCATGATGAATGCTTCTGTGATTTTAAAATCATATGTTAGTGTTCTGTTTTACTTAAATGGAAAGATCATAGCGAGGGTAGGCTGACTTTATTGTTAACTCACAATGAAACTAGTATCTCTTGATAGGAGCAGCAGTGTAGATATATTTTTGGCTTCACAAGATGTTCTGGTTGTGATTGCATGAGGTCTGCAAGGTGGAGGTGCAAGGAGGTGCTGRCGCACCAGCTGAACAAACAGTTAACAAACTGCAGTTGCAATTATGCTGTGTGGGTTAGGTTACAAGGATGCAGGTGTAACAMCCTGCCAGTGCCAAGTGGCATAACCTCACTGCAGTAAGAAATAGTTTGGGTTCACATTTCCTTCTGGCCAAAGCAGTGAAAACAACAGGAACTTTGGAGCAGAAATTGATGACAAAATTCAGTGTGAACCTGTGAACTACAGTTATGGTTGATGCATTAGGTTTTCCTTTACTAGGTTTGAAATTAACCAGATAATTGTAATATCAGGGCAGAGTTAAAATAACTGCACAAGGAGAAAAAAAATGGAGTTAATATTAATTGTTACTAAAATTAGAGCAGCATTCTTACACTAAACTTCACTGTGGAAGTTTCTAAAGTATCAATTGATTTTGGGATTACATTGTAATTGTTRTGGTTAAAAATAGTCCAACAGTACATCATCATGAATCTGTAAATAAATTTCAGTACCATGAAGTCCATTACACAAGCACAACACAATGACATTTCTTGCAGCAAGTCAGGTTTGTGTGTGCATTTTTAGTGCTTCTAACTCAATACGTATCTGAAAAATGTTTAAGAGCCATTGTGGAAAGTCTCCAATTACTAACCCTTATTAATGTAATTAAAATCCTTCAATAAATCTATTGCAATAATGTCAGATACCTGTTTCTCAGATACCCAGAAGGATTATATTGAACTTGCTGATTTTACTTCAGTGTCATACTAGTTTTAAGTGTGAATTTCAGCAGGAATCTCTTCTGATTTGTCATAGGATTAATGAAAGTAATATTCATAACAAATGGCAAAATATATTGCAAGGTATTTTCAGTATTTTCAGTTCAACCCCCGTATTAATGTGCAAAAGCCATATCTAAGAGCTAAACTTTRTCAGTAGCAGTGCATCCAGGCAGGGTATTCCTTCCTGCCTTTGGTAGACAGAAGATACTGGAACAGTGTTTTAGACTGATGATATTGTAGAACTGTGAATCCATTTCCTGGCAAGCAGCTGGTGCAGCAGTGTCAAGCTGTGCAGATTTTTCTAAAGCCTTGGAGTGGGAGGGAGAGACAAGGCAAGGGAAGGGACAGAACCAAAGAATGCAGGTAACTTGCCAGAAAGTCCTTTAGCAGAACAATGCAGTTTTACACTGCCTCTTAGTTGGGCATGGAGTCACACCTGGCTTTGGCAAAAATCACCTAGTGAAAGGATTTTTCATGAAGAACAGGCAATAGTTTACATTAAATGGCTCAGCAGCTGAACTGAGTGTAGATTAGTGGCATAGRCTGTGCTCGTGGAAAAGAAACTTGAGAGTCAGCAGGTGTTCCACCCAGCTGGAATGGGGCAGCTGCTTGGCTCCTTCCTGCTGCCAGTCACCTCCACAGTCAGGGTGTGCTTTGACAGCTGTTCTGTGCTTCCTTTTACTGAAACGCTGCTGTTCTGCTGCTTCACTCTGATGTGGTTTGCTTCTGAAGAAACACTGGAGTTGCTTTTCGTGTTCCATTGACATTAAACTTACGCTGTCTGTCCTCATCTGCAGTGGTTCACTACCAGGATTTGCCCATCACCGTGAAGTTCAGGTTGCTCAGCACTATGTTGGGATTCTTTGTCAAAACAAACAAATAATTTGCAGCCTGAAATTGTCACTGGCTGACCTGTTGCTGGCAATTTGGTCTAGAGGTGGTACATTGAATATCTGGCCTAGCAATCCTAGGGTGAAATTGCAGTCACAGACACTGAAAACCAGTTCCTTCCTTTCTTAGCAGTTAAAGTATATGAAAAAGGCATGTTGTTCAGGCAATTTTTCAGATTATCTTACTGATGTCCATTAGTTTCCTCTGTCTGTAATTCAATTAATTTTAAACCAGTTCTCTTCGTAGATAAGCTTGCTAGGGTTTTGATACTGGATTAGTAGGCCTTTGTAAATATATGGCCAAACAGAAATAATGTTTATCACAATTTCTTCTATCTATGTACCTTCACAGAAAAGTTTCGTAGTGTAATAGAAGTTTGAAAACAAGATATTTTGATTTTTTGAGTTTTGGAAAACTACTTCTGCTGCAATTGATTTGATATATGAGATTGCTTTTGCCCTCCTGACCATGTTTTCATGCCATTGTTGGTGACAAATAATCTGAAGAGGGAAATTTTAAATGAAATTATTTAAGATTCTTTATGTAGTGTCTGTCTGTGTGGGAGATAGGTCAGGTAATACTAATAAGAGGCAGAAGAGTAGAGTATTTACAAGCTGTTTGTTCTCCCAAAAGAATCTGAGGCTGGACTGTAGTGCTGGGGTTAAAGGGTCAGGGWAATTTATTGAAACATGTGGAACTGAGCTCTGAGAAGCTTTTCTTCAGGTAGATTCTGGGCCTTAGACATATCCTGGAAATACCCTGGGAGAAACCAGGTCTCTTGTAAGCCCTGTAGGCCACTTTGCTTAGATTTCTGTGGTGGCTTGGCTCAGGCAGTAAGACTCTATCCTACTCAGTTCTTCTGGTACTGACATGTGAGTCTGTGGCCTCTGAAAGGCAAGCAGAGAAGCTGTAGTTTCATGAGGGACAGTGTAGGCTATGAAACAAGGGCAAGGGAAGCAGCATTTGGAGTTTTGGGATYCTGCTCTGCCCTGAGTGTACATTCTGGGTCCTTGTTGTAGTTCATTTYAATGGCTAGACTCCAAGCTAAAATGCCTCTGTTCCTCCATCTGACCCTCCCAATCTATTCTGGCATCTGTTTTCTTTTTATTTTTTAGGCTATGACCTGGCGTCCTTGGCAGTCAAAAGTCCTTGCTACACAAGGTGGAATGAAAGATGGGATTTTGCATGTCTGGCGCATGAATTGTGAGAAAATCATCCAAAGTGCAATTACAGATTCACAGGTGAAATTTTGAAATGTCTGCATACTTAAGCTATGCTGTTTGTGTATAGCTGTGCTGATTTGGCAAACTCCCACTGACTTTGAGGGTGGTTCAGCAGTGAGAGGAACAGCAAGAATTTCTCTGGATGTGCAGTTGTGCTGTGCTCAGCACCACCATGTGTGATTGACTCAGAAGCAGTTTGTTGTTTCTCATTCACCACTTCTGTCTCCATGCAGAAGAGATGGAAGAGGAGATAGTCTTGAAGCCAGACATTTTTCATCATCTTTCCTTTCTGGCAATAATAGTCTTGGCCAAAACTCTAAATGCAGAGAGAATGATGAAAGGGAAGAAAAATTCCCAGAGCATTGGGGTGAGGAGAGGTGTAAGAGTCAGAGAGAAAACATCTGTTTCTGGAGTTTGAATATTAGGAGACAAAGGAGCAGGTTCTCTGCTGTAGTAAAGCAGCATAACTTGGTCTGCTAGGGCTGTTACAACCTAGCTGAGGATGTGTTTTGAGGGCTTTTTTATACTAATAGGTTGTTACCATGCTTAGATAGGACAATAAAGCAATTGTACTTTGAAGAGTTGAAAACAAGTAAATGGCCCTTCTAAAGAAATAGATAGATAGATAGATAGATAGATAGATAGATAGATAGATAGATAGATAGATGATTTTGCATCTCATGATGCAAGGATACTGAACCAGCTATCAAATGATATCTAAACCAAATCTCCATGTGTTATTTAGACATATCTGCGATTTAATGAAGGATTTTGCTGTGAAGAAATGTGGTGCAGAGTGTTTCCCTTGCACCCTGACAGAGAAACTGGAGTTCCTTATAGCTCTGTATTGTTCCATGGTGCTGTAGGGCTACACCATATGCAGAGATTGTTTCTTGCTATTAAGCCTCCTTTTCTCTGGTGTTATTCATGAACAGAAAAGACCAGATCATTGCTACAGAGACATATTCCTGCTWATGAAGACTCCTAATAACTTACTATAAGAAATTAAAAATTGGAAAAAATTGTGGATATATCAAAATATGATCAGAATAAATGCTGTGGTGGATGATTGAGACCTAGATGGTTCTAAGTCAACCTCAGACACTTTTAACCACATAAGTTTTACACCCACTGAAATGTGTTGGGTACGGGAAGACTCRGACGCTCAATGTGAGATCAGCAAGCTCTGTTTATTTCGGTAGAGCATCCAACTTTATGCACACAATAATAAGCTTATGAATATTTTGCAAGCTAAGCAACTTATTGGTTAAGCTATACTATTAATCTTCTTTATTCTCTCAGGCTTACATTCTTTTTTTCTCACGTCTCTCTGTCTGCTTGTCATCACATCTAGCTAGGCTCAAGGACACACTATCTTGCAGGTGCAAAATTCAGCTAAACTATCTTCAGTACTTTTCTAGCTCTGTTCAGCTAACAAGCAAAGGCTTACATGACTTCTGTCRTAAAACATTCTCAACAAAAATGATCTGTCAAACTGTAACAGAATTTCATTTTATAAACCTCTTGCAAATGCTGAAGACCCCAGCTAAGAATGAAGACCTATCAGCACCAGTAGAGCACTTTAGTAATTAAGGTTGACTGTCACTTAGCATATTCAGAACAGAATGACAATTGAAAGATAGTAACCTTTTTATAGCACTGGATCAGTTTTTGAGATGCTTCTGATAGAACTATCAGAGTAATTTACTAGAAAAAAAAAAAGAAAAAGAATAATTTTGGATGTAATGTCCACTCCTTAGGAAAGTTGTTGTAGATCAGTGAGAGCATACAGGCAGGCAAAATATGTATTTGCTTTGAAAATTACCTGACCTGAACATGGAAACAATGAAATAAACCCAGAAAACTCCACTCAAACCCCATGCAAATGAATAATTTCAACTTGTCTGATTTCTCCCTATTGCCCTCCACTGCTTTTTGACTTAAGCTGTAAATCAAATTTCAATCAGTGTTATGGATAGTTTTGGGTGCCTCCAAAGATTACAACTCAACATCCTCCTTCAAAGTCATTACAGACACTGAACAGACACAGCATAAGGAATTCAATGAGTTGTAAAATCTCAATCCTAAATATTGTCAAAGATTGGGTATATTTCAATAACTTAAGAAGGAGCAAAGCTAGAAAATTGATCTCTACTGAAATAATTTAGTGGTGTTGAAATTAAAGTAAAAAAGTTTAGGAGGAGCTCATGTAGCTCAGCACCAGGACAGCAGGTATTTGCATTTAGCCATAGTGTTTCCAGAGAGCCACTCTCTCAGCTTCACAATCTAAGGGCAGACTTTGCATTGGTAACAGTGGCCTTCATCAGGTACCACAGGGCTGCACAGTTCCTCACATGTTTGTCCTTGTAGTATCTTGAACTAAGAAGTGCCATTCTCTTGTGCTCGGTACGAGAACTCGGGTACGAGTGATGGGAGGACACGGGTTGCTCACATTCATTTTAGCACGTCACACATCTTACTTTCRTGCTTCCTTTTAGGATGTGGTTTATCTGATCTGCTTTAGAAACTACTACTCAGAAGATTTTTTTTCTCTTGGGGGTTTAGCTTACCAATGTGACTGTCAGTAACTCACCCAGCCAGAAAAGGCAAAGTCCAGTAACTTCAAGGAAAAAAGCTTCAAATTTCTCTTGCTGCCATGTGCCTGAAAACCTCATGTGTTTTCCTGGCGTTGGCATAGCCCTAAAAGGTACAGGAAGTCTGTGAGGTAAATGCAGCTCTTGAGAATCTCAATTTAGGTGCAGATTCCTTCTACCTTCAGTTCAAGTTCAGCGTCTGCTTGTGGGTGAGATTTTTGTACAACCACGTTAATGAGTTTGGTACATTCTTTGTGCTGCTAGACTGGGTAGCTTTCTGCTTTCCATGTGCTGCTGGGCTGGGTAGCTTTCTGCTTTCCATGTGTAGCTCCCAAGATTTACTAAAACTGCAGACAAACTCAAAACACAATTCCACCAAATGGCTTAGTGGAGTCGCTGTTAAAATGTCTCTTTAGCAGTAATAACTGAGCAGCTGGAGACAGTACCTCATTATTGGATCAGCTGCTGCAAGCTGTCTGCAGGGCCTGTGCAGCCAGATGGGAAAGCTCAGCAGTGAGAGACCTTACCAAGCACAGATGAGACTGACGTTGTGAATGCATGGACARCAATTGTTCAGGTTCAATGTGTTCCTTTGGCAGAAATGTCTCCTCAAAGTGGTGCAGACAGTTAAAGCCTACTCCCTATTAACAATATATTTCCTTCAGCTCCTTATTAATACAAAAGCAGTCAATAGAGGATGATAGCTTCCCACATCCTATGCAGCATGTTTCTCTGCTACAGTAAAGTGGAACAAGCGATAGTGTGGGTGCTGAAAATGACTGACATAATCAGTGTAGAATTCTGATGTGTCTTTCCTTTTCTTTTGTACATGTTTTATTTTATAGGTAACAAAGGGAGAGTCTTGCATATAACCCCAAGCTCAGATCAGAGCAGGTTCATTTTTGTTGGAGTGGATGGGATGTCTTGTCTGTGGAAACAACATGGGTCTGGGGGGAGCCCGCACAGCAACAGAGCTTTTTAATAACAGATATTTTAGCTCATTCTTGTGACTTTTTTTCTTGAAAGACAGTGATTAATGTATTCAACCCATTCAATAATTCAAAATATGTGTCTTCCTTCCAATAAAAACATGGCAAAGGACAGTACAATTTAGTTAAAAGAACAAAATTTCTTATCAGTCTGTTATGTGAAATGCTAGTAGCTTGTCTTACCTTAAAGAAAAAATATCCTAACTCTGAAGAATAATGTAATGTATATTTCAATTATATTAGCAAACATGGAAGGAATCCAACCTGTGTAAAGCACCAGCATAAAGTGTTAGGTCCTGCTTTTATCTTTGATTCTTGCAATAAATTTTACATTACCTTAGCACTCCCATTGGTAACCACATATTCATGTATATTGCCTTGAATCATTCAAAGAATATGATGAGCAGAGACCAATTCAGAGATCTGCCTTGTTCTGTGTATCACATAAATTGTCATATGGAATCTGTCTAAATACTCCTAGAGTTCTACGTTAAATATGTAATTAAATAGAAATGATTTACAGGGAATTGTTTATTGCTTTCATAATGGTAATAATAACTGGCATAATTAGGAAAATGTCTTAACTAGATTTTTAATTGCTTCTTTTCCTTAAACCCACCAACTATATTAGACAGTGATTTAAAATACAAAAAAATTGCATAATAATTCTATTATTTTRCATAGATCTGTAATAAGCTAATTAAGAATTCAGATGGGCATAGGCGCATGCTATTTGGGCCGAACACAACTGTTAGTTCATTTCATAGGGGTGCCAGTTAAATTCTGGTTGCCAGAAAACTGCAGCTGTCACCATATTGTGAATTTTATTTAGTGCTCACAAGGAGTAAACCCTTGGACTTTAACGTATGTTTGCCTTGCAACATTTGTAGACTGCCAACAGCTAAAGTAAGGCTGTCAGGACTGGGCCTCAGAAGCTATTCAGATACAGATCAGTAGTGCTCTTCATTGTGTTCTGCCTACAAACACCTTTGCTTTCATTGTTAGGAATGATCAGAGGCAAGGGGTAAGGATTCATTCTTGCATTTTTATATTAAAAGCCCTCTGAGCTCAGAAACTTGTATTGTTTGGAGTCTTTTCTTTTCTTTTCTTTTCTTTTCTTTTCTTTTCTTTTCTTTTCTTTTCTTTTCTTTTCTTTTCTTTTCTTTTCTTTTCTTTTCTTTTCTTT
>JACDOX010000043.1:3146865-3218701 GCA_014549065.1 Cardinalis cardinalis | reverse complement strand
TTTATTTAGAATGTTTCCTGTAGCTGGGAAAAATTAGGATATTAGGGGACTAGAGCAGTGCCAGTCTGTGAAAAATTACAGTGTGGTCAAATGCAGGAACAGAAACAGACAGGGGCACAAGTTATCTCTGTAAATGAATGTGAAACCATCATGTCTTTAGTTATCATGATTTTTAAAACCTCATCTTGTGCTGCTCATAAGTTATGTGGTCGCTAACTTCAGCTCTGGAAGGTTGAGACCCCTCAGGTGTTTTAGCTAGTAGGAAATTGCAATAAACCTGCTACTCAACTACTGGGTTCTCATGTCATCTCATGTGGTCTTCAAAGAAGATAAAAAAATGATAATATTGGTTGTCAATTGAGAAATTGCTACCAAGAAGCTGATGTCCAAGTGTGGGAAATAGCTTATACTGTGCCTATCTTCTAATATGAGCAAGTTTGTTTCTAGAGATTTTATCAGACAATTAGAATCTGATTTAAATACTCAAAATAGTATTTTAAATATTTTAAAAGGTTTTAGGAATATTACAAACGTTTCCGCCCATTTTGAATGTTAAAAAAATTAGTAGAATTAGTTTCTTTGCTCATGCATTCTTTAATTTGCCCAGAAATTCTCTCTTTCCCTTGGCAGCACCTAAATTATATTTATATCATTTATATCCAGTATAGGAAAAGGTGCATGACACAAGATGGGAGGCTGTAGCATGGAAGGACCTGACCAATACTGAAACCATGCACGTTTGGTTGGATGCTGAAGTGTCGAAATAAGAAAGGCTGTTTCTCAGCCTAAGAACTTSTCATATCTTAGTTACTAACTGCTCAGTGTTGACTAGTCAAGCTGTATTGCCCCAGATGTATTTAAGCAAAATATCTGAAAGTGGGAGAAGCCACTGATTTCAAAAGCCCATAACTACRAGAGGACCTTGTTTGTGTGACCTGTAGATCCACTATGTGACCATGTCTGAGAAGACATCTAAGTGTGCATTCTAGACTGTAACTAATTTGAAGTGAAATTAAATGCATACTCTAGTGCTTTTTTCTGAATGTGCAGAGTGTGAAGCTGCTGAAAGTTCACCACGTTCTTGCATAGCTTCCTCATTCTGCCAGTGCAGAGGTCTTTACATATGAAGTCTTGGTCAAAATTTGAAATCCTGACTTCCTCCCTGTAGAATATGGCATTCTTTTAGCTCACTGCCACTTACATGCCTGGTATGTTGCTCAGGCCCAGGATGAGACAGAAATCAGAACCCATTTCTAAGAACTCAACTTGTTCTTTGTCTGTGGTCTGTATCCACTGGCAGCTGAGTCTTAGGGGTGGCACAGAGGTTTGTGAAAATTTAAGTTGACTTAAATCAGATCTTCATCCCAACAGTCCTGTCTAAGATGGGGCACTGTACAACATATCCAAAACTTAAGGTCAAAACTAGTTTTTGCCTGAAGAATAACTTCATTGCTCATACAGTACATGTGTCTTTCTCCTCAGGTAAATCAATATGACAAAACAATCATCTGGAATATTATGACTGAGAAATCCATTTGTTCCCACACTTAAAAGCACTAAGTCTGGCTGATGTGCCCAGTTCTGCCCCTACACCACCTGATTTGATGCTACCTATGTACATGTTCTGTGAGTTTCTGTGATGCATTTTAATACCTGTTACTTCCCTCCAATTATCTCATATAGCCAGAC
This sequence comes from Cardinalis cardinalis, assembly GCA_014549065.1. Taxonomy (NCBI): domain Eukaryota; kingdom Metazoa; phylum Chordata; class Aves; order Passeriformes; family Cardinalidae; genus Cardinalis; species Cardinalis cardinalis. The sequence goes on along the minus strand of JACDOX010000043.1, from coordinate 3,217,012 downwards.
TGAGAAGAAAACAGTGACATCAAATCATCATAGCATTTTTCTTAGCTAGTGTGGGCTCCATTTCACAGTGGTGAAACTCTGTGGTGAAAGGGCTCATATCAAGCCTCTTSAGCAGAGACCTCCCCACCTAGAGGAAAATGCAGTTCTCTTTTGCTCTTGCTGCTTCTTTTATTTACAGGTTTATGCTACTGGCAGTAGTGACAGAGGGTGAAATTCTGTTTTTACCATGTAAGTCCAATTCTACAGGCTTATTTTATGCAATTCACTAGAAACATCCACATAAAAMCCCACAATTTTAAAAGTATTTTGGAGTAGGTCCTAAATTTCAAGGTAGAAGAGGAAAACTGCACATTTTTCTGTTGCACATTTCTTCATGCATTAAAAACTTCTCCWTGGTCAGAACCTATCCTTCCTGATTTCTAAGGTTCTCCAACACTTGGCTCAGAACCACCATCTGGAAAATGGAGAAATACTTGAACTGAGAGGGATTTTCCACTGACAAGGGTGCTGTTTGTGGCTTCTGGGGAGAAAGAAAAATCATGCTGAAGAGGAAGTACAATGATGAAATAATGCAACAGCAAGATGCAAGAAAGGTAGTGAAAATATGAGCAAAGAAATGAAGCAAGACTAATCTATGGGAAGGGTGAGATAGGCCTAGGAGGACTACTAATTGATAAGGACAATTTTGTTCCCTGAAGGTTTTTAGAATTAGTTTTTGCCTAAGCAGGGGTTTGGTAATTTGCAGGAATAAAAAAATCTGAAATATCTTATTTCCTGTGTGTTTAAACATAGAATCAAGTCACTGCTTTGGGTGTTGGTAGCAGTCAGTGGGTCAAATTCTCCTCTCAGTTTCACTGATGCAATCTTATTTGTCTGAGGGTCTTTTTCTCTGCTCCTGCTTTGCTTTTGTGTTTGTGTGTCCCTTTGTGTGTACGTATTGTATGTCCAGACCAAGAGTGAAAAAACCCATTTATGAATAAGAATAGGAGTATGGAAAATTCTGACTGTGTAATGTTTGTAATAAAGGGAAAAAAAGATGCTTTTCATCATCAAAACTTCCAGTAGAGATCCCTGTAGTTCAGGCCTTCTTTATCTKTACCCTTCCTTCTCTGTGAGAAAACTACTGTCTCTGAGATCAGGCAAATGCAGTTGTGTAAAAAAGTTTTAGTTTTTGCCTTCTCATTGTGTTTGTAAGTAGTGCTTAATTACTAAGGATGGATGGAGCAATAATTTTAAAATTAAAATCAATGCGAAATATCTCCACCATTGAATGTTCCCTGCTTTCTCTTAGATAATGCCTACCTCCAAGTAAACACCTCTTGAAGCAACACAAAATAAATCCAAGTCCTTTTTGAGGTGCTCATGGCATTGAAAATGCCTCTCTGTTAATACAGAAGCAGGCAAAAACATTTTTCACAAGAGGTCTATTTGCTACTTGACAGATGCTTGTTGAAGCGCTTAAAAATTTCACTGCATGTCTGAAACAGCACTACTGGCATCATAAAATTAAGAGTGCTTTATATTATCAACAGCGCTGTATCATATTGATACAGTCATGTCATTTCTCTGAGGCATGGGTTTTCAGAAAATTTTTTAAACACAGTGCTGCTTATTTTGGTATGTTTTGCAAACATTTAACATGTATGGAACATTACACAGGTAGTAAACAGATCCTACAGATAGTACATCGACTATCTATGCTGCAAGAGACAGAGCTTTCCATGCAAATTGACAGCTSAAAGCAGCGGATTTTTATAGCCATTGCTTTATTAAATGCAAAGTACATAAAGGGATAAAATCTAGAGGTTTCAAATACAAGACAGTTAGAAATTTAATACCTATGTCCCACAATTGCTGCAACTTAATTTTCTGAAGCTTAACAATCCACTACACCTATAAAACCAAGAGCTTTGCTGCCGAGAAACAAAGATTTTTAGGTGTCTGCACTTGTACCTAGGACACCATTAACTTTCAGAAGTCCAGGTACAAAAGAGTATACTATATAAACTATAAAGAGAGCTATAGATACTCAACAAGGAGTGAGGACCCAAACATGGATTAGACTCCTGATTTGAAATACCAGTCCGTGTAGAGCTCAGTGTGAACATGCACTACAGGGATGTTGGAATCCTCAGTCCCAAAATACCCCCAATGACTCCATGGCTGATGGCGTAAGTTATAAATGCCATTGTAGCAGAACTACATCAAGCTGCCAAAATTCAGTGTGAGAATACCTCTTTTACCAGACTAGTGAAGCTGTTTTTAAAAGCCCATTTCATTTACAGAAATCACGTGGCCCAAACCCAATCTRTTAGGCCCCTCCTATGGTTTTCCTTATCCACTCAAGGTGTCGCTTTGTGAGTCGAGTGTAGACACCAGGGCCACGAGCATTGCCACATTCCTTCTTCCCAAATGAAGTGATGCCTCTCATAATATTATTACATCTTAAAGGTCCACCAGAGTCCCCCTAGAAAAAAGGGAAAATACAGTCATTCAAGTCAACAAAAGCTAAAAAATGTTTCCTTTAAATAAAATTTTCACTAGTTAGATGGGGAAAATAAAAAAGTAGCCAGTGTTATTAAGGATCTTTTTTTCCTCCTTGGAAATTAGGATTTTCGACAGCAAAACAAASGAAAAAAAAGGCTTCATAGAATTCAATCTAATCTTTCAAGTGTGCATAATGGGGAATGAATCTAGCTCAGTGCTAGGGAAGAATCAGTCTCTTTGAAAATGAAAAAAAGCTGAAAACTTTCCTCATGGAATGTGTAAGCCGCCAGAAATTCAAACCTTTTTAAATGCAATATTTAAATCTTTTAAWATGTGGTTGTTCTTACACAGTTGTGTACTTGACTTGGGACCCATTTAAAACGCTTTTTATCAGAAAAACCTATTTCAAAGTCTTCTGACATCAAATAAGTTGTCCCACTGAGATTAGCTACTTGCAAATGGGCTTGTAAGCTGTTTTATGGATATTTTAGTATTAAACTCATTTTATTGAAGGTGAGGATAGCTATCTGCCATGCCTGGATACAGCTGCAATATTGAAAAGCTGTGAAGGTGAATTTACTCATCTTAAGTTATGATTTTAAAGCTTGGAAGAACAAGCCTTGGTAAATTCACTGGCATTTGATAAAATTCTTCACTGATTTTAAGGGAGACAGAGATTGTAAATGTGTAATGCTGGTACATTATATTTTATTTTTATTATACAATTTATGCAGTCATAGTAGATATACTTACACGACATGAATCCTTATTCTTAGCTCCTGCACATATCATGTTCTCTGTTATGACCGGTTTGCCATTATAATGCTTTTTATCGTTGCATATTTCCCTCCTGATGACAGTGATATTGACTTCCATCAGGGCACTAGGGACCTTGCCTGGACGATTCGTAGTTATACCCCATCCTGCTACTGTGCAAACTGTTCCTGGTTTGGGATCATCATCTGAAGGAGGCAGGGGGATTGTTTTCACAACTTTATTAAGTTTTGCTCTTCCCTGAAGCTGTGGAAGATATGGAAAATAGGTATAATAGCACAGAGTCTAACAGAGGCTCTTGCATATTAACCATTGGATCTTTCCCATTATGGTAATTAATGCAATCCCTTTCTGAGATTCCTCAATTCTTTGTGACAGTAGTTATGTTATCAATGTAAGAGTGGGAAATTGAGTATTCTTTGTCTCATGAGAACCCACTTACCTTCTACTGATCTATTAGCTCTAAAAAACTTCTTATTTTACTTCTCTGCCTCTCAGACCATTTAGAAGACAAAATAACAGTAATTACTGATGCTGGCAAAATTGAAGATCAGAAAAGCCAGTAATTTTTAATTAGAACTCCTTTTCAGACWGAACGTTAGTGCTTTTAACCAAATGTTTTATCTGCATGTGTTTTTATTCCTTTATGGAAAAGCCAGAAACAGAAATATCTTGATCAAGCTCCAGAATGTGTATACTAGCCGTGGCAACCATTACAGGAATTGTTGATTGCCTTAGTTACCAGTGCATCCCCAATTCCCCAGGCTGCTGGATTAGAAGACCAGACTATATCACCCAGAAAAAAAGGCCCCAGAAACTCCCTTGGCTCATCTCCCTCGATGAGAAGAAGGAAGAAAATAGTTCAGTGTAGTGTGTATATTGCATAAGTGATATATAAATCTGTACCTGAAGCAGCATAATGTCATTTTCCTTGGTACTGGGGTCATAGCATGGRTGAGGAATGTCTTTTGCAATCTGAAAAGCTTGCTGTTCTTTTTCTCTTTTATTCGATGAATGGGCTCCAAGAATAACTTTGCTTTTTTTCCTGAGGAGAGGACTACATGGTTACTTGGATTCACTTTGATGTAACCCTAAATTTTTTGCTGGTAATAATGTGGTGCTATGATGACCAGCTGCTACAGTCTCTTTTTTCTGCTACAGCCTCTTTGCCTGAAAAGCAACAGTAATTTAGAAATATCTAAAAGGTGACCCTGTTCATACAACAGCTAAAAGAAAAATATGACTCAGTGAATCAAACTTCATACTATCTTATTTTCATCTTCCTAGGAGCACAGAAAGGTTTCAGGTACTTGACTCTGTATCCATCCTTATTGTTCCCTTTTGGGAACCGAATGAGWGGTGAATCTGGTGGATGCACCAGATTTGTTGTGGGCGCTTGTCTCACCAACAGTGTCCTCTGTAATTTGTCCTGAAAATTTAGGAAAATAGGCCACAGCACTGTTAGTTCAGATATGCTGACTGTATTGAAATGTACCATTGCTTTACTCTAAAATATTTCAACACCATTTTCTGCATCTGTGTGAGACCCAGCTCATTCCTCTTCTCTAGGTTTTTCTGCRACTTCCTGTCCTTCCAAGATCCTCAAGTGGTGGCAGAGTTGTGCCTGCTGTGGCTCTCTGACAGAGACCAGCAGTCTGGCACTCCTTGGCCAAGCAGACATTACTAACTGACCACAGGTACAGCTGCTTTTGGGCAAACAACACATCCTACAGCTGAACGGGAGAATATTCTAGGAGATGTGTATATTGGCACTCATTCATGTCTTATTGTGGAAAATGCAACCCTGGGGAAGCAGAYGCTCCTTTCTTTCATCTATTGAGAGCTCTCTATTGACTGAGCCATCATTAGGTTAATAATTAATTGTATTTTCTCTTAAATGGCATCTCGTTTGGAAACATTCTTTACTTTCTGTTAATACACAGCTTTTGGGCCCAGTGCTCTCTTTATAGTAGGTCCCACAGATCTCCCTGTCTGGACAAGGACAGGAGAGATGGATACATTTCTCTGATATCTGCAGCTTCCAGTGGCTCACTGGTCCTGGTCAGGCTGTTGACAGAGCCTGTGTGAGGTCTGGCTCAGCAGCAGCTTCAGTCCTCCTCACAAAAGCAAGTAGGGGTGGGATGTAATTCAAAACTCGCTTCTTGCCTTGCTGAAGGACTCAGTAGAGCTAAATATCCATTTGCATCTTGATTTGGGCMGGAGAAGAAAGATGGCTGGCAAGCCAACATACCCAGCAAGGCACAGTGTCTCCTGTCATCTCTTTGGAGGATTTCTGCTCCCGTGTTAATCACATGCTTTCTTTTCTGCAGTGAACTGTGTATCTCTTATACAATAAAATTACAAGAATTAATTTTATTTTTCTCAGAGCAGCAGTTTAGACTGGACACTCCTCTCACTTAGTGTACAGGTTGACTGAGAAAACAGGGATAAAACTTTTCCTCAAATTCACTGCTTCAGTATTGCTATTCTATGCTAATGTGCAGCTAGAAGTTTTTAAATATCCCTTCAGAAACAGAGGAGATCAGTATACTTTGTTATATTTTTTAATTCACTGTAACAAATCTGCTGATAGAACCTATAAAGCACAGTAATCAGAACATGATCGTGGTCATGATAAATGGATAAAATTACCAGATATACTAACTCTCCTGCTTGAACAGAGATATCAGACACCCACTAAGGACAATCTCTGAATCAGAGTAAGAACTTACACTTTACAATGTGCGGCTGTTAACACCCAGTTTTCCTTAATTAAAGCTCCTCCACATAYAATTCCTCTTTGTCCCTTGATTTGGGCCATGAATGGTCTCGAGTGTGGCGCCACTTCATTTCCTCCAATGATATCCACACACAAACCTAAAAATGTAAGCCACAAGACACACAGCTGAGCTGACAAATACTGTAAGACACTCCAAGTCTCTTAGAAAACTTGGCTGTTGTAATTAGRAAGGATACAGACACACAAGTATGCACATATGTCACAATGATGGTCTTCAGGGTAGAATTTTAAAACTGCTCAGCAGAATTCATTACATTTCAATAATACTGAAACGAGATCAGTTGGGTGAGCTTGGGCAATAACCCCACACCAAAGTTTTGTTGCTTTTGCATAGATTTCTTTTCTTGAAGATTACTGATATGGTTAATTTCTTAGCTTTAATTGTGAGTAACAATCTCTCGTATCTCCCACATCTTAAATACTGTGCAGGGAAACTAGACTATGTGGTATAAGCCACATTAYGTGAATCTGTTTTCCAGAAAAAGAGAAAATCAAGCAGTTAAGGTATGTGTATGGCTCTGGAAAGAAAGATRAGATAATCATTATGTTTTCTACTCAGAACTCCTCCAAACAGCTTGGACTTTGCAGCTTTACTTAAGACCTATTCAGAAATTATTTTGTTTGTGTGAAAGACCRAACACATGCAGACAATTGAGAGGAACTAATTATAAGAATTCAAATAATAATTGTGACTAYTTCCTTTACATTAATACATGTTAGCTTAACTAGAATTCTGTACATCAGGACTTACCTCCAAAAGTATTAAACTGCGTACTTACCTCCCTGAATTGCCAGGAGAATGAGAGCAGTGAAGGTGTACAAAGGGAGGAAAGCACCCATGATTTCTGTCTGATGTTCCTTCTTGTTCACTCTTTAATATATGTCTATCTACCAATCTATCAATATATATGCATCAATGAAGAGGATGTGGGTTTTGCTTTTCCTCTTAAGGGGGTAACCATGGCAAGGAAACCCTCCCCAGCGATGTACCTTACAGCAGAAGTGTTACTGAGAAGTTGCGTCATCTGCTGTGGTGTGAAGACAGGCTCTACCCCGCTTTGTGTTCTGTCTGCAGCATCTGCAGAGAACTGATGTACGAGTATAGGGGGGAGACACAGGGGGACTCAGCTCACATAAATTTGGGCTGATTCAGTTGTCCACATGAAGTTGTATACTTTCATACAGGACACCTCAGGTGGCTTCCAGGTCAGACATAGATTTCAGTCCATTCTCCTTCAATGAAGTATCTGTTCTGCTCAGGAGACCCTCAGGGCCAAGGAATCTGATGTTTTCTCATTCCAGGATGTGATCCTACCTCATTAGGTTTGCAGTGGCCAAGATTTCACAAAGCACTGAGTGTGGTTTCATGGCCTATAGCTAAGTGTTTTAAAGTGTCTTAAAGTGTTTTAGGTCTGGTGCAGAAGACTGTCAGTCTTCTGAAGATGCTATGCCAGGTTTTCCAGCTCTGTGTCTGTGTCTGGAAAGCCCACAGTATCTCAAATGTGACTAAATGCTGAGTTTTAGGCAACTGAATTGAGTCCTGAAAGCTCAGGGTAGTTGGGCACTGGCACAGGCTCCCAAGGACAGTGGTCACAGCACTGGCCTGACAGAGCTCAAGAGGTRTTTGACAATGCTCTTAAGCACAGGGTGTTGTTCTTGGAGTGTCCTGTGCAGAGCCAGGGGTTGGAATTCAGTGGTCCTGGTGGGGCTTCTTTCAACTCAGGGTATTCTGTGATTCTGCGAATAAGTCTTATCTAGGGCCTTGTATAGGCACAATTTCTCTCTTGCAAATATATCCCCAAATAATAAAAATAACTTTCATTTGGAGTATCAACTATTCTATAACTGATCTATTCTATGACTAGTGAAACATCACTGTCACGCAGACKGGAAGGTTTCTTGAAGTCTTGAGCCCCACAACAGGCAACCTGCAGAAAGGACCCCACAACAAGAGCTTGCAGAAATCTTCTGAGTTCTTGCTGTATCATATCTTGAGCTCATTGGCCCAGCACCATGTGAGTTTCACCTGTAGAAGACCTTGGATAGACTTTGCTCAAATTTGCTGTTACTCTCCCTTTTGGGACAGAGGATAACTTGGCAGGTGGAGATGTAATTTTAGAGACTGTGGAGCTCTTTRTCACTGATGTGTCTTTGTTGAGACACAGTCACCTATGTGACAAGGTGACAGCTCCATGCACTGCTAAAGCTCAGATTTACCAAGATTTAATTTTCTGAAATTTTTCTTCTCATTACTAGCACATTCCCTGTAATTATCATCACTTTGTAGCACTGATATTCTTTTTTACACTGTTTTCCTGGACACCAGGTATCATAGGTACAATCCTATCTTTTATCAGTCACAATTATTTGACAAAGTCTGATTTTATGATGTTTTAATTAGCACTCTTATGATGTTGAAGATGTTTCCTGTCTGGACTATGCAGAGGCATGATCAGGATGAACACTTGTGAGCAAAAATCCTGTATGTTCAGACATGATTAAACTTGTAGTGCTACAATGATTCATCCTTGGATGGTCCTGTGTGAGGAGCAATGGCCAGTAAAAAGAGGTTTGGCATGTATCATCCTATGTTTGCCTGATCTGTTTTGAAAGACATGGAATAAAACATTAGCAAATGTTYGTAGATGTTTTCCAAGTAAATAGGTACAGGTTAATCTATGCCTGCTATCTAAAACCTGATTACTATGGCCTGTTTATACTATTTTTCAATTTCTAGTTCTATTTACTTCTAAATCATACTTGTAAAGGTGTTTCTTCTGAAACTCCATAGGTATATCCATGCTTCTTAGGTATATCCATGCTTCTTCAAAAATCCCTTCCAATTCTGAGAGACCCATTGACATTGATAATTAGAATTAGAAGTATGGAGTCCTAACTATTGTTCAGCATCAATTGATGACTTTCTGTGCAAGCTCGTGAATGGCCTCTCTGACAATCTGCAAAATCCCCAATGGCACGGGTATTAAAGATCAGATTGATATGCACATAGCCAGTACCAATTTTGTACCTAAATGCTTTGTCAGAGAGTTATCTTCCTCTTGTAATTTACATCACTGAGGCTGAAAATTTGACATAAAGTTTTAGGCTGTGCACTTAGTTGGCTGGGCTCCTTTGGTTATGGCAGAGACTTAATTTATGGTGAAGTTTAGATTCTGTTGGYCTTTTGCATTTGAAGGGAAACCCCAACGCAAAACTTCCTTCTCAAGTCAAATTCTTTTATTAGCTCTCTGTTGCTTACTTAATTGGTCTTCAAGAGGAGAGAGGTATTGTAAGCAAAACACTCTGTCCTTTCTCCTCCCTACAGCACTCACAAAGCATGGCCACTSGCTCGGCAGGAGCTGCTGCCTGAGTAAGAGAACAAAGTGTGCATGCAGTTCTGTGACCAGCCTCTGCCTCTGGGGAGGGTTCCYGTGGGCTGCAGGATCACTTTCAGATCTGTGCATTACTGTGCTGAGGTCTTCTATGCCTTATCTTATACTCTGTCATTTTGACCCTTTTCCTTCCACAGCAACTCTGTTCCTTTTTCCTTCATGCTGCTTTCTTTGGTGATTGAGGTGAGCACCAGATGTGATTTTAGGACATTGGTTCAGGAGACCAATTTAAACTGCACCTCTAAACCTTCCAGGTTTGCTTGCACTGAGTTCAGGCAGTCTCAGCTCAGCTGGAGTTGTTTTCTCGAGCTGGGAAGGGAGGGCAGGACAGAGGTGCAGAGCTGGCAGCTGCCAGGAGCAYGGCAAGGCAGAGCTGCCACACTCTCCCTGTCTTCTCCTTGGGCTACCACATCCCCAGTCCCACCTCAGTGTGTCCCTTAGTGGCTGGGAGACAAATTCCCAGGGACTTGCTGGGGAAAGGGCAGAATATATGGTGGGGCATACCTATTTTATTTCCTTCTCCAATACCAGTGCCTCATGGTACTTACCTGGYTGTCTTTTCTGCCTCAGCTGTTCACTCAGTGTCCCTGTTTCCATTTATTTGCTATGTGATACCAGCGGAAAATGTCRAAGCACAGAAATACAAGTAGATGTAGTAAACTCAGGGAGTCCTCAAAGCCTTGCAGCAAATCAGCATTCCTTCTATGATGTTGCTAGTACTTGCCAGAAAGAATCCAACATTAGATATTATGCTGTAGGAACAGAAGCCTTCTATTGTTTGGCCTGAATCTGTTTCCTATTTTGTCTCTTATTCTGCTTTCCAATCCAGCTATTTGAGGGCAAAGCCATAAAGGACAAACATAATTATGCTTTTAGGACTCTTTCTGCAGRGATTACCTGTGGATAGTCTCCAGTGGGTGAATAATTCTGGGATTAGATGGAGAATGGAGAATGACTTTGGGGGAACTGGAGCTGGTTGTTTTAAGAGCTGATGAATTCTAATAGTAATTTGTTTTCTTTTAAAAGAGCTTTGGAAGAGTCTTCTGAAACATGAATTGTCCTGCACCATGCGCATATTTTCAAACTGGGTTCTAACTAATAARATTCTGTGATGCAGAAATAAACATTTCTATGCTACAATCTCATTCAACAATGAGATTGAGACTGAGAGCTGCCATTCTGTAATTCTTGAATAAAAATGAGAKCTAGTTATTTTGGGCAGGTTATATTTCAGATTATTTCTAAAGATAATGAATCAGGTAGCAAGTGTTGTAACTTTTTCACACAAGGGCAGACAGGGTTTTTTTGTAGTGGTTTGCCAGCAAGGTGTGCAAGACATGCATGCAGACASAGAGGTCTACAATACAGAAATGTCTTTCTCACCAATTTATCTTTTTTTGTGACCACAGATTGGATTTTGTTTTGTGTTTGGCAGTTTCAGAGTCTAGGGTTTTCTGTACCTGAAAGCTGCACCCCATAAAATTATTTTTAACAGAATACAAATTTCTTTGTCTTACATGTGTGTGGCTGGTCTTGATCTGTCTTTTATATCCTCCTTTCCATAGCTTATAAAATAACCGATGTTTGACAGTTTTCAGTGGCTTTTGTTAATTTACATATGAATATTTTTCAGTCTTTCAACTGAAGATGTTACCTGGGCAGTAGAATTCTGTGGAGCARTTGCTGGCCACTGATGTACCTTGGTCCACAGGAGTGACTTTTGTACTTTCTGTGCCCTGAGATTACTCAATCTGGGTCCACAGTTTAGGAGCAACTTTTGAACTCCACATGCCCTGACTATTCCTTCACACTGGTGTTCTCTGAAGCCTTTTCAGGTTGCCCTTACATTCATTCTCCCATTTTTTTCCACYAGTTTAAAGATGCTTTTCTTTTTTTTTCCATTTGAAGCCAACAAGTGCATTGAACACCCTGAGACATCTAGGTTTTATTCAGGGATTAGGCTTTATTTGGATTTATTAAGAGTTTCAAGAATCAGGCAAGTTTTAAAGAAACTGGAAGAGAGAATCTTGAGAAATGAATCTGCAGTAAAATAACACAATATTAATGATATAAAGGGAAATTTCAAGACAGGGAGCTATTAGTAAAAACTTTCAAACCCATTTCCTGTAGGGGACATTTGAATACAAGTGAGTGCATGGCAATTTACAGWGCTTCTGACAGCAAATAGCTGCAGCTATGACACCTGGAAGCTCCTCTGCTCTCCTGCTCTCTTTAATTGCTGTYACCCTGCTAACAAGATGCAAGTACTCACCTAAGAGTAAAAATACTCAAATCCCCAGTTTCTCTGGATAACACATAATGTAATTGCACTTCTGTTGCACTTCAGGTGGCTGCAAGGACATTGTTGGAGGACATGAAGTGCATCCTCATTCCTGGCCTTATATGGCTGCTATCCGGACAAAAATTTAGGTGTTTTTTGTGGAGGAACTCGTGGAAAAACAATGGGTTTTGACAACAGCACMTTGTGAGTATCTTAAAATGGGGCAATTTTAGTTTGTCATTGAAGTGAGGCCTCTAAGTGAAGAAAGGTGAGCATGGATTTTTTTAATAGGTTGTTAAAAGCTGCAGTTCTCTCCCTGGAATAATCTAGAACTTGTCATTGTTTTTAGTTGCCRTAAACTACTGTTCTGCATTACACAGTTACCTTTGTTAGTGAGATCCTGCCAAAGTTACAGCATGAATAATGTGCTGTTAAAAGACCAAATTAATTCTTTGTGCATGTGAAAAAGCAATGTCTTAGAGAAGGGAATATATCCCAAAGATTTTAAAGAAATCTTATGTGCATGCCTGGAATTAAGCCTCAAAATACCCTGAGAGATGAATTTGAATTAGATGTGGACACTATTCCTCTCATTTTGAGTGACCTAGGCTCACAAACCCAGAATGTCACTCATGACTGTGAACAGGAACCTTGTCCTCTTGACAAGTTAAGTGTGAGCAGAAGCACCTCTTCCTTAGGTGGGATGCTCTGCTGTTGAACAKCTGACTCGAGGTAAGGGGGACATCTACTGTTCACATTAGGAAGTAAAATGCCCTATTTTTCTTAAAATGTTCCCTGAATTGTATTTTAGTTCTGCAATTTTTCATTCTTATTTTGACAGGAAAACAGTTACAATAAACCTGTGCAAACCTGACCTCCTTAAGCACAGTGTGGGCAGGTTGGCCAGCCTTCTTCTGTGTGTTAGTCTGAAATAGAGGACACAGTTTCTTCAGAGTGAATTTGACTTTCAGTATTTTTCAGCTGAATCAGGTTTGATTGTAAGGGTAGAAATATTCATTCCTAGCATTCTCTGTTTAGCAAGTTTACAAAAGATAACCAAGTCTTCCTCTTTGGAATTAAAGGTCTTTTTAATGGGATCTGGAGTCTCTTACTCTTCAGTCAATATGTCAGAGATAGCCAGTCAGATACATTTATAAAAATTCAGATTTGTTAGCTGTTCAGTGGAAAGGGCATTGTCCGTCTCTGATCCTGTGGAGAATGTGCTCTGGTAACTGATCTGGGTTTCTTACAGCACCCTGTTTCGGTCTGACTTTAAGTCTTTGTCGTTGGRGCAAGCTCAACCAGCCTGGTTTCCTTCTCCTGAGCTGTAAGATGATGCTCACGCAAAACCCACCAACACCTGTTCTACGCCTGGTGCAATTGCAGTGCATGTARAACTTCCTAATTAATGAATCTCATGTGTTAATGATGTCTGAAATAATTTTTTTCTTGGGCAAAGTAGCATGAATTCAGCAACATGAATCTCTGTGTGGCCCGTGAACCACCTGTTGGAGTCACAGAGATGGAGTTTTGAGAGACATATCATTCTCTCTGAGGACATGTGCTTTGTAGATAAAAAGAGAAATTTTTGGACTACAACACTGCTTTTGCTGATATTTTCACAAACAAACTTTCATCTGTAAGTGAATGAATTATGTCTTTCAGTGGCGCATGCATCTTGAACGAAGAAAATTGTTCTTTATAGTTTGTCTTGATAAAGTCTTTGGCTTGAATAAATTTTCTTACTTATAGTGAGATTAYGTTCTGAAAATGAAGCACAGGAAACTGGCAGTATGTGTTCTGCAATGTCAAACATTTGGGCTGGATTAAGTTTAGCAGGGCAAAATGAAGAAAGACAAATGTTAATAAATACATTTCTGATTATATTTATAGAGCTTGGAACATAGTGGAATTTATTAGTTGCTYAACTCTTAATGTTTATTAGCAGGAAGTGAATGTATAACTCTTTGAATTTTAACGTTCTCCCTTTTTTTTTAATATTCRCTACTGGGATATCTTGGGTTAGGCAACACACATCCTTATTCCTTAATGTGCTGAATCCTGTGTTTAGRAAACTAAGGACAAAAAGTTTATTAATATTAAAGATACTCACTTTAGCAGAGCATTTACCCATATGCATAATGCTCAGGATAAGCATTGAGTGTTGATGTATGTTCTGACGTGCTACTGATGCTAGCAAAGTTTCAGTACTTTGCAGGGTTAGGTCATAAATCCAAAGGAGATCTTTCAGAGATTAATTAAAGGCACCCGTAGCAGCTGTCCTTGTGCAGGCAACTCCCCTTATAAAGATGGGAGGGTCTTTCACAAAATTAATTCCAAACTCTGAAAATCTCTGGAGGTCAGTTATCACACAATTATTTCACTAAACTATATTTGCAGTAAAGAAACATTATTTTATAGAGGCAAAAAGAAGCTCATGTCAAAACATTGAAATGAATKATTATGCTGCTCTGTTTTAGTCATGTTGTGAAACAAAATGGTGTTGTGTTAAATGTCTTTTGATTATCCTCAGAAATGTTGTTCAGTTCCTGTAGTGACTTTCTCTTCCTATATTTTCTATAAGTTCCAAAATAGATGAATTGGAAGATAGTTGTTCTTGGAGCTCATTGAACATCCATTCCTGAAGAAGAAGAGCAGATATTTGRGATTATGGAAACCTTTCCTCATTGTCAGTTTGACCCACCTCCCTTTGATAATGACATAATGYTCCTCAAGGTATTGTTTTAATTACTGCTGTATTTTTATGAAAGGAATTTTGCTGAGGATCATTTTGGCYACTCTTTGGTGTTGAAGAGTACATAGTTTAGATAACAGTATCACAGGATAGTCCATTTTTGGTTGCATTAATCTGGATGAAGTTAGAGAATYGCTGGCTCTGTGAGCAGAGATGATATTTCGAGCCCATTCTGTGCTCTAAAAAACTCTCTTTTTAATCCATTCACTGCAGCAACCCCTCCCAACCACAAAGCACATTCTCCTGTAATTTTTCAAAGACAATGCTGAAGGGATGTATGCAATGCAGTCTGGCTCACATCTCTATCCCAGCATTAGAGCTTGTGCTGGACTAACTAAAAATGGAGATGAAACTTACTGTTAATTTTCTGGTGTAAGCAGGTAAAGTGAAAATGTGGATAATACAGGACATACAGACTCAGCTCTCGGAGCACAGAGTGGTCACAAAGTGGAGGAGGCTCAGGACACTATAGAATGAAGCACGGAAAATGTCCTTGCCAACATTATCATCTGATGCCAAAGCGGGGCAGAGCTGTAAGAATTTGAATTTACAGGGGSTTGGGACTAGATGCTCTTTAAGGTCCTTTCCAACTGTAACATTCTATTATTCTATTATTCTGTGACAAGAACCTGGTTTTTAGTATTTAGCTGGCATCACTGGTTTGACATGGCAATGACATGGGGAGGAAGGTAACCGTGTCCCTCTCTGTGCTAGCMGGAACACCTACAGGCATCTGTGGCTCAAGTGCCTGATCATGGTTCATCTCTGAGGAGCTCCTTCCCCCAGGTGTTAGTAAGCATTCTACTTCTGCTTCATTGTTGGTGTAGACCACGCTCATCTCACTGGCTTCTCTTGTGGCCACTTGTCAGGAGCACCAGGATATCTGTGAACACAACACCAAAATGGATCACAAGGAAGTAATATTTCTGGAGCTGAAAATCACAGCTCTGTTCCAGAATGATACAGGTGTCTCAAAATCCTTTGAATTTGATACAGAAGCAAGGATAGTACTAGTACCAGAGCTTAGTCCCATCTCTATATTCCTCCAGTAATGGAGTATTCAATGGCTTGGAATAAGCTTTCCATCTTTGGCAATTTCCAGCAGCACTGGCAACAATAACTGCAAAGATTTTTTTTTTTTTAATAAATTTTTGATTTGTTGGAATGCATTTTTTGAAAGGTATAAAGCCAGAATTGTTTAGCTGAGAACCATACAGCACCCTGTGAAATGAATCATGGTGCAGTGGTCATAAGACTGAAAATGTCTGTTCAGTACCTGTGAGCCCTTACCAAGCACACTGAGGATATATGTCAGGGTTTGGCTGTGTTTTCATTTATTGACCTCTGCTGAAGGATGGATCTGTCAGGCAAAGGCCAACAAAACACAGACAGTCTGAATCATTTAACCCCTTTAGAATGTCTCAGAGCAAAAATTGGCAGTCTGAATAGACTGAGAYCTGATTTTTCCTCAATTATGTTGCTGCTTTTGTGTCTAATTRCTTATGGTTTTTGTTTTCATCTTTGTTCATGGGCACATTGCACTGTGGTTTGAGACTTTTGTGTCAGTCAAGCACCCGAATCTGATTTCAATACWGAAGTTTAGTGGCAAGTTAGGTTTGTGAACAGGACATAGAGCCAACAACCTAACTCCCATGTAGATTTTACMTTTCCCGCTGTATCCAACGGAAAGCTGGGCTTGAACTCACTACTGCTGCCATAGATGGGAAATTGCTGTACTGCCACTATGGAAAGCCTTTTGAATTTTCAAAGGGACAATTAAGCTCAGGATCAGTTCCTAAGTAGTGAAAAGGGATTTTTAAGGGAAGTGCTGGTAAAATGAGACTAAATGATAATTGAAACTATGTAATCCTTCCCTTCCTTTCAGCATAAGAAATCTAGTTTTTCCTTGTTTTTCCTTCCTTTTTCTTTTTCCTTTTCAGCTGAATGATACTGCCAAGCTGAATACATATGTGCAACTTTTGCMTCTGCCTGACTTTTTTGAAGATGTTKAAYGTAGCACACTCTGCCAGGTGGCTGGCTGGGGAGACAAATCACCAGGAAAGCCACTGAAATATCTCTGGAAGAAACTCTTAAAATTGTCAATAGAAAAAGCTCTGACAAACATTATGCCAGTGACCCAAAAATAACCAACAACGTGTTGTGTGCTACAGGGAAAAGTAAATTATATCTGAGTGATACTTGTGAAGTAAGAAGCAAAGTTACAAAGGAGGGGAACATATATTTAACAATGGTTCCCTTTTCCCTGGGGACAAAGCAGTGTTAGACATCCTAGGAGGATGATCATGTTTTAAGTGATTTTAGCGAATTTATACTAACAATAAAAAATGTATTTTGAAACAGAATTATGATAGCACTCTGCTGCTCCATAGCATTTACATCGAAGGCTCCTTCAGGTTTGAAAAGCAACCTCTCTTTATTCCTCACCCAATTCCCATGAAYGATGTAAGCCAACTGCTCCATTTCATAGGCTGGAAAAGGTTGGAGACAACATTTCCGAACRTGCTTGTGCACTGCAGGTGGCACTGCATGCTCCTCTGGTGAGAAATGGACACACTSACAGCTGCCTCTGATTTGTCTTCCAGGGAGATTCAGAGGGGCCATTAGTCTGTGCTGGTCAGTGCTGGGGGATTGTTTCTTTTGGAGGGGCATGTGAAAGCAAGCATACCTGGAGTTTATACATGACTGACTGAAGAATATATTGACTGGATAAAAAGAACGACTTCCAGTTACACAGATCCATGAAACAAGAGCATTTTAATAAATATTGTGCTGTGCATTAGAGCTGGATGCTGTTGCTTTAGTGCACCACCTTTGAAATGTACCTCCCAGCTTTACAGCTTTGCTGACACCATCACAGCTTTTTGTGAATAGTTCAAAGTATCCACATTTGTACAGATAACACCTTTACTAAGCTTTAGCAGGAAACTGCCACGTAGAAAACATAATTTGTATTGGATTCCACTCTACTTCTTACTAGGATGGGAAAATATTCATTGCACCTGGGATAAAGCAACATTTGTTAACGTGTACTTACGCAAAAATTCATTTTCAAAATGATAGTGAATGAGAAAAAAAATAAAACAAAAGCTTAAAATGTTCAAATATTTATTTGTGATGTTATTAAACCCCAAATACTTCATTTTACTGTTATTCAATATTTATTTATCTAAATTCAATTTCCAAGAGTTTAAATATTAAACAGAGAGAAACAGTTTTCCAATTAGTCTTCATTTTAAAGACACAAATATAGAGATAAAAATAATGTCTGTCTTTTTTTCCCTAGATTTTTTTCCTTATTTTTTCTTTTTTTTTTYTCTTAATTTTGTGCATGTGGTTTTTTGGAGGGGTGGGTGTTGGGTCTGTTGTTGTTTTTTGTTTGTTTGCATTTTGTTTGGTTGATCAAGTCAACTAAATCCTCTTCTCTCAGCTTGGTTCATAATCTCCCTCTTTCGGTTAATAGTTCACCCAAAAATTATAAATACTGACTGTAATAGATGTAATTATAGTTCTTTAACACACCTCCTAACGTCTGTCAAAACGAACAGGACTCTGGCTATGGATTTCAACAGACTTCTAGTAACAGAAGGACCTGGTGTGTTTCTGAAGAAATCCATGGTTAGCTTGCTGTACTCCATCACCTTCCAAGTATTTTCTAGCTCTTTTTTAACTAACAATTTTGAAGTGACCATCTGCAGAGTTTCTCTGCTTCTGTGCTTATTGCACTAACATGCACCAAATACTGTAAACTTCGAGATGTTGCAGAGGCAGGAATAAATATCTCCAGAAAAACAAACTACTGGCCTTGATTATTGATCTGGAGCCATGCCACGGTTCTGAGCAGAGCAGAACAAGCTCATAGTGGATAGAAATGCAGGAAAAAAGCAACAGAACACCACAAAACTGGGTCAGTCATTGGCCATAGTGCAATAAAATCTGCCACTGTGGTGTGGGGGGGCTTAGACCCAGCTCTTGTCCAAGGTTGTGGGAAGGAAGATCTGAGAAGATGTCAATGGGATTTGGCTCAGTACTGGAATACAGAGAAAACCGTGAAAAACTGAGGGAAAAAAGCAAAAGATATATAAAAGTGGAAAGAATAATGTGCCATTGTTCTTACTTTACAGCTGGGGGTCTCAGAGGATGCTGCAACACAGATTAGTCCCTTTTACCTTTGTGAGGTAAATGACAGGAGACTTTTCACACCATGCAGCCCAATGGCCACAAACGGGTGTCCARCTTGGCGAAGGCAAGATTTTCACCCCCTCACTCATGTGAACAGTGGCTGACTCTGTCACTGACTGAAAAAAGTGAGTGATAAAATCTGGAAACCATAACCCAGCCGGTTCACTGTAGTTCAGATGCTGGGCTTCCTGTGTGTGATCTCCTGCAATTACTTCTTTCACATCATCTTTTTTCTGTTTATGGGTGATGGAGCATGTGGAAGGGTGTTACTGCTAGGCCTGACTGCTCCTGCCAAGCCCCTGTGGCTCCCCCCCCACCTTTACCAGAACCCATCTCAACCCCCAGGGCCAGCAGCCCCCCCCCCAGCATCAAGCAGCAGCCTTGACTCATATTCTGTCCACCTTGAGGCTTTGTTTCCTCCCCGTGTAATAGGAGGGAAGTCTTTGCTAGCTTTGAAACATCATTGTCTTGATAGAATGCCTGCCTCTGTGTGAGGAGGGACACTTTGGGACRGGGAGAGTGGCAGGAGTCCTGCAAAGTGTCCCACGGTTCTGGGGTTTGTTAGCACCTCTGAGAACACATGGTGGGAGGAYAACAGTTTCTGCAGCCAGAGATGGGCAGAAGAAAGGCTCAGGAAAAGGAGGTGACCACTGGTGTGATTCACTGCTAAAAGCGCTGCTGGGCTGATTCTCAGAACTGAAATCAAAGCAGGAAAGCCACAGAGAGTAGCTCCATGTGTGTTACAGTTTTGCAATGACAGACACCAACAAAGCCTGAAAAAATTATGCTGGAAACACATTCTTTACGAGATTCAGAAGAGCTAACTTTCAGCAGCTTGTGGCAGAAGTTACTAGACATACTAACACAGCATTTGCAATTCCACTTTCAYGCAGTGACAGAAATTTAGTCTTGTTTCTTTTAACCCAACATGCCTCAGCACTAATCTCTATGTGCCTGYGAGGCGTCCCCTTGGGCAGTACCTCCCAGCTCCTAAACATTGGCTTCTTCTATCAGACCAGCTCTCCTGTGTTATTTTTGTCCCCACTGGAAATTTATGAGTGGATTAAGGGATCCTGCCTCAGGAATCCTTCTGCCCTTGGCCAGGCATATGTTCCTGTCTATGCTCACACTTTTCAGCTCTGTCTGTGCYGAGCTGAGTTTTCTGTCACACTTTTGCCTCTCTATCTGTTTTTACTGAGGTCTTCCAGGTAAGAAATATTTCTTAAGGATTATTTTCTGAGGTCTGACTTGCTTGTTGCCTGTCACATAGTCATGACTGGGCACAGAGAGCAGCCCCCAAGGCTGACCAGGCTGTGCAAAGAGCTGACAAGTGGCACTGACAGGTGCTGTATGGCATTGAGCAGAGCACACAGGGCTGACACACAGCCCTTGCCTCTATCTGTAGAGGGCACTGACAGCTCATACACATCACGCTGGGGTGCAGAGGCCAGGCAGGTTTGGTGYCTAGGTTCACACTGCTCTTGTGCTGGGCAGCCTGATGTTTACAGCTTTAGTTTTGGCTGTACATGTAACGCACTGCATGTTCAATTTTTTGTTAATTATTTTTGTAAACAAGGTTCTATTTCTCAGTACAGAGGGTGTCATTATCTATTGTCAACAACTGTTGTTTCCTGAAACTGTGGTGGTATGTTTGAAGCATGGACTGCCCCCACAGCTTCTAGCCAAAGCCTTTCTTTTATCTTCTGACTACAGAACTGCTGGCTATCTAGCAAGCTGTAAAAGTAACCTTCCTTTTGGGCAATGCAATCTGGCACCAGGAAGAAACATTTAGAAAATAGAACTAAAACAAAACAAGCCATCAGATTTTCAAGATAATTTTCTGGAATACTTGCCAAAAGAATCAGTTCATCATAGTCAGACAAATTACAGCAAGTAATTTTCATATGTCTGCTATATCTTCTAATTACAGATTGCTAATTTAAAAAATGTATCAGAGTCTTCTTAGTGACCAGGAAGCTGGTWCAGACACTTCTACCACAGTATGTTTATAACCCTACAATCATCTGAACGAGCTTCTTTTGCATTGAATTATGCACTTCATAATTAACATCTAACAGATTACAAGTAGGTTTAATTTAATCACAATTCAATACAAGATGGCACAGATTTTTCCCAAGCAAGGAACCACAGAAAGATAAGCAAAAAAGCCTTTATTAAAAAAAAGCCCTTATATAAAATACAATAGGACCTTATATACCTTAGCTATTTATAAAGGTATATATTAGATTAAATATATAAACAATAGGGTTTCAGAGACTTCATTCTTGTGAATTATTAATACATYTTTTGGTAAAAAGCAAGAAAAATTKCCCTATTAACACATTCTTACAACACCTTTATTTCAATAAAAAACCAAGTCTCTCTGCAGCCAAATAGAAAGTCAATATTGGAATAATTAGAACAGAAGCAATATCAATAAACAAAAGAATTAAATATTACTTTTCCTTGGTGTGRGTCTATAATCAAATGTAGGTAGGTGAGAACAGGGTGCAGAAAAGGGTGATACAGAGTGCTGTGGYGCTTGTGATTCTAGGTACATCAATTTCAGAAGCTACCACATTCACAGTGGAGTGGAGTTTGTGCTACTCCAGGAGTAGAAATGGATGGGTGAAGTTAMCTTGTCCTGTGGAATGAGGCTTTGATGCAGTAACAATAAGTCAGGGAGTGCTACAGTGAGRTTTGACAGGGACTGCACATCAGAGCCCTGAATCATTAAAAACCACCTTACTTTATGACAGACTATTCTGTCTTATGAATGATGATGTTATYGAGCAGTCTTTGCCTCATTGAGTAGAAAGATTGAGAGTACCTGAGCAAAGTGAGAGCACTGCTGGTGGTAAGAAAACACAAAAGCTAGATTGAATTCTAAAGCGATATTTAAATTATTTTTCTTCCAGACCTCTTTCCTTCCCCTGGTTTTTCCTTCACCGAGTTACTGAAGTCAGGGTCACAGTAATTGTTACCCATTTTGATACTCATATTTGGGTGGCAATTTCCAGAAGGGTTTGTTATTCCACCAGCAGGGCTGTGTTGGGTTTTTCCCTCCTCATGGTGCTTGGTTACAGTTTAGCCATCCTGGGAAGTGTCTGCCCAGACAAACACTTCCAGTGACTTTGAAAGGGTTTCCATCTGCACAGTCAGTGGTTTCCAAGTCCCATTTCAGGCACTTATCTTCGGCAATAGACAAACAGAAAACCCCTTTCCCTTTATGCTGGTTGTTGAAAATGAACTTTTTATTTTTACATCCAATGCTTCATAAATGAAAAAAACAAACATTTGTCATTTTATAAAACAGCAAAAGCCACCATAGCCAGCACTGAAGGTACTCTGCCCAGTTCTGGCCCAAGTGGCCTCCTGGGATCCACAAGGGAACATGTTGTACGCCACAACTTGTGGTGTTGGGGGCTGTTTCCTACTGTCAACAAATATCTGCAGCTGACCTTCCTCTTTGTTCACTTTGCAGCTTCTTTACAGTCTGGGTGAGATACCTACCCAGCACCCAGCCAGTGTTCGTAGTCCAAAATATTATAGCACAGGAAGAGGATCCATAATACAGTGCAGGGCACAATTAAAACATGGGATTGAGCAGCAGCTATCTGCATCTGATTGTGAACTATTTCAGAAATAATTCTGTCTTTAAAAGCTTATTCTGTCATGGTCAAGGAAACATCTAAAATAGCTCATGCTCAGTCCATGACAATTCAGAAGATAAAGCAAAAAAAAAAGAAGAATGTGCCATTGTGGAGAAATCACATATTCAATCAGATTCACAACTTGAAAAGACAGCTCCAACTTTTTATATTTCACTCATGTTTTTTTTTCCCCATGTAGTTTTCTTAAAGAATAAATCGTGTAGACCTTTGGTTAAATGACTGAAAATTACCATCAACCTTTGGTCAAATAACTAGCATTGACCAATGAATAAAATTTTAAAAAAGATTACTTGTGTATTATATTTTACTCTCTCATATATGCTGAGTGTATATAGGGAAATATAGATTGCCACATTTCTGAGTAAAAATGCAAGGTTGTGTTCTGCACTTGCAATATTGCTAGCTATTACACCTCTTTTATCAATACATTAAGAAAGCTGAAAACAATGAAATACAAGCCAAAATGGATTTGGAAGTGCTCTTTGTTGTTTTATAGCTTATAATTTTAAGCTTTCTAACAGTTTTATTTCTTAATGAGACCAAATTTATCACAGGAAATATGCAATTGTTACTCATTGCTTTATGATTAGAGCTTTATGATTAGAGGAATGTTTGCAAACATTCCTTTCCATATTTTGAGCAAAAAACACACAGCAGAGATGATAAAACATTGAAAGCATCATGTGAAATCCTGACCCTGCTGAAATGAGTGACACAGCACTTATGTCATTGTGGTCAGCATTCACCCACAATATGTGTGCTCCAGGGAAAGAACAAAAATATATATTTGCAAACAGGGCCATATGATCTATGGAACAAAGGAAAAAGGATGTAGGAAATGTGCATGAAAATCCTTTTGCCACACTGGGGAAACAAATGGTCCTGTGTTAGGTCCCTCCAACTGCATTGTTCTTGGAGACCCTGACTGTGTCTCTTTCCATGGAAGTCAAGTTATTAATTCAGTTTGTTTCCAAATCTGAAGTTCACTGAAGTAGATACCAATTCATACAGCACAGAAATCCCAAGGACCGGCTGCCAAAAGTCTCCTTTAACAAGACTTTGCTCCTTTCCATCCAGTCTCAGAGGCTTCAGCTGGGATAGACAATATGGACGGAGTCTGAGAACTGTGAACAAGAGAAAGTAATAAAGACGGAATAAAGGATTATAGTCTGCTGAGCTCTTATTTTTAGGGCGCTTATGTGTGTATCACAAGTAAACTTGCACATAGATCAGGGAGAGAGTACAGTGTAATAACAGAGAAAAACAGTATAATGAGGACTAAGGCTGAGCCAGAGAGATTGTGCAGCAGAGAAGGAAGAATGAAATAGCCACTCATCCCAAGGAAAGAAAATATGTGTAACACTGGAAAAAGATCTGAAAAAAAGTTCCCATTGATGTTCCTACTCCTTTCAGACCTTCTCTGGTTCTTCCCTGAAGTTGTGCTACTTCGGAAATTCAGAAGTTCTCTTCTGGCCTTTTGAGATCACCTAGTTATTCTGGAAAACTTCTATATTTCCAAGACWAGTACTTATGAAATGGAGAGATTTCTCCTAAAAGAAAAATTATGATTGATATAAATTTGATATACTTGCATATCTAAGTCAATTACTTCAAATTGACTTTTCTCTGCCAATGGAAATCATCCTGGCTATATTGCAAAGAATACATGGAAGCATTAGCTCGTGAAAACACCTAACCCTAACTTAAACAACTCAACATTTCACACATATGACTACAGATTTGCTTGTTAACAGCACATAGAGCGCAAGAAGATAACAAGCTTTTAATAGGTTTGTCATTCATTACAGGAAATAGCTACTTAGTCAAGTCCAAACTACGTATAAAGCATGGCTAAAACATTTGCAGAAATGCTGTAAGACAATAGCATGACTTAACTGCAACAACGTTTCTAGAGACATATCTTAGTACAGAAAAGTAGAAATCACATTAATACTTGGGAGATGATCCGATTCCCATAAAGGTCTATAGAGTTATCAAATTTTTAATCTTAAAAACAGAGATCAGAATCAACTTGAGTTGCATGGAAAAGTATATTTCCCACCAATCCTAAACTATTTGATTCTAATATCTATATCTAGGAAAACCAAAACAGTGCACTTTCAAATTCTGCACAGGTACCAAGAAAAAATAATGATTCAATTGGAATTTGGCTTAGTTATCAGGGACTCATAGAATTGGAGTATGATTACCATTTGGATTGCATAGAGAAAAGATAAAATCCATCCAGTATTTGTGCTTTTACTGACTGTTGTGTTATTGTTTATGTCTGGAAAATACTGGTGAAAATGGTTTTTCAAATCTAATAATTTTATTCTAGTTCTGCAGAGAACTACTGAGAGCAGAGGCTTTGTGACAACAGAGAAATGAGTGTGTGTTACATCAGTTAACTATATCAAACAGTGAAGGATGAAATAGCCACACAATCTCATCATTAAAGCCATTTTGGASGCCTGACCATCTAAGCAGAACATGCAAAGAACCATCATTCACATCTTGGAGTTTTTAATTGATAAAGAAACAGAATATCTGAAGATCAGATCAGAAAATATGTTTTTCTGTATGGACAGGTTTTATTTCTTCCTAGGTGTACATATGACTTATTTGAGGTGATTTAGATTTCTAGAACCAAGAAGTGTYACAATAGAAGCAGCTCCTGACAAAAGTATTGATAAGGTGTGTGTATGAAGGCAAAGTTTTGAGCTGTGAGTGGCCAGTCATTGTATTCAGAAAAGCAGATTTCCTGAAGTATAGAAAAGGTATGTGACTTTCCTGTACTGTTCTGAAATTCCCTGGTATGGATCTTGGAGGTCTTGGGCACTGAAAGACCTTACTTCCTCTGGAAATGTAGATGTCTTGAAAGCATTAAAAAAGTTTTCAGCATAACAGAGTSACAACCTATTTTTTCATCATGTTTCCTCATTTAAATCAACTACGTATTTATTGGGTGTGACAAACCCAGACTTTCCTGCCATGGAAAAAATTTACCCTTGCTGCCATGTAGTAGAACTTTTACACCTCTCTGTGACTTTTTTTTGCCTCTTGAACATCTTCTCCAAGCATAGAAAAACTATTTCACTTATTTGTAACCGAATTGAGAGAAAGCCAGAGATTTCTGCTATGCAGATTATTATGGTGATTGTAAAACCACTGGGAATACCTGTTCTGTGAAGAAGCCACACAGGGCAGAGGTCCTGCAGTCAGAGCCAGCTGTGACTGGAGCCCATGGAAGCACAGGACTGTGCCACGTGGGCTTAGTCAGCAGCACAGACCTGACAGGGTCCCACTCTATTTCAGTGGCAAACTCAGAGAGCWTAAATCACATGCAGTAGGTTTGGCTAGCAGCTCCCAGACTGAACATGCCACGCATTTGCACGTGGACAGACTTTCGCTGTGCTCCAAAGAGGCTGTGGCTCTCATTCCTGAGGCTCTCTGCAGGTAACCCAGCA
Source organism: Cardinalis cardinalis (assembly GCA_014549065.1). Taxonomy (NCBI): domain Eukaryota; kingdom Metazoa; phylum Chordata; class Aves; order Passeriformes; family Cardinalidae; genus Cardinalis; species Cardinalis cardinalis. The sequence goes on along the minus strand of JACDOX010000043.1, from coordinate 3,191,182 downwards.
CATCCAGTCATTTCTGTGGTAGCTCCTCCAGTTTGTGCCTACCCAGTTCTCAGCATAGCACCTGGTCTGCCTGGAGAAAGCATGTAAACATCTCTTGCCTTCAGCAAGTAGGAAATGTCCCAAAGCACCTATTTTTACCAGAGTGGAGTTGCTATGCTACAGCTGAAACAAAGAGTAATTAGCAATTCATTGAAAAGATACAAGAAAAGAAATCATACAAAGGGGAGTCCTTGCCGCTATCTCACTTTCCTGATTCTTATCTCTTGCTTCCTATTTCTGGCTTTTCATTTTGGACTTTGCAGCTCAGCTTCCTTTCGGTGTTTCCCTTTGAATTTTTGCTTCTCATATAGCATTGTGCTTATGGCTTTTTGAAGAGGAAGCCTGGGAAAAGGTTGGATTGTTCAGGAATGTGTGGTAACATATTTTTAGTTTAGGGACTGTCTTTTAGAAATGAGCAACAAGGGTCATGCATTAAATATTTTCCTATGTTTAAAGAGATATTAGTGCTTCCTGCTTATCCCAACTTTATACATTCAAAAGACTGGATAGCAACAGTGGCCAGAGCACTTAAATTCAGAAGACTGGAGGTGAATGTTTCTCTGTCTAAAGAGTAAAATGAACAAAGCCTATTAACCTAGTGAGGATTCTGTGCCCATACACCAGCACAGACTAATAATGAATCATGAAGATTGCAGCTTCATGAGGATTTTTAACAGGTGGGGTCATACTTTTCAGTGGGCATAAATGCAACCTCAAGACAGTCTCACAGGCTGTTTTTGCTTGATAAATAGATTATTTACAAAAGAAATGCAAAAATAGTTCTCAGAAGTATTCTGCTGGAAACACAACTCACTGATAATAGATTGTTTGTCCCCTGTAAAGCATGGAACCCAAGGGTTGAAACCCTTTCTGCTTCTAGAAGAGGTGCCAAACAATATATATGGTGATGTAATTATGACATAAGCTGGCAAAAAGACAATTTGTGCTGTAAATTTGGAAAAATAATTAGCTCTGATTTGATCCAGAAGGTCTTCCACATTTGAAATATGTTTATACCACAAGTTAAATAGTAATATGAATAATTTTGGCAAATTATGGCAAATTTTCTGCTGTTGATATCTGGGGAAGCTTCATTAATTCCCTTTGCATCCATTTTCATGGAAGAGCTTAGTTCAGGGTTTTACAAGATTAAACTTTTCACTGGAAAGGAAAGCTTAATGGATTCAACAGGTAAAACAACACAGAAACATTAAAACCAAAGAGAGTGACATTGGATTTATTTCACTATTAAATCAATGGACAGTGTGGAAGATCATATTATCCTTGTTTCCTCCACAATACTCATATATAATCCAGATATTTATCTGTTCATATTGTTTTATTCCATTACATGTATTTTTTTCATCCATTGTCATAATTTACTTTGGCCTCTAGCTCCAAGCATAGGAGTTTCCATCTTCCAAGCATACAGTTTCCATCTTATTCCAAATAATATTGGCTAGTTGCTAGGGGTGTGTGCTGATTCCTTTTATGATTTCTTTTCCTCACCGCATCTGTGTGTATTTTTTTTATTTTTCATCTCTCTAGGACATTTTTCCTGTGAGAAGCCCAAATGTGACATATAGCCTTTTTAGATCTCATTTGGTGTTTTAGACAAGGAGCATTTCCTATAAATATTTACAGAATAGGATTTTACCAGCTGGTAGTTAACGCCAGGCATAAATGCCTAAGTATATGTGTGGATGGGTCTGCACACTACACATCATCTGTGGTCTCCTCTGAGTGAGCAAGCAGGTATGAGTTTGAAATGCAGGTGTGAATTAACTTAAGRGTGAACTTTCCTGCTCCTTACTGCTGCAGAACTGTGATGCACCAAGTGTGCAAAGCTCTTTTTTTGGCTATTTCACCATTAGGAGCAGATCTGGCCTGGGTGTTGAGAGGGTTACTGGCCTTAGCTGTGTTCCCTGGTTCTCTGATTGACCATTTAGCATCTCTCTCCCACATGAGGGACTGCTCTATGGGATTTACACTGGCTCCTCAGCCCCACAGGTTATAGCCTGACCTATAAATATAAACCAGTCTCAGTTTCAGTCGATTCTATGCCAGCAGACATGAACAGTGGTTTACACTATTCTGCTGACCTGAGAAATATGGAAGAAATATTGGATTGTTGGTTTTTTTTAAACAGACATTTGCAATAGTCCAGTTGTGATGGGGTCAGTGGTAGGACATAAATTTCTAATTGATCTCCTCATTGTAATCTTAAACTTGTGTTCCTCCTCTGGTTTTGGCTGCAATTTTCATTTCCATCTCAGGAGTACTCTTTTTACTTCTTAGAAGATAGTTGGTTTGCATTTTGAAGATAAAGCTGTCTACTACTAATTGAACTAATTGGTGTCAGCTCGTGCTTACCAATAGTACTGCCTTGGTTTACATGAGACCTCAATCTAATCTTTAATTTTTTACTTTTTTTTTTTCTACATTGACTTTTTACAAGTGCCAAACATACGAGGCCAGTCTCCCCCTCCCCTCCCGTCCCCTCACATAAGAACACCTTAAAAAGTGTTATGAGAGAGAGACAAAAGAGTTAAGCATTTTGGTTTTGGGTTTATCAATTCACATTTGCATTCATGAAGAAAAGGCTTTCCTGCTCTCCTGTATTTCTAGTCTAGTCCTTCATTTTATTTGGCAGCCTACTGGCAGTGTCCTTAGCCCACTTGAGACGCAAGATTCCCAAGTGACAAGCTGGTCATACACAGTTCAGTTTGCTTTGGTTCCCACTAACTTCACTGGCAACAACTTTTGGTATTCAGAGGTTTATTTATGGCTAGCTTTATTCCTCTTTTCCTTTCCTGTAGATTTTTTTTTAATGCAGAAATTTTTGTCTCTCCAGTGGCTCATCAGTTTCACTGGACTCCACTTGTTTGCTGTTTCTTGTCAAGGCTCTGGCAGGATAAAGAAAGTCTAAGAGAGGAGACAGGGGAAGCTGAGATTTGTTTTCTGTTTATTTACATTGACTTCATTGAAGAGCAGCATCAGAGCATCCCATAGAGTTTGTCAGAATAGAAATGGTGTAGAGGGAAAGGAATCAGCCCCCTGGATCCATGTTAACACTGTGCAGACAGTGCTGATGATGGATGGGGATTTCCCCTTTGCTTGTGAAGTTGGGGCAGCTCATTGCTCATTCTCCTGAACTTCCTGTGGAAGATCCCACAAAATGATGGGTTTTTTTCTGACCAGTTTTTAGTTCTAGCAGTAATCTTTGAGTGAAATATTTAATTCACCTCCACTTAAACACYGATTAAAAAGTACTGTTTCAATGCAGCCAGAAAAAACTACTGAAAAATCAGAGTATGGCAAAGATTAATTCCATTAAAGAATATTCTTTCAGCAGTAAGATGATTCAGTGTGATTTTCTTCTGGCTATGCATGCTATGATAGCAAGGCAGAGCTCTCCTGTCAGCAGTGTGCCCAGCGTCAGAGCAATCCCTGTCCTGCAGGAAGGTATGCAGCCTCCTCAGGGTTGATTGTTTTTTTATCTTTTTTTTTTTACTCTTGGCAGACGTCCTTGAGCATTTGAAACGGATGTGAGAGAGTTTTTAGTCCTCATGCAAAACAACCAACTAAACATAACAGATTACATCAGCTCAGGCTTTTCAATTCCTGGATGGCAGCAGAGTGCTAATCCAACCTTCATCCTGGATTTCATAAACTGAAACAAGGGAGGCTGGCAGGAGCAGCGCTGCCGGATTGAGGAAGCTGATGACGGTGCAACATGTGGGCAACACACTTTATAAAGCTCATAAACTTGTAGGCTGATGTGTGCAGCTACCACTTTGGATTCTGTACCGCTGCTTCCCACGGCAAGAGGCACCAGCAGGCTGAGCACTGAGACCTGCTCTCTGGGATGGAGCATTTACCCCTGCAAGACATGAAGGGCTTCCTGTTCCTCACCCTCCTCCTGCTGCCCGTGCCTGCTGGAGCTGCCTGGAGTGCGAAATATGCAGTAGATTGCCCTGATCCCTGTGACAGTAACGCATGCAAAAGCACCGCACGCTGTAAGCGAACGGTGCTGGATGACTGTGGCTGCTGCAGGGTGTGTGCAGCTGCTCTGGGGGAGACTTGCTATCGTACTGTCTCGGGTATGGATGGTGTCAAGTGTGGTCCTGGGCTGAAGTGCCAGTTTTACACTGAGGAGGATGACTTTGGTGATGAATTTGGTATCTGCAAAGGTAATGATGTTCACTTTGTATGCACCCACTGTGGCAATTTGACAGCAACATACATGCAGAGTTTGCCTCTTGCTTGAAAGGAGTAAAATGGGATTTTTACAGCTCGTCCCTTARCCAAGGAAAAAGGGAAAAAATACCTGCTGTCATTAGAAGGTATTACATGTACTGGGGCAGGTTTATTAATGTGATGATATTGTTTACACATTACCTGAGGACACGTGTAAGGAAATACTGACAGGGTGTGCTTGGAGATGAGATTTTTGACTGGAGCTTGAGACACCCAGGTACTAGTCCTGCTCTTTCTGTTGATTTGGTGGATGGCTCTCTATAAATTATAAATACTTTAATCCTGAAGTCCAACTTTGTCACAGGGTCCCTGTGGCAGCTGCACACTCCTGGCAGTGATGATCCCTCTGGCACTGCCRGCTGCCTGCCCAGGGACCAGGTGCTCACACTGGGGTCTGGGGGATGGAGAAAGCAGCACAGCCTGAGTGCCTGGAGACTTTGTCCTCTTTAATTTAGTCCTGCCTTTGAGGTGCTCAGTCATCCTAGGGATGTGGTCAGGGGAGGCAAACAGAAATCCTCCTGCCTGACGGATGGCAATAACAGAGCAGAAGCTGACTGTGAGATGAGCAGCCAGACACTGCATTCAGTTTATTCCAGGTATGTTGCATGCTGATTTCTTTGGTCAGAAGCTATAATCACATTCTTCTTTTAGGAGCTATTCTCACTCCATTTAAACGGGGCAATCTTTATAGAGTGGTAATGTATTATATTTGTAAGAAGCAGGGTGAAATTTTTAAAAAATAAACTATTTTAAAAAGAGAGTTTGCAAAGCATTAGTGCAGTGAGTTTTGCTGTGTTTGTRTACCACTTCAGTAAGTAGATACAGATAAGCCTTAGAATAACTTCCTTAAAAGTGGGAATATCTTGGCAGTTAAATATCAGGAGTATTAATAGACTCAGTTAAAGTAATGAGTTAGGACCTGATGCTGCAAAAATCACTTCRGCTGATTCACATACAGCGCACACTTATTTACCTTATTTAAAATAAACTCATGTGCATGGCTGAGTGYGAAACCCAAAATAGTACTTTATTGCAAATGAGTAGAACTTACACATAAAGTTTATATCTTTGGTGCACTCACCAGGAAAATATTTTACTGAGATAATTGACTGATCTTCAGTTTATTAAAAATCACCATAGTGCAAGATACTGCCTATAATTCCATTAACAATTGTTTTGAATTAGTGTGTACTTTTCGCTTTCCTCATAGGAGTTTATTAGCAATAGCATCCTTTGAATGGGAAAAAAGAAATATTATGGGACTTAAGATCTGAATCCCCATAGCTGAATCTTGGGTGCTCTGTAGAAMATGTGAAATCAAATGTTTGGGTTTTTTTCCCAATTGGTCAGTGGAAAAATTCTCATTAATTTCAGTAAAGCTATATCTTGGCTTCAGATTTAAATTGGTGCTTAAAGCTTCTATTCCCCATATATTTATTTCCACTAAATATTATGGACGTAATTTTGAATTCTTTTTCTTTCTTCATCTCAGCTCTGAGATAGTACGGTCTCTCCTTGGGGTCAGATATTGTTATTTTATATATCCATGTGCAGCTATGATACCAGGTCAGTCACTCATTTTAATAACTTCCATGTTTGTARTAACTGACAGATGCAGGACAGCTCTCTCTGGCTTCCTGTTGCCAATTTACTTTGAAGTTCTGGAAAAGTGATCTGAACTCTCTGTTTTTCAATTTCTTGTTTCAAAAATGGGCAGTATATATTCCAGAACAATTTTTTGGGATACTTCCATTATTAGGAGAGTGCATTGTACTATTATCAATAGCAATGTAATTATGGCCCAAAGCAAAATACTTTTTGGTGCCCTTGCTTGCATTAAACCACTGGGAGCTATCTGCAATTTATTTAGGAGCAGAATCCTATTAAACAAAAGACTTCTAAAAGATAAATTTACTCAGATGTCAGTGTCAATAAATGTAAAAAGCAGCACCAATGCCAGGGTTGTTCCACACAGAGCCAAAGTGCTTTGGGCTCAGAGTTGTTTCTATGCTGCTGCRCACATCTCTGCATCCCACTTTTCCAGGCTGGGCACCTGTAGAAGGCAGATTGATGCTCCATGTAGTGTGTGCTCTTTGCTTGTCTCCCAGGGAGGATATGCACACAAGAACAGCTCTACTTGGGTGGGATTTTGCTTTTGTTTTATGTGGACAAGCAGCAGATCGAAGAGTCATTCTTGGGAAGGGGAGTCTGCTGAGGGCTAGGAAGATCCTCCATGCTGGAGTGACTCGCTGTGCAGCATTTCAGAATCTTCTAGGTCTTTTAATTCATAAAAATAAATCCATACATCCATTTGATACACAGAGAATTGTAAAATATTGGCTACACTATAACTATATAACTATAGTGCAATAGCTTGGTTTTCATATTACCTTGCCTGTATGGCAAAGCTAAAAGTTTGCATTCACTCAAGAGGAGACTGAACAAACTGAAAAGGTGATGTTATTGTGGGGTGTTATACACAAATAAACTATGTCTGGATGAGAAGGTCTCATAGCTGAAAAGGAGAGACAAAATGAGGGGAGAGGTATTATTTGTACTTACTATGGTCACCTTCCTTAAGTGTTTTGTGGGGGCCTGGGCTAGATGGTTCCTTGGTCCAGCCCTGAATAGTCATTTATCTGCTCTTAGGAGGTGAATCAGAAACTCTACAGACCTTCCCATTTAAGGTGACCATGTACCTTGGGTTGGCAAGGACAGTCTGAACATAAAGGCACTTCTCCTGGGATATCTCAAACCTCTCCTGGGAATGATCATCTGTTTGTGGGTTTGGAAAGGACGTGCTAGACATGGATTTTTCCCAGTCTCTGCCTCTTTAGCAATGGTTTTGGGAAGGTATCCTATTCAAGAGCAAGGCAGATGAAGACAAGGGCCATAGCCCCTACTTCAAACCTTCTGGGAAGTTATATGGCCCAGCATGTGATACGTGTCAGCTATGGGATAGGGAAAATCTCCTGTTCCTGACTTAATTTTCTTTGGAAAACATTTGTTCCCATCCTAGCAACTGCTTTGTAGTGCTCCTCCCCAAGCTTGCTCAGGGATGTGAGGTTTGAATTGGGGCATTATGTGACCAGATGCAGCATAATCAGGGAGCTGCCTTAGTGCCAGAGATCCCTTTAGGCCATCCTCACACTTCAGGCTGGAGATGCAGGTGAGCTGTCTGCCATGGGAAGGCAGAACCTGGCTGTYTGAGAAGGTGTTGGGTGGGAGGCTATTCCCCCGGACCAGGTGGCATCTCCAGGTGGATGGTGAGTTTGCTGGATAGCTCCTCMGGGTCAGGCTGCATCCTCCTCCCAGACTGCTGGCCCAGGCCACAGCAGCCCCGCACCAGCGTCGGATTGCAGCTTTAAATGTCAATGGTCATGAAAGTCAGATAATATCACAGTGAACCACACAGTGAGTTCAGGGAACTTTTGGAGCCATCTTCCTGTCTAAATTCAGTCCTAGTCCTTTAACTAAATCTTCTATAATTATATACCTACATATTCATACTGCCTTTAACTAAGGCAATGTAATGTAAGAGTGTGCTTAAATCTAAGAGTGTTTCAGAGAAGGATTACCAGTAGCACATTGTAAATATGTTACAGGAAATGAAATGATGTATGTAAAGTGTGTCAAGATTTGTTAATACTAGAAGACACGACACTGTAAAAAAGCAGTCAGCATGCTGAAATCCTGTAGTTAAGGTCTAGCCGACCTCCACTCAAAGGTTTTCCACTTTCTAGCAGACCAGCTATTAAGATARCAGCTGACTTGGATCACTGAGAACTGCTTTGCTATATTTTTTTTTTCCAGAGTGTCCCTATGGTAGCTATGGAATGGAATGCAGGAAAACCTGCAACTGTCCCTCTGGCATCTGTGACAGAGTAACAGGGAAGTGTCTGAAGTTCCCGTTTTTTCAACTGTCTGCTTCAAAGCCTCCAAATCGACGAAAAATATCTTCACACACAGGTAAGACTTTGTGGGACAGTTGATTTTAGCAGAAAACACCTTGCACATGATCTACTACCACTCTGTGTATGAAGGGTGGGTACTTTGGTGGAGCTGTGAAAACCATTAGCAACACAAGGTGGATTTATTTTTCTTATTCCTTAACGTGTGGCAAGGAATTTGGTGAGCCGTGACACATGCCAGAAACATTTTGAAATACTTTGCAACTGTTGCATGTGCTGGCAGCACCTCACCTGTGCAGCAGGAGGCTGTGCTAGGGTTTGCGTGTCAGTTCAGGATTTCACTACATCGCATTTACTAGTGTTAGCTAATGCATAGTAAAAACAGCATTTCATTTTCCCCATGAGGACAGAGTTTTATATGTTTTCAGTTGTCAGTGAAAGGTTTTATTAAATGTTTTATTGTAGTCGTTTGTCACAGTATAATTGGAATAATTTATTTCCTTTACATTTATGTTGGAAGCTTGTAATAGATGTCCATAATTAAAATTAAAAAAAAAAAAGAAAAAAAGGAGTGTGACAAGCTGGAGTGTTTTTGATACACCAAGGAAAGATCACTGAACCTTTTAGAGGTGGGATTAAAGTTTTTTCCCTTTTTCCCCACCTGATGATGCTAAGGTATGTTTTACTGAATGATGTTTACTCTAAATATAAAGAGAAACCAAAATAAATGCAAATGTGTAGAAGTCAGAAAAAACCCCAGAGATTTAATTCTAGGTCTACTGGGATCTTTTATAGGGTTTCACTAAAGATTTTTAGATTTCATTTCTTCTCCAACTGCAGTTTGTATGTAATTTTTAATTTTCTTCTGTTATATTAAGCTGTGTAGAGTTTGCTGTCATAATACAGGATTTATCTTTCTCTCTTTCTCTGCTCAGAGAAAGTTAGATTGAAGAAAACTTCTGCAGCTCATATCACATTTAAGATAATCTCAAAAAAACCGCAACTCATACAAGATCAATCAGCCCTGATATTTTTGCATTTTTCTACACGATTGTGCTCTTTGGCCTTCCCTTCTTCTATTTATTACTGAGGATGCCCAAATAATGAGTGTGCTTGCTTTTTTCTCTATCTAGCCTATATTCCAAACCTTCCCAGACAGCCCATTTGCATCAGTTCCTCCTCCCCTTTTCTCTTCCCCACTTGCCTTTGGTCCCAGATTTTCTGCTGCCTCAATGTTTAACTGCTTGACTTATCCCAGCCAGGACGAGATATCCACTGCATGGAAACAAACAGTGTTGTTCATCCTTGCAAAAGTTTCCCAATTACTTCTGTCCTTAGAGGTCTGTCACTGTAAGCAGATCAGGGACACTGCAGTAGTACTCCATGGGGTGGTCACACAGGGTTTCATTTGAAAGCGGTCTTCAGAAGTAACTATAGCATCTAAGTGATCATCAGTGAATTAAAACAGCTGTAAATGCTTCTGTGTTTTAAACAGGCAAGTTTCTGATCCATATGTTTTATAAATAACACTATGTCTATGCCTACATACGCCTAACAAACTTAAAGGTGTCAGAGGTGCTGTACATTGCAATTTTACTCCTTTCATGGTGAAACAGGAGGGCAGTGGACAGCACGCTGTGTCCCCAGCCAGCTAGCTGTGCCAAACAACCCCAGTCACAGCTTAGGAATCAGCCTCAGCCAGGGACTGTTTCCAGTTGACAAACTGAATATCTTTTACCTATTTTTGGAGAGTAAGCCAGTTTAGTGGCACACACCAGGCTATTCCATGCCAGCTGGCCTCTGTCAGAGAATAGCTGCAGGGGAGTTTAATTTACTGCTGTAGTTATTGAGGATGTGTTGCTTGGTTCTGTGTCATACTGGAGTGAGTGTTACAGTCAGAACTGGAAACTGAAGTCAACTCATCAGCCTTATGCTTAAACTATTAGAAAACAGAAATGACTTGTGCCTTAATTTGGTAGAAATTTTGCAGCTAGGTAATAGGAGGTAATTTACTGAGTTTTCTGCAAACATATCAGTTAAGGATTTTCCAAAGTATTCATAAAACCAGGGACATTGCTGCAGGATAATATTTTAAAGCTCTCACGTTCATGAAATCCACCTTTATTTTTGTGTTTTTTTCAGACAATGACATGGCATCAGGGGATGGAAATTCTGTAAAAGAGGAATTCGTTAAAGAGAAAGTTATTCGCTCTCCAGTAATGAAATGGCTAAATCCTCGCTGATATTTACTTACACTTGTAAGACTTTCAAGTGAATGCATTTCTCACAGATTATTGAATATGCAACAACACACTTTAAAAACAAAGTAAATCTATAATGTATGAATATGTAATCTCTGAAGCTCAAATGTGACCCATTTTTAATGAGAAAAATGTTTACTTAAAAATAGACTGTACAGTGTATATGACTTTTGATATTTGTTTTGATAAGTATTTGAACAGAGAAATGTATTGTGGCTTTTTGAATGTATAGAAATACTGAAAACACAACATGATCATTTAAATAGTGCCAGAGGCTGACTCTTGCCAACCTGATGCTGGAAAAGCTCTCACTGAATGAAGGGGACAGTTTGGGTGAGTGATACTATTTATGTGGAACCATCGTGAAAGAAACACATATAAACAACACCTCAGATGGAAGGAACACCCTTGYGCGATAACAATAATAACAACAAAAGCACAACAATGTAAATTAAATAAACCAATATAAGTTGTTAACAATTTTCTAGTTTTTGGAAGTTTGGTGACAATTCCTCAGAGACAAATATGCCTTTCTTCAGAGAGAAAACATCCAGCGCTTCAGTTTATGCATTGTGAATAACTTAGGCAAGACACTGCAGACATATATTGTATTTAGTTGAATTTCTAAAGTTAAATTTTGTACAGAAAAACAGCAGATTGGTAAATTCTACCAATTTGTAGAAGGGGATCTGAAACAAAAGAAGCTGCTTATCGTTATTTAAATATATATGTTTCTATAAACCAGCTAGTTGGTGTCATTAAGGCGATATCTGCATTTTTTCTGGAAGAGTGGTGAGAGGCCAGCAAAGGGACATTCATGCTTTCCATCTTCACTGCTGGCTATGGCCCAGATGTGACTCACAGGGAGTTTATTTGAACCAGGGAGGTCTTGAACCCTCAGCGAGTGATAGTGCAGCCACAGACTACAGTATTTTGGTACCCAGTCCTTTGTTTCTCAATTGCATGAGCAAGTGATCCCATTTCAGCCAGGAGAAAAACTTACACATGTTAGAGTGTTGCAAGAACGGGCAGCCCCTCATTCAGCCTAAGCTGGATGATATTTGTGTAAGTTAAAACTCACTACTGAGAAGGGCTTGCTGATATGCCTGAAAGCAACCAGATCCACAGATAATGAAAATTGATGTTGCTGCCTCAGAGTGAACCTGGATGCCATGAGTTTASGAACAGCCTTGTAACACAGAGCACTCCCATTGGAAGTGTGGCTTGATTTTAACATTTCTTTTGAAATCAACCTGAGCTTTGACAATGACTGCAGTGAAAGAAAGAACACACAGTACAGCAGCCAGAGTTTAGTTCAGTATCTAAAAGCATGCTTTAAAACTATGAACAACAGAAACTCTGTTGCCTTTAAAGAGATCCAAAGTCAACATCTGTGAAAGCAGGATGCTTTCACCTGGGAAAGCAGGCTGATCTGGAACAAGAGGATGATGACAGCAGTAGACATCCAAATGTCACGATGAAAGTGCAGGTTCTCTTGCCATGATAATTGGAGACATACAAACATAAATCTCAAACTAGAATAATACCACATTTTAACCAGTATTGAATGTTAGGGTCTGAGAGGGAATAATGTTTTCTTCGTCTATTTACTAACAAGTGAATTGATTCTAATCTACTGATATCAAAAGTAATTTTTTCTTGATTTCAGTGAGAGTAGGATCAAACCCTTGGTCTTCCAGCAGACTGATGAGAAATATTTAAAGAATGTAGTAAATACTGCATACATTATTAATATTTTGCAACAGTGTCATAAATGACATTATGAGTTCTTGAATGTAAATCTAATAAGTCAGTTGGTTTTAAAGAGTGTAATATTATTATTGTTCAATAAAAAACCACAAAAACCAACAACTGAAAGCATCACTGTCTATTGTGTCTATCTATCAAGAGTAAGCCTGCTGGTGATGGTACAGCCATGGCACATGCAAGTTAGGTATCCTTTTGGTCTCAAATCCACAGAAACACTTCCACAACCTCTGCATCTATTTCAGCAAATTTCTGGGACCGTTCATGATTGCAGAAAATGAGTGGTGTCCCATGTACAGAAAGATTTGTGTCCACACCATTTCAACCACCCTCATCTTCAAAACAAGGTGGCTGGATCCTAGCTGCCTACTTGGAGCAGCCACTCCTTGGCCAATTCCAGTACAGGAAGGATTTGGAAGCTGTCTTTTCTTGTTGGTCTGGCCATTACCATGCCAGGGACTATTTAGCTCTGGAGCAGAGCCTGCAGCTCCTTGATACTCTTTCATTTTTCATAAAGGAATAACCTGTGAATCCACAACTGGCAAGTCAGGAGAAAGGAGGAGATGGAGGGGAATGCCTTGAAAACATTTTTTGGATGWTTTTTACTCTTTTTCATCAAATTTATACAATGCTTTTGTATCTCTTCACCTGCTTCAGTGATAGTTAGTTGCACACAGAATAGATTTCAGGATGAAATTACAGTATTTCATCCTTTTATTTTATCCTTTATCCATTGAAACATTTATCTGTTGTTGCCAGTGACAATGGGACTACACCAGGATAAGAAATAATGGAAATTATCATAGAGCCATAGAATAGTAGAATTGTTTAAGCTGGAAAAAACCTTTAAGACTGTTTGAGTCCAGCTGTTAACCTGACACTGCCAAATCCACTACTACTCCTGAAGTAAAAGCTGTGAAATGGTTCATCACAGAATGTGGTCCTGTCATCTAGTATTTATTTTGGTTTTAGTGGGATCTTACATTACTTACAGTATGAACATGTTYGGCAAATAAGCCTCATTTCTGGAAGGTAGCTCTTACTTTCTCAGCTGCTGAACTGTAAGCTACATAATGTATGCAAAGACTCATTTTATCTAATGTGTGATGGCACTGATAAGAACTGTGCTTTAATGCAGTTTGCATTACAGTCTGTATTATGGGGTGCTGCAGACACCATTACAGTTCAAACAATATATAATCAAATGTTTTAGAGCCGAGTCTGAAATACACAGAACTGAAAAGCCTAAAATATATTCAGATGTATTTCACCCACAATTCAAATAATATGTAAGAAATATATTTCCAGTGTAGATAAATTTTAATGAAAAACAGCCTTATCAATATCATCTGTGAGAAACCCCTTTAATGTACCCTAATGTATGATTTCATTATATAAAGCATTTGCATTTGTATTGTGAGATTTATCACTGTGAGATTTATCACTACAGTGTGATTAACAATATGAATTTGCCACTCTAACCTGCTAGGACACAGATATTGGAGCAAACACATCAAAGTACATATTTTAAATTAAAATATATGTACATGCTTGCTATCTATTTAATGGACTGTCAGGTCACAGCAGCACTTTGAAAATATTTCCTGACACCTGCAAAATTGGTAAATATTTCCTGTTCTTGTTGTGTCTGCCAAAAATAGGATTTTCACAAATTGGACAGATAACTTCACAACCATCACAATTTTCACTTTGGCCCGTCTTAATATGGTATTCACAAGGGTTTATCACTGTCCAAGGAAGCTGTGGCTGACAGACTGATATGTTCAGGCATTTTTTCTCTTCCAAAAGTGGCACCATGTATCTTCTGGGTGGCCAGAGACCACGCACAACTCAACTGCTTGGCTTAATTATTTCAGGAGGGTGAGTTTAGCAATCAAATAGGTGTTAAAACAGCAAGACATGCAAACGCTGAAGTATTCCTTGCCTTCTCATTGGCAGTACCTGCCAGTGATCCCTGTACAAGTGCTGAGTACCTCAGTCATGGTTGGGTGGGTGTGTGGCATCCATGCCCGGAGATACTGGCTCTTCTGCAGGCACCAGTGGGGATCCAGCCACAGTCCTGGCAGCTCCACGTCCCCTAAGCTGCCTTCCTGGTCCCACAAAATGCTCTGTGTAAACAAACAAACTTGTGTTTGGATGAAGAGAAAGATGGAGATTTCCTTAACTTTATTAGTACATGGTGTTCCTAATCCTCCCTGATCCTCTTCCATTCACTATGCTTCCAAAGCCGTTGTGCCTCAGGTTCATGTGCTTGCTCCCTTCCTACTTTTAAAAGCTATTAAGTAAAATCTCAATTGAAATTAAGAGAAACAGTTGATTATGCATGAGCTTATCTTCACTATTCTAAGGAGACAGACTAATTTTTCAAAAAATTACATAATCAATGCAATTTTTCTGTTCTGCAAACTCTGAGCTTAACTAAAGTGTGTTTTGATAAACTGAAACAACTGAAATCCTACGAACGTTACTTGAAAATATCTTTCTTCCTCACAGGAGAAACGTCTATTTTTGAAGAACAAATAATGGTTTGGAATGCCATTGAAATCCAAACACACTATTAGTATGTTCCTGAAAAAAAAAGGTACAATGCTGAGGGAGAATGCACCAGAGTCCTTGCAGCTGTGTCACACTTTCCTGTCTGTTATTTTTAGTTTTCCATTCCTGCTCTTTATTTTGGGCTTTGCTTTGCTTCCTATGTAGCTTCCCCTTAGCTCTGTATCGCTCTGTCTTACATATTTCAGGCATTTGGCTCGCTCTCCTTTTTTTTCCTCCTTTTCTTTTTTTTTTTTTCTTCAAAGGAAACTCAAGCAATGCTGTCCAGTTTCAGGAAGTCATGTTTCTCTTGGCAGTGGCTGAGTTCTTGGTTTTCTAAAGGCATTTAGGAAATTTAAATTGCTAGTTTTCAGCTTTTAACATACTACAGCTTCATACTCTGTCATAAGAAAAGAGCAGCACACAAAGAAAACTCAAGCCTGTTCTGTAGGCAAGTAAGTCCTGCACTTTCCACCTGGCAAGCCACCACTACCCAGTTTCACCTTAACTTCCCAGCCTGGCACTTAGTAAAAAAAGGAACATAAACGAGCTCTGGTGAAACACTGTATCATAAAGAAGTATTGCATCTTTCCCCCCTTCCTTCGTTAATATATTGAAGTAYTTGTAATCTTGTAGGGCCAAGTAACTTATCTACAGAACAGAGGATGTTTACACCTGTTAAAAATGTACCATGAATTTCGTGTCATGACTGAATGCTTTGCTAGCAGCCTAGGACCTATCTGCAAAGAATTAGTTAGCAAACTCATCTGATATTTAAAAACATACAAAGATTTTTTGGGTGAAAATTTTTCTTTACCCTGCAATAAACTTCTCTGCAGAGGAATGCACTTCCTTGCCTGTATGCACTCAGAGACTCAGAAATCAGCAGCCATGTGCTCAATCTAAAAGATTTTGTTAAAAAGCCCAGACTAAATCCTTTAGCACATTAAAACTGATGTCATGATTTCTTGGGACTTGGCTTCCAAAAGAGGCGGCAAGCTTGGGGCTGGCAATATTGACACTGTCCAACAGAAAGTACRAAACCAATTGCAGTGAACAACAGAGTATCTGTTTCCCTTCCCTAATTCTCTCACTTCTCTACTTTACAAAGTCTCTTCAAACTGCTGAAATTTGGCAGTGTCCATGTCAAGCCATGTCTGGCTTCCCCTGTCCAGTGTGAGGGCTGGCACTGCCATCCACAACACTTTACCACCACCACCCCAACGGGCTTAAAGCAACCAATAAAGCAATGTTTGGTGAAAACTATGCACAAATGCCCTGGTCATTAATTAAATTAATAAGGTTGGTATAAATGATCTTAAAAAATTATCAAGGCTTTACAATAATTACCAGGGATACCAGGTAACCATCAAAGGTTCTCTGTCAATTCCTTCCACAACTGGACAGTGGAGAGAAAATAAAACAAAAGACTCACGAGTAAAGGACATGAAGAGATCTGAATACTCTCATGGGCAAACCAGATTTGACATGGGRAAATTATTAGACTTTACTACCAATAAAAAATGAGACCAGGACAACGAAACATAAAACAAATCTTAAAAAAACATCTTGTCCCCCCTCTCTCTCTCCTTCCTGGGTGCTGCCTCCTCTCTGCAGTGGTGCAGGGAGATAGGGAATGGAGGATATGCTCAGTTCATCACACATTGTTCCTGCCACTGCTTAGGGAGAGAGTCCTTTCCCTTCTCCAGTGTGGGGTCCCTCCCATGGGAGACAGTTCTCCATGAACTTCTTAGCTTGAGTCCTTCCCATGGTTTACAGCTCTTCAGGAACTACTCCAGTGTGGGTCCCTTCCCACAGTGTGCAGTCCTTCAAGCACAGCCTTCTGCAGCGTGGGCTCCCAGCAGGTTCACAAGGCCTACCAGGAAACCTGCTCCAGCATGGGCTCCTGTCTCCATTGGGCAGGTCCTTTCTGGGACCCTGCTCCAACATGGGTCTCCCACAGGGTCACAGCCTACTCTGAGGTATCTRCCTGCTTCAGTGTGGGTCTCCTCCAGGGGCTGCAGGTGGATCTCTGCATCCCCAGGGAACCTCCATGGGCTGCAGGGGCACAGCTGCCCCACCATGGGCTGCACCATGGGCTGCAGGGGAACATCAGCTCTGGTGCCTGGAACATCTACTGTCACTCCTTCTGTTCTTCTGTGAGTGCAATTACRTCTGCAAAATATTTTTTCCTTCTAAAATAAGTTAATTTTTCAATATGTTAATGAAGTGTTATTATATTCTCTGATGTGCTTAGTCTTGGCCAGTGGTGGGTCCACTTCGCAGTGGGTGCCCATTGGTTCTGTCAGATGCTGAGGAAACTTCTGTCAGCTTCTCACAGAAGTCACTCTTATAGTCCCCTCACTCCACCAAAACCTGGCCACGCAAAAGCAATACAGTGACCTGGACTATAGCTGGGCCCAGATCTCTCCCTGGACCTGAAGGTGTTCAAGTCTGTAGATAGCTTTGCTTTGTCTTGAATAAGTAGCTAAGTAGATAATCATAGTGCGGTGGCTTTTTTCTATTGATCTCAAGGATGGACACATAAGAACTAGAAGAAGGTGAGATCAGCCTCAGCTGATTCAAGTGTGCAAATACTGGGACACCTGGAACTTGATGATTTCAAATAGGAAGTATGTGGTAGCTGAGCTCGACCCTTACACATGGTGAGATAGAGTTATCCAGTGCTGCAGTAAGAACATAACATAAGGAGGGAGAARAGCCAAATTAGTTCAGGCTGAAAATTCTTCTAGCCCAATATGTTCCTCACAGTGACCTTTAGCTCCCTAACAGCCGTCAAACTAGACAGTCTTTTTCTCAGGCCTTCCTTGGCATCTGGCACCTTTTTCTAGTGACCAATCTATAATAACAACAAGACTGTTCTTGTGTACTTCAGACTGTACCAGCAGCAGAGATACTTGTGCTGTGCTGAATGACTCATCTGTGAACAGAGTTGTTGGGCAGACCCCAGCTTAATAACTTGTGGAACTTGTTGTCCACCTGCACCTTCCAGTTTCTTGTAGTCTGAAATAAGATGAATTTTTTGAAACTCACGGTTTTCTATTCTATCAGGCAATTTTTTAAGAAGCACCATCTAACCTTAAGTCCTGGGTCCACAGAGCTCATTATCTGACTTGAGCCATGAGAGCCTCCCTGTTCACAGCACATTACAAATTCAKCTGTGGAGTTTGAATCTTTTCTTTACATAGAATCATAGAATGGTTTGGGATGAAAGGAACCTTAAAGATGACCTAGTCCCAGCCCCCCTGCCATGGGCAGGGACATTTTACACTAGACCACTTTGCTCAGAGCCCCATCCAACCTGGCCTGGAATATTTCCAGGGATGGGGCAACCACGGCTTCTTAGAGCAACTTGTCCTCATGCCTAACCACAGTAAAAATTTCTTCCTAATATCCAATCGAATTGGATACCTTATTTCAGCTTAAAGCAGCTCACCTTTGTCCTTTAAAAAGCCTGTCTCMATCTTTCCTGTAGGTTTCCTTCAGGCACTAGAAGGCTTTCATGCTTCCTTCATGCACTGGAAGGAGTTGCCACCATTGCCATGTGCCTGGGGAGACCTCAGCCAGAYTGACCTACCATGCTCCAACCCCAATTCCCTGGATGCCTTCACAGGGTGATAGGTTTGAAACAGCCCTTTCCAATCACTTAAATTTAAACAAWTTTTTTTTTTAAACTTTTTTGTCCTGTTCCTCAGGCTCTTAACTTTGCAGTAGTCTCAGTAATGGAAGGAGGAGACCAGATTTAAAGGTCTGTTGAAAGGCTGCATTTCAGGGGCAGGTGGTACTGCTGCAACAGCATGTGACATGGCAGTGGCTGGAATTAGCAGGAGAGGAGAGGGTGAAGACCTAATTTCTCCAATTAAGCCTGAGCCTATAATCAGCTCACTGGCCATACACTGTCCTCTTTTACCGTACGCTGGATAAGATTTCTTTCTCAGGACACCTRATTTCCTATTTGCCAAAAATAGCTCTCTTTGCTCAGTGATGTGAATTACGTGGGTCCACGTGTAAGTTTCTGCCTGTTCCATGTGCTTTTATGCTGCAAAGGATTGGTCTATAAAAGTACTAGAATGGCTCATTTCTTTATTTATGTTTTTAAGCATTTGAATGGAGAGACCGGTTCTTACCTTTGTGACATTTTCCCCCTTGTTATATTTAGACAAGGAGAAGATGAAGAACTAAGAAGCAGTGAAGAAAGGTGAGAACCATAATATGTCATGTTTAGGAACTTGTTCGTTTCACCAGGGCATGAAGTACTTCGGTATTACTTATGAAATTTGGAGAAAAAAAATATACAATATATAATATATCTCAAATAACATTTTACTTATATGCAGTATCTGCCATTTTCCTTTTCTCTTTAGGTTAGTAGAGCCCAAAAACTTTTGAGCCAATCCTGCTTCCAATGAAGGAAATAGTGAAGAATTCTGTGACTGGAAAATAAATAATAGGATCCACAGCATGCCTGCAGAGTATGAAATTGTACAGGAAAGTATGAAACTTCATATGCTGTTTAGTAGCAGAGCAGGAGTCACTACAAGAAAAACAAACATTAAACCAGGGTTAAGCATTCAATGGACAGAAATGCCATTGCATTCATCTGTATTTATTTGTGTTTATTAGTTGGATGTTCTTTACTTTCCTGCATGCATGTGAAAGCCCTTACTGAACTTTCCCAATTTTTCATCCATCTCTGCTCTCTGGAATGCTTTGGATTTGCAGCCAGGTCTTTGTTGTGAGTAAGGAGTAGGGTCTGTCTATTATCTTGTGCAGGGAAAAGAGTTGGTGTTCTTTTTAATGAATCAAAATATGTGTTCTCTATTTAAAAAACACAATATATCCTTACTCCCTGTAAACAATCTGACCTTCAGGTGGAATGCAGCCAGAGGGGCTATAAATAGCACCCTTAGTAAGAGAGGAGACAGAAGCATTGAGAATTCAACTGGCAGTGCTCACATGGAGAAATAGCAGAGGGAGCTRCCTATAGATTTTGTTCTCTGAAAAGCTCAGATGTAATGTCTGTAGAAACTTGTCTGAATCTACRTTAGGCAGGTAGGAATATTTTTCTCCAGCAAACAACAGCATGGAACCCTGTGTATTACACAAACTTTTTGTCCCTATGTGTTGCTTCCTCCACCATTTCACAAGTATCCTGCGKTCCTTAGTGTGTTCCCATGGCCACACTCACAGACAGAAAGGCACTACAGGCACTGAAGGCAGCAAGTAGAGGGAAGAGAGGGCCAAGTTCCCACCCAGGACCCCACTGGTACTCTGTGCCAAGGCAAGGGCTCTCGGCAGCTGTTGTAGGTACCAGTCCAGTGACTCACCTACTGCATCATGTTCTGTCATGAAGTGCTTTCTAAACATTTGCAAGGCACTCCTTCAGGTATCTTGTTGTTCAATATGAAGAGGAATGCCAATTAGCTTTATTTCTCTTTGCTATAATTTGGTATGGGAAAACTTGATTATGGTGCAAGGTGTGYACTTTTTCTGTATCCTAGAGCCTGACAATTTTAATGAAGAAGCTCTGAGCATGAGACTGCTACAATTTATTTACTCATCAGAGCTCTACAAGTTTGTTCAACAGTCATGAATGTTTTCTCTGTCTCTGAACAGATGTTTGCTTCCAGCAGGCTTGTGCATCTTTGCAACAATTTCTCCAGAGAGACTCATGAAAATATTTTTATTCACACAGGTATTTTGGGAACTAGTATTTTTTCACACAAGTGTGTTTGTATGTAAGACAGATGGTGCACATAAATTATACTGACTGATTGTCACGCGCAATTAAATTTTATTAATTTCTCAAGGAATATAAATTAAATCATAGGAAGATCCTTTCCATAGCCTCTGCCCACATATCTCTCTGAACCTGCTGGGACTGTAGAAGCATTGAAGTCYGGAAGGACAGATAACTACAATATTAGTTCCTGTTATAGTTCTCAGACATGCTGCAAAAACACTGTATGTTCTAGGTTTTATTTTATTTCCCAAACTCATTTCGGTGGCATGTAAATGTGGAAGTCCTACTTCCCTCCTCAAAACCAGGCCCTCTTCTCTCACAATGGAAACAACATCCTTCTCATCAGAATGAAACTGAATAGACAGACCATCAAAGCTGTGTAAAAGCACCAGCTGCCCGGACACATACCAGGACAGCAAAACTATTTACCCCAGGAGCCTTTCAGAGGATTCAGGTCAAGTCCATTGTATGTGGAGTTGACTCACGTAAATTTGAGACCTCATTGTCCCTTTCCCTCTCTGCTTCCCTCCTTTTGTTTCATGCCATTGTTTCTAGGTAGCCATTAAAATGCTCTGGGACAAAGACCATGTCTTCCTGTGAACTTACACAGAGTAGAGTACAAAGAAGTCCCAGTACCATGTGGGACTGTGCAGTCCCACACTTTGAGAAAACACACCTCAAGAGCCAGGCAGCTATGCATGCACATGTGCAAACACCTCAACCTCAAATGCTGGCTATGGTTAACAGTGGTACAGTGGTTACAGTGACGCATCACACCTGTAACTCACAACATAATTTCAATATCTCTGGTATTTCCTCTATGACTCTAAGGCTTAAGTTACACAGAAGGACGATCAGACAAGCGGCATAACTTTGTATATAGAAAACATGGGGGTCACCCAGAGAAGCTGTGGATGCTGCACCCCTGGAAGTGCCCAAGTCCAGGTTGTATGGGGCTTTGAAAGACATGACCCTTAGGTTGCCTTCAAACAAAACTATTCTGTGAYTCTATGACACACTATATAACACTCCCGTCTCTATTAAAGTAGCTCTCTGAGCTCCTATTTAGCGTTCTCTTGTTGAGTCTTGCTAGGCTAAAGCACATTCAGCCTCACTACTATGCTAATTGGTTTCTTCCTGACCGCAATTTAAAAAAAATTCTCATTATAAAAAGTTCTTCTATGTATTTTTATCGCTACAGATATTTTTCCAGGCAGCAGTTAAAAGTTAAAAGTTAAAAGTTGTTTCTCAAATAAAGCATGTTTCACTCTCCTCCAACTCTGTAAGACAAAATTACTTCTTATTCTAAAACCTGTTATCTATTCCCTTTTCCACACAACAGGTTTAAATAGTTTTCTTTAATTATACTTATAATGTTTGCTTTATACTATTTCTGTCCAGTTCTTCTTGGAAGCGTAAGTTTCTTTCCATGATCTGAAACATGTAAGAAAGAGAATAGAAAAAATAGAAGAAATACTGAGCCAATTTTGAGAGCTGTGAAGCTTTTAGCGCTGTAGAGAAATGACTATGTCATTGCATCTCATTCACAGCCCTCATGAAAATGCTCTGGGTAGAGCCATATGGGCAGTGTGGAGCAATACTAACCTGCAGTGATGGTCCTTCCTCAGCTGCAGATGCCGCCACTGAGGGCCAACATGAGCATGACCAGTAATACTGTTGCATGTACAGATCAGGGGATTGAGGATCCATAGAAGCAGCCTGGTAGCTGCCTGGCAAGCCCTTCTGAAGTCTGCTGCTCTTGCTACCAATCTGAATCCATTTCTTTAGACAAAGGGGGACAAGCGAGGCTCACCCATCATCTTGGCAGCTGTGAAGCACCAGTACGGCAGGGTGCACCCACACTGTTGGGCTGTCTGCACACAAATGACTTTCTGTTCTAGCAATACTGCCAACATTTCTTCACCTGAGCAAGAGAGTACATTTGTTAGCACTGCCTAAACCAGTTCAGAGTGGAAGACACTCCACTGACAGAAGACTCTTTTACCGGAATAAATTCATAGCCACTAGGGCTTTTCTGGGCAATTTTCTTCAGACTCACAGCCAACACTACCATGATGCACCAGCCTGCTGGTGGAGTGGCTATTTGCTCAAATGATAATGTCAAAGAACCCTGATTCCAAGTAAAAGAGCCATGTGTTCTGTTCACTTCTTGTTAAGAAAGAAATATTTTCTCTACCTCTGTAAACTTTACTGGGATTGTGCTTGTAGTCAAACGCCTGAAAATTTCACCATTGGCTGAAAAAGTGTTGCCTAGCTCTTGCTGATCTAAATCTCTTAATTAAATATGATTTTACTGGATGGAATTGGAGGAGTTAAAAGTGCAGTGCAATAAACCAATTGGAATCAAATAAAGAATCAACAAAGGATGCAGTCTGGACATTTTTAAGAATTACTGTGTTGAGTTTTTTTCCCTAAAGCAGTAGCAAAGTGCTTTGGGAACATTGCAGGTTTGGATATTGATGAATATTTGTTTTAAATTGTAGCTTGGTAAATTTTATGTACAATCCAGATARAAAATAATGAAAAACATACATCTTAGTATCATGACATATATATATATGTATATATAATCCACTATAACTGCAAGTAAGCACTTTGTACTTTAAAATGAAGTTCTCTAAGTAAAATAATTGCTTATTACACATCAAATATTATTAGTAAAATCGATGAGTAAAATTGTTATGATAACATATTATGTTGTTGGTATTTTTTTAAACTAAAAACTATCAAGTGACATCTATACTATTCTTCATTTGCTCCAGAATGCTGTTGGTAACATTAATGAGTGATTTTTGGTTATCATAACAATGGATAACTATTTAATTCTGGGGGAAAAAAAGGACAACAGATAAAGGCTTTTCTGTCTCTGTTTTCATTTGTTTGTTTTGTGTGGACAGGAAGAGTTTAATATGCTGTATTCTGAGCCAAAAATTGCTGTAAAATGATATTGGCACAAATATCTGAAAAATGCCAGAGACAAACATAACTTAGGAGAAGAAAGAATAAATATTTTTCAAGAGGAAAGATAGTGGAGTTTTATGTTTTAAAAATGCACTCTCTGTGGTAGACCTCACTGGCTGTGAGCTCAGTTCTCATATGACATAAGTTTTCTGACTGGTGTATTTAAATTTAGGATATAAGTAATACTGTAAACTGTGTTCCATCATGCAGCTTTTAAAACACTTGGAAATTTCCCCACATGAGATGCAAATGAGATTAATGGGATTCTGTAGCTATCTCTGGGATAAATGGAGAGGCTGTCTGCACAAAATTACTGCCATTTCTTGTCAGTCTCCTGATTGCTATAACTCAGCTCTCGTTAGCCAAGTATGTCATCAGAGGACATCATCACAGCTGAAAGGACTTCAGGACTTAGACTCTACTACCACTGTGCTACATTTTCTTAGCTAAAACATAGATCAAAACTGTTTGGAAATGCCATTTGAACACTCAGGACAACCAGATCTCCTGGAGATATTTCTGGGGACTTGTGATTCACTGGAATTCTCCTTCCCTCTTCATGTATTGGGTTTGAGCAATGTCTCAGTGAGACCAGGCTGCCTCCAAGGTGATGTTAGACAAGATCTTAGACTGCCTTGGCCAGCAAGATGAAAGTTCAAGTATTTACACTTGTCCAAGATGAAATATATCTTCAAATTAATCAGATTTTCATACTAAGGGATGCTGCTCTCTGTTTGCAAGCAAAACAGCAGATAGGAGATGTGCACAATTCATCCATAGGCATTTGCATAACTAAAATCTCCCCTGTGTAATTGATCTCTCAAGTAAAAAATATACGTTTTAATTGTAAAACTGGTATGTTGTTTAGGAATCTAGGACAGTGTATAGTCCTACCTAAGGCTGACCTGCGTTTGCATCCTGTCTCTTCAAAGACAGAATGTATCTGCCATTCCTTGCAACAGTGGCTGAGCCCTCAGAGCATTCATTGCACAGCTCGGTGACAATCTGTGTCCTCACTGTGTGCTGGGTGCCTCTGTGAGCTTGAGTTCACTGGTAAATCACACCTAGACAATGAACAGCGCTAACCCCCCCGAAAAGACAAAAAGCTCTCAAGGTGAGAAGGGGATGCACATGCAGCACAAGGACTCTGAGCAGGGCTCACCACATCAAAAGGATATACGCTGCAAGAGAGCTTAATGGTGTGGCCAGTTAGTGTGTGCTAGTGCCAAGGTGACACAGGGCTGTGTTGTCACCCACGAAGCTGTGGTTGACCTCATGCAGCCTTACCTGGAGGGGTAGGTGGGACTCCAGCCGTCCATTGTCCCCTCTAACTACCACTTACACAATTCTTACTTAAAATGCTCATGCAGCTGTAGAGTAATTTGTTTTCCTTCTAAACCTCTACAATTGTAAACCCAAGGCATTCACAACAACTGCACACACTCATCTGACCCACTTTTGATGTTCTTTAGAGGGTGAGAGGAATTGTCTCAAAGAACTTATCATTCTCTATAAATTATGCAGGGAATCTAGGGAGAACAGATCACAGAATCACAGAATACAGAATCACAGAATATTCTGGGTTGGAAGGGACTTACAGAAAACCAGTAGTTTTCTGCACTGCACTTGTGTGAATTAAGTGAGGTGAACACTAACTCAGTCTTTCAGTTGAGATAAATACCACAGCATTCTTCTGGACCCTGTGTTAAAATAGTACTTATAGCTATATATAAATATTAGATATAGTGAAGCATAACACAGTACCAAGGATATACATTATCTGGCAGTTGGTGAGTGGAAGTTGGAATGGAATGGAATGGAATGGAATGGAATGGAATGGAATAGATTGTTTCCATTGGAAGGGATCTACAAAAATCATCTCACACAAATCTACAATGCAGTGGCAGGGAAATTAAGGACCTTTTTATTGTTACTAGATCACTATGAAGTAAAAAGAAGAAAATAGAGTTGTCTTGAGGGAAGTAGAGGAATATGTAAAATCATTGTTGATTGAATAAATAAGTGCATATTCTGTTTGAAAAGAAAATTTTCCAATAAGACATTGAACTATGGAAACAGAAGAAACTTACAAGCTTTTGAGAAAGTTTAGTTTTCTAGAACTTGGATATTTCTGGAAGCAGGGCAGGGTTTGTGAATAAGCTTTTCTACCTAACACTGACCTTTGAATATTTAGTTTTGACTGTTGTCTTGGACATTTGTCCTCCTAATTGTGACAAATGTGAAAGAAATCTGTTAGTCAAACATAAAACAAGTCAAAGTGGCCAAAGCATCCAAGCAGAGGAAAAGGCATTCTGATTACATAATTCTGTAATGATCATGACTGACATCTCTGTTTTCAAAAGGCACTTAACAACAACAGAAATAACTTTTTTCTGTGGAATGAAAGAAGAATAATAAAAATATCTTGAGAGAGATGCTAAACACATGAAGATCACTTATTAAGGTTTCAGAGAGATATAACAAAGTACAAGTGTCTCACCATCTGGAAATAGCACTTGAGGTAGTTACCAGAGAGCAAGAACTACAGGGGAACAATAGCAACAAAATATTCAATGACTCAGAAAAAGGACAAATCCTTTTTCTTCCTCTCTCCTGAGGAGTGATCCCAAACACCAAACCAGTAGGAGCAAAGCATCTGAAATATTTTGGATAAAATGTAATTCTGACTACTTTCCATCCTGTGTGGTACTTAAATAGAAGATCCAGATTTGTATCTTAAACCCTTACTGAGGAAGGAAGAACTGCGTTAAAACTGTGCATTCAGAGTGTCGTTGTGGATATGAGTAGGGAATTAGGCATTTCCTAAATATCCAAAACATTTTATCTGAGTTCATCTTCACCAGGTCAGCTGGGTCTGGCAGTAGGTTGAAGAATACATCAACGAGYAAAATATTAAGCTATGGTTTAATTCAGGCCACACAATTGCTGAGGCGCAACTGAGGGCACAGCTTGCACAACTCGGAGTTGACACCCCAACAGGTGATGCTAAAGAGGCAATGTGTTGAAAAAAAAAAACTGAAGGGACTTTAGGACTTTAYGGATTCTAGAGGACTATAAGCTGGGAGAGAACCCAAGGTCCTGAAAGGTGATATCAGAGAGTGGGAGGTGAACTTGCTGCTGCGCTAGGGACATCATCTGTTAGTCCCGAGCTTCTCTTGGAATGGAAAAAAACTTGACTTGGGAGGATGGCACATTTTTATGATTTGACGGATACTTGCACTTAATGAAAAACATCAGATAGAAAAATTTGTTATAGCCTGCTTAATAAATAATTTGTGGGTTTTGTAATTTTTTTTCACCACAAAGAGAAAGGTATTTTGCCTAGTTTGTGAATTCTTAAACTGAGCTTTGGGAGGAAATGCATCTGATACAGTAATGGAACCAGCAATTTGCTTTCAAGCTGTGAAGTCCAGAGGATAAAATGTCACAACTAGAACAACTAATAACCTTAGATTTCTTCAGATTTCCTCATCCGAAAAGCAGCCAGATCTCATTTGGCTGAGCTTATAGATGAGGACAAATTCACAGAAATCAAGCGGGAGCAGGATTGAAGAACTTTTTACAGAGTCATTTCGATTACATAGTCTGCTTGGACAGGAACAATTGAGCATTTTAAGAAATCATGTAACATAGACATGCTATCCAGAAGTTAAACACTTCAGGAGGAGAAGGGAGTTAAAAATCTTGGTATGAAGTTATATGACATGGAGAGAGACTGTTTACCAGAGCATGCAGTGACAGAATAAGGGGGAATGGATTCAGACTGAAGGAAGATTTTGATTAGATATAAGGAAGAAATTTACTGTGAGGGTGGTRAGGCACTGACACAGGYTGCCCAGAGAAGTTGTGGCTGTGTCATCCCTGTAATTGTTCAGGGCCAAGCTGGATGAAGCTCTGAGTAACCTGGGATACTAGAAGGTGTCCCTTTAGAACTGGATGACCCCTAAGGTTCCTCCCAGATGAAGCCATTTTATGATCCTACGACATTTATTAATATTATATCACATACAGCTGTTGTGAGCTTATTCTTAGTCCTTAATAATAGCAGCAGATATGAGGGAAAACAGCGTCACACACTCAGTGCAACACTGAAGTACTAAGTACCAAATACAATAAATCTGCAGCCACAAATAGTTTGTGGACATGTAGGTTCAACTCTGAGATTTTTCTCTAAATCTTATAGCACAGATGCTAAGCAAGATGCTATTTAACAATGATGAAACAAAAGTATTAAACTATGAGAATTTGGTAATGAATCTGAATAGCTACTACATTGCTTGAGAGTTACGTTAATGGTACTTTACTTTAACCAACAGATCTATCTCTTGGCGGCCTTCCTGGTGTGGGTTCTCTAGGACACAATGTCATTTTGCCTATAACCACAATATTTCTACAATGCTTTGGAAGAAAAAATATCTAGACCTCCCAAAGTTTGGTTTGTTACTAACTTTCTTGGTTGTTCTACTGCAATTCCTTATTGCAAAATCAAGATATTTTGCAAAGGTTTTTGGCTAGGAGTGTACCACATATCCATAGAGACAGACATAAAAGTAGGATAGCCAAAACCACTGAAAAACATTTAGAAGTTACATCTTAGATRTGTTAGATATCCTGATAATTATACTGGTGACTTTTGACACACTGGTAAATACAATTTATATAATAATATTATTTTGCAGAAAGAATATAAGCTTCATACATTCTTAGAGAAAAAAACTTGGCAAACTATCTTAAAGAAAACATTTTTGGCCATATTTGMTAGTATTTGCTGAAAGGACTCTGGATTTTTGAATTACCTCTGTATCTCTCATGTGTTCTGTATTTTCTCTCAAATGAAAACAGCCCAAATATGCAAATCTACACACGCAGATGCAAACTATTCAAGGTTGTCTTCATAAACTTTTGAACCCTTCTGGCATCTAAAAAGGAACACAATCACAAAAGAATTTTAAGGAATTATTGGAACCATTTATCAGAATAGGGGAGCAAGTACTAGCAAACAATAAACTGTCATTGGTGTTTTCCAAAGATGCGAACCTAGTTCACCATTCCACATTGTAAGTATTTGTGAGACTTCCAATACGATACCCAAGGACTGTGATTAATGTCATGTGCCTGTTTATTTTTCCCCTGAGAACCTGAAAGAGTAAAAAAAAGATCACAACTAAACAAAAGCATATCAATAACAGGAAACTGTTGGTGAGAAATACCCTGATCTTCCTGTAAATTCACGTCACCACATTCCCCAGGGACAAAGGTGCGTGAACAGCATGGTAAATAATTATGATTTAATATGAGGCCTTGCTATGCTGTTTACAGTTTAACAACAAAAAGGAATTGTTTCTCAAGGCGCAAAATAAGCAAATAATAGAAACACATATCAATATAATCAGGAAATGATGATGTTATGTCTGGGTCAGCTGCTGAAAACAGATTGCAATCTATCAAAGTATCAACCTGATATCCCTGTGCAGCCCAGAGAAACATCAGTGATGGGAGAGAGTCTTTCCCTGGTTTACATGCCAGTTATCTAATTTTGATYGTTTTATGAAAGTTCTGGGGTTTTGCAGAAGATTCTCTATGGCTATTTTTGCTTTCTGATGTTTAGGGAATTTGACACTTGTATTTGCAGAGGAATTCCTTGCATTTTGCATAATAAAAACTGAAAATAAAACAGGAGAAGGATAGAATGGAAGGAAGAGTAATAGCTGGTCTCTTTTGAGAACATTATTTTGTTTAATCTAGCCAGCAATAATGAGAAAAAATAACATTGAAGWAGCAAACACCACTTTCAGCAGAAATCACTGAAGATTCTTAGGTCCTCATTAAAAATATATTTTTATGAGAAATAAAAAACTCCATAAGATCTCAGCATTCAGTAATTTTTTTCTTCAGAAATATTTTTTAGGGCTGCCAAAGACAGAATCAGCTGTGTAAAGGTGAAGTAGAAAAATTTACCTTTTATCAGAGAACCAATATTGACAGTAGAGGCCTCAAGCATTTAAATATGCCTTCAACCCTTAGATACAGAAAAAAATAATTTCAGATCCTGCTGGTCAGATTTTAAAGATAAGCAGGGTCAAGTAAGGTCAAAGCTTGAACTGGAAAATATCAAGAATTTTCTTAGTGTTGCCTGAAACAGCACTGATGACTGGAAGGACTTTCCTCTATCACCCAGGGCTGAAATAAAGCATCAAGACTTGAAGTCTGTCAGGTACTACCTTCTAGGATTGCAAACATTCCTTAAAGCTTCCAAGAACAATTAATATTTGAAGAACTCTGGGGTTTTTTTGCCTTTATCCAGACTATTTTCTTTAAAAGTATGCTGGAGCTTAGCATCTATGTAAATGTCAGCTCCTGCTGAAGGAATCAGTGTGTGCATGCCTGCCATGAATAAGAAGCCTAGGAAGTAAGCAGCAGGCTTTGYACAACTGCTTTAATTCTCCTGGAACTAAAGCACATGTTTTATCATAGCCACTGCAGAATGAAGATACAGTCAATTTTATTTGGCTGTGCCTGCCTGCTTTCCCAAGCAGATGATTTTACACTGTTGTCAGAATAATGCCAGTCATCTTAACAGATGCTTGCACTTTTATCTGTACTCTGCATCACATTCCTTGAAGAGAAGGCTGCCAGAAACAAATACATTTTCTGAGAGTAAATAAGGGAACAATAGACAATAGGAGCTGTTTTATACTGCTGGGTGTAAACAAGAACAACCTAGTTCACATGAAATGAAAAACACTGTTTATCAAGACGTATGTCAGTGGCTGACAGGTGGCAGATGATATTTGGGATCTGAAAATGCATTAGAGCAGGACATAGGCATTGAGTTTGTCTTAAAAAGGCCCTTCTGGAGCTGGATGGAGAGATTAGTACAGATCAGGTTAGTTCTGTAAACCAGAGTAAGAAAAAGATCATTTATTTATTTCTAGAAAACTCAAGACATGTAATTCTAAAGTTTCCAAATAGACTATTTCAATGATCTTTTGAAATGACACTTCAGGACTATCAACTGTTATTACTGTTTTCCAAATACCAGATCAGGAAAAGGACATCACTTTGAAAGACATTAAGCTAGTTGTCACATAGTGTGTATCTTTTCCCTATAAGTCAGACAGGATGCTTAGAAAGTATATAAGGAACAAGAGAAAACATCTCTATCCTCTCCTAGCTTTTATCTCTTCTCTCCCCAGCTGCATTCCTGTATACTCTCAGATTCCAGCCTCTGGTTCTGTTGGATGACATGGCTGGATAAGAAGAGAAAGAGAGGAAGGGAAACATTTGCTAGMGTTGGATGGGAAGGGGAGGTGGAGTTGGCAATAGAACTGCTATTTTTGGCTGACAACTTCTTAAAGATATTCTTTCAATTGATTACTAGGATTAAAAATCAAGGTTAAAARACATGTTTAAGATGAAGCTCAGCTAAATGCAAGTTAAAAATTTGTAAGGCTGCTTCTTTCCCTTACTATYACTTGACAAAGAAGAAATCAGTTCTGATAAAATGGGTGAACTCATTTGCACTTGCTTATATGCAAACAAACTCTGTTGCACTGTGCTTGCTTTTCAGCACTGCTGAAAATGAAATAAACCCCAGGTTAACAAATCTAATAAAATAATTAMTTTCACCACATTTTCAGCACTTTTCTTTCCCAAATTACATCCAAAATATTCCACATGAGTTTGCTCCCTAATTGAAAGATAAAATGATTCTCACCATCCTACAAGAATATAACTAAGACTCAGACACTTCACAGTTAACTGCTTATTTGACTATCCTTGGTGTGTCCAGAAAAATGATAATAAACAAAGATGCTATAACTTTAATCCAAACATTATTCTCCATTGTTGCAAGAACAATGTGACTGCCTTGCATGCTTCCTAAGAATGTCTTAAAACACATAGTGAATTTTACCTATGCACTAAAACAGGTCTGATAATTAGACAGAGGCTGCATATATTTTCCCATTTACATTTGAACAAGACAAGGTAAGAACAGGGGATGAGTCATCAGAAGTGTCAGGAATGAATCACACTCATATTGGAAAATGAATCTAAGATTTTGATCTCTTAACAAGAAGAGTGCGTAATATTTCCAAATTTAACAAAATATTTGCAGACAAATAAACTTAACTTACTCTCCTTTATCAGCAAGTGAAGTTTGTAAAAGCTACTTAAAAATATTGTATCTGAATTTCTGTATAATTTTTCATATTACTTTTGCTGTTGCTTGTAACATTAATAAGACAAAGAGAAAGTGAGGAACTAGAAACAGAAAAATAATTAAACTCCAGCATGCTATGTTACTCAGCTCACTGGAATATACCTTTCTCACCATGGTTACAAACAGCAACATGAACTCAAATGCTCAGATGGTATAAATCATCATTGCTACAATCACTGAAGCAGAACTGAGGCAATTTCTATCTCAGCTGGACTTGGGATCCAGTTARTCTGTTTTAAGTTTTCACAAGTTCTCCATGGAAAAGCAAATTATTTTAATGTTCAAATTCCAGTGATTAACTAATGGACATCCATTCCTAAGTCTCAATGGTCTCCAAGGGACCTCCTTTCACAATCCAGAAATTTTCTCTGCCTGATACTGCAGTGGTGCCTGCCACATTGGTGCTAGCATGTGCCTATCCTCACTAGCCAGCACAGGCAAGATTATAGAGCTACTCTGTGATTTCACAGATGGAAATAACTGGTGACTTTGTGGTTTCTTTGGCAACACTGACATTTAATTGCAAGTCTTTCCACTTAAAATGAACACAATGAAGGAAATGTTAAACATTTAATTTGATCATTCAAAACAGCAGCAAATGGGGAGTACTAAGTTTTGAGACAGGGACAAGAYGTTAAGATGATTGGTTAAGATGTGTACAAATCCTAACTCAATCTCCTAGACAGGTGAACAAGATGTTAACTTTTTAAAARCAACTGGCCATGAAGCAGTTTGTTTTGGAACTGGAAGGAGGTGCTGAATGCTCAACACTTTCAGGTAAGAGGACTGGAAGCACAAAGGAAATTCTTTCTGCTGGAGGATGGAGGGCTTAGYGATGCACTCCCTGCATTGTGATTCTGTCAAAGGAGAAGAATAACTGAAGAAGTAAATTTCTCCCTTTGTTATTACTTCCCTCTTGATTACTGCCACACAGATGGGGGAACATTCTATAAAGAAGATTAAATATAARGGAAAGCAGTGCTCTCAATGGGTCTATTTCTGAAGTTATGCTGCAAAGAAGGCTGAGCAGCTGYGAAATATAGTTCCTAGGCTACGCATAACAGAAAAATTCCTGTTTGACTGTCCGACAGAAGATTAAAGCTACCTCCTCAAGAAAACCCCAATGTTGAGGACATTTTTACAATAGATGGATTTTGATTGTCAGAGCAACAGGTATTTGTGTAGCATTGTGTTTAAGGGAAAAAGACTGCAACACAACATGACTCAAATGTCAGCTATCAAATGACTAATCCTGTTTTTTCTGTATGAAAAATGGTATTCACACAAAGGAAGAMAATGGACTGCTTTCTTTCAAAACTCCAAATTCTTTAATAACTACAACAACAACAAAAAAATCTATCTTGAGCTATTAAGCATTACACTTTATGAACATCAGTGGTACAGACCCAAAAACAAATTTAGGAGCGGGATGGAAAAAGTTACAGATACACATAAAATATACAGTTAGGTAGGTCTGATGCTGCTCTCATTGTCAGCAGTGTTTTCAAACACTGGAGTTCAACTGGATTCAGTGGCGTCACATCACTAGGGCTGAGGATGGAGTAGGAGTCCCTGCAGGCAGTCTTCTCTTCAGAAAACAGCTAGGTAAGTGCTTAGTCCTGAGATCTCATTGCAAGAATTGAATTAGATCTGGCTCTGTCACTCTTAATGAGAAAATCGGGATAACACCAGGAAAATAAAGCCTTTGTAGTTTTAGTGTTTTGGTCAATGTCTGCCACAAAGGGTTCTCAATAACCACACTAGATCAACAGTGGCAGAAGATGCAAAATGGCATAGATCAGTGTGCTGTGAATACAGAGTGCAGTGGAGATACATATCTGTTTTTCTAATATGTTGGGTARAAAGAGAAAGGAAGCCAAAATAAACCAGACAYGCTGTGTTTAAAAGCTAAAGTGTTTGCAGAAGAAGCATGCCAGAGTATGTAACAGTAAAAGTATTGTTCTGTGCAAAGAATACAAATGGACAGCCTCAGAAAATCACCCTTCATTGTGAGCATAAAGAAAAGGAGAGAGAATCTCTCTTTTGAAGGAGAACAAGAATCGGCAATTTGCAATTGGCAGCTTGGGGATCTGCCTATGAAGTAATTTTAAGGTCTCTGGATTATCCTAGCTTTAGGGGAAACACTGACAGACTGTAAAAATAAATGGTCAAAGAAACCTCTTCTGTAATTCATTACGACACTCTTCTTTCTAGTATCTCTATCCCAGTCACACACCTACCACCTGCAGAGCAGATAGCAAGGGAGACACTTTTTCCCTTCTCTTTCCTTTCCACATTTTTTCCTTTTCTGCTAACATTCCTTTCTCTGTCTTCTTTATCCACCTCCCACAATCCTTTCCAGGTCTCCCAGACAGAAGTTGGACTGACCACCAGAATCCAGGCTACCTCTGTTTTGAAGCAACTCATCTCTGTTTCCTTTTGACTCCAGTGATGCTGCAGTGAAGAATTTCTACTTTGAAACTCCCTGCAGAGTGGAAATATCTTTAAAGAAGCCTGGATATAATTTGGAAAGTAATACTGCCATTCCACATATCTGGCCCTATTTTTGCTCTCAGAGCCAACTCAGACACACTCATATGATGCCATGGTTCAGCGAAGCAGCCATGGTCTCCAAGCCCAGCTACTGCTTTCAACCACCATATCACTAGACCCACTCTTCAACAAGAGCACAAATTTTGCTAGTGCTGATAGTACCCCAGGGCCAGTGGGAAAGCATGGATGTAGTGTGCCTTGATGAGATCTGCCATTTTTAAACTGTTGAAGAGAAAAATAATTCCCATTCTAGCCTGAAGCACCTGGTGAAGAACAACAGCACTACACAGATCCGAGAYGACAAGCAAAGCTTCTCTGGAAGGAGAAACTAACTCTCACAACATTTCCTTTTAAAATTTTGCACTGAAAGACAGCTCAGATGATCCCTGCTGACACCTGTGGTTCCTTAGGGCCTAAATGCATACTTCTTGTTCTACAAACAGTCCTTGGTGAACACTAGCCATCAAGATCTTTAGATGATTGCTGCCATGTGKGTCTTTTGTATTGAGCCTTCCTACCTAAATAACACCAAGAAAACAAACTTTCACCAGTGATCAGTCTAAAAGAGGTATACAGGATTAGCACGAGGTCTTACAGCTGGACAAAAACCACAGGGTGACTGGATTACCAACAATGGAGGCCCTGCCTGAGGGGGTGTCTGGGTATATGTGCAAAGAATTATGGGACTATCTGCAGGGCCAGTGGGTGGGCAATGGTTAGTTTTATGGACGACTTATACACCAGGTAGGCAAGACAGTAGAAGTCCAGTACCTCCTAGAGAGTAGYCTACAAGCATATGACCTGGAGTAGTGAAAACACTTGATAAAATGGAGAAGGCACCATGGACACCATCTACAGCTGGGGAGGTCTGTGGCTGGTTTCAGAGTACATCTTTCTCTCTCCCAGCTGCCATAGGGCCACCCAAAMCCCTGAAACATTCTTTGGTAGTAACAGCACAGAGTGAACTGGCTCCAGTTCAGTTGGTCTGGACAATGGAGTGGGATACAGGACTGCTTCCAAAATGTAATCTCAGAGTTGAAATACCACACACCAGAACAAAGTGTTCACACCAGATTTGTTATGGCAGTGAGAGATCAGTCAGACAGGATGAGTCAAACATACTCAAAGTGTTAAGACATTGCTTTTCAAATCCACACTGTCTTTCTTAAGGAAATTAATGGACTAAWAATGAAAGAAATCTTCCTCTTCTTCGTATAAGAAATTGGTTGGGAGACACCAGGAAACCTGGCTGCATGACAAGCTAGCCACAGAGGAACAAAAACTGAAGATATGTCAGAACTTTTTCCTGCTGCCTGTAAAACTTACGGCCATTAAGAATCCACTTCTACTGGTGACCAAGTTACCTCAAGACCTCCCATGTCTCCATGTTTCTATCAGTACTAAATTAAAATTTTTTATTAAATCCCAGCTCTGTGAAGCTCAATGCAAATGTTTTTGATAGGGCTAGCAGGCCTTTAGGTCAGTAATATTTGTCTTTCTGTCCAAGGCCATACATCACTGAACTTTTGTCATCTGCTTCATCAAGTACAGTAGCTTTAATGATCTTTCCAACTTCTCTTCACTCAAAAAYTCTCACGTACATTTTCAGATACTCTTATCTGATGCAATGTTCCCAAGCACCAGAGCACCAAGCCAACAGCCCAGCCTTCAAATCCTATTCTTCCAAACTCTGTGGCAAAACTTACACAATATGTAAAATATTAACCCTCCCAATCATTACAGTAACACTATAACAAAGTATTAAAAACCTACAGGCTGCCTTTGCAGTCCTGGTCATCACATCACACCTAGGTCCACCATTTCACTCTTTTCTCCTTGTTTATCAGAGTAATTTCCTAAACTATTGGGCTGTGACTGTTTTTAAACTGTCCATGCAGGGAGRAGTACAGTACTTCTATTGCCCCAGACAAATAATTGAAAATGATGCAGCAAAAGAGAACTGGCAGAGAATTCTCAAGAAAAGTTGTAATGAGGCAACTTGTTTAGAGATCAGAAAACCAAAAGAACACAAGTTCTAAAAGGTGCACTAAATGAATAACACAATTACAGGGGTTAAAGAGCTAAAATAGTGAATCTAATACAGCATGTACATAGGATCTAAGTTGGAATAAATGTGGTAAACCCTGCTGAGACAAAAGGTCAAAGCCAATGCCAGCCATGCTCCTCATGTGCGGCATGGGGAGCATAGTTATTAATCCAATGTTTCTATTGGTCTGATCCAACCCYAAGAGGTTGTTATCAGAAAGAGGTTGTTATCAAAGAAATTTCCAGAGAAATTTGGAGCCTCTGGAGAGCAGCATGGTGGCAGCCATCTCCCTTGCCAGATGTTGCAGCTGTCCCCTCCTTTGCCAGTTTTGAGGCGAATGGATTTCTCTTGGATTTGACAGTCTGGTCCACTAAGAGCCAGATCATCTGAAGCAATGAAAGGAAAGTGTGAGACAAAGCCTTTCTGCGATCAAGTCTGAGTGGCTATACATTATTCTGTTCACCTCTGTTTCTGAAAGGTGGTTTCAAACCAGGAAAGGAGGAGAAGAAGGCTGAAAACAACAGTGAGGGTACTGAGAACTTAATTTGCTAGAAGAGGCTAGATTGACAAGACAGGCTTGTCCAGCCAGKGCTGGTGGGAAAAAGAGTGCTAGCTACAAATACACTGAGGAAAATGTCAGCACAGAGAGTTTGCATGCCAGCACATAGAGTTTGTTTGATTCAAAACTAATGTTGGCAAAAATGAGGTATCAACTGCCCACAAAGAACTTCAGCTGAAAATCGGTAGTTTCCAATCATGTTCAGGGGAGGCTTTGCAAAAATTGCATTACGTAAAGGACAGGGATGARTCCAAACCATCTGAATGCTTTTAAGATAGAGTTCAGTAACTGAGTAACAGTGATTATTATATGAGGTAATGTTTGCAGTAGCTGGAAGGTCTCATTTAATGATACAGGTGGTTCCTTCTATCCCATGTTGTTATCACCCACAGTCAACATTGTTCTGTAACCATGGCTAACAGAAAAAAAAGGCAGGATCACATTTCTCCTAATGCGAGTGCTTTAGTAAGAACAAGACAGTCAAAATTGTCAAGGCTGTGAAAATAGCTAGCATGAGCCAGAGGTTGTTTAGCCAGTGCAGCAGCATCTCTGTAAGATTGATGCAAGACAGGAATCCCATCCAGATATCAAYAGAAGGTATTGACATAGACAAAGAGACAGTTTTCTGCATAGCAATGGTATGAACTTACTACAGCTGCAGTTTAATAAGTAATCCAAAAAGCAAAGCCATACAAAATACATTTGCAAATGCAATTTTTAATACAGGCAGTAGGAATGAGAGTCATGTGAATATCAGAGTAGAAAAGCTAGAAAGACACCACTCACTTACAGTGATGCTAAAGAGAGCATATGAACAAGTACGAGATCCTCCAGCACATCAATAACAGTGGCACTGGACAGTTCTCACTGATCCAGGATGAGTTAGTTTTGTTGGAAGAATCCAAACCATTTGCACAGGGAATTGAGAAAAACAGACTGATGTGGAGAAATATAAGCGCTTTTCCTAAAAAAAAAGTGTCTAACCAAAGGAGACTGGGTACAAACAACAGTCATGAAGGTTCTGATCTGCAGAAGTGGCATAAAAACCTGCTAAAGCCAAAAAGTATTAGTGAACTGCACAAATCAGTGCAGCAAAAAAAACCCCCAAACTCAAAACTGTAGGAAAGTGTTTTTTTTTCCCTATATAACTACTTTTACTTAGCATTCTGACATACCGCTTGTAATTGAGCTACTTCACTCTCTGATCCCCATACAGCCTCTAACTCAGCCATTTAATAGAATGAGATGATATTTTTTACTAAAACCTAAGAACCTAAATTCTTCAAATATCTTGAGAAAGACCATACACAAGTGCCCTAGAAGTGAAGCCCTCTCCAGGGAGTTGCTTTATCTCTTTCAGTGTACTGAAGCCAGGGGCATGAAAGCATTTTCTTTAGCAKCATCCCTTTGAGCTCCTCTGCCTCCTTTGACCTGTACAAAAGCTGCATTCTAGCCTCCTCCCTGTGCAAAGATAACTTGCATAGTTTTGCTGTAGCTGCTGTTTTTTTCTTTGCTGGACTCTTGGCTGACTGACACTTGATTTGCTTTGGTAGATAGGAATGAAGGTCTGTTTCCAGACTCCCAGTTCTGAAAGATTATCTCTGAGGAAAGATTATCACTTTTGGAGTTGGATGTTTTAAATAGGTACAAAGAAAGAAATGACCTGAGACTTTTGTACAGATTTTCAGAAGAGAGGACACTAATCTGCAACACTTAACACTGAACTTGGGGCAAAGGAAGGTTTCTTTTAAGGCCAGTGTGAAAATTCAGACCCTTTCATATATGTAAATCAGTAAACACCTGGGATAAAGAACAACATTTTCCACATAGTGAAACAGAAAAAGCAAGCAAAAATAATACAAGCTAAGGATTCTGCATTGTTTCCTGCACTTCCCTAATTTGTTTTAAAAATAGATTGATTTCAATAATACTTAATATGCAAGCTACTATACTAGTTATTATATTCTGTAAATTAAGTAAACATGTTGCTAGAAAATAATGATAGTTTGATCTTTAATTAGGAGAGATCACAGGGTGAGTGCCCTGTGTTTGCTAGCATTTACCCTACAGGGTATAAGGCAGACTCTATGCCATGCAATCATAACATGCACTCATGCTTCTTTGTCTCTTCTAAAACTCTTTTGCTTTAGCAGCCTTTATTAGAGCAATTGAGCAGCCATGACAATTCAAGCATGAATGTGAGGACAGCAAGTGAGGACAGCAGATCCTCCACAGGATCCTGCACAGCCTGAAGATGTGCACAGCTGCAAACCGATGTAATTGAGCCTTACCACCCACAGAGGAAAAAAGGAGGATGAGCAAACCCTATGAATAGCTTAAGGGAGAAAAGTCTGCTTTATGGTCTGCTTACATGGCTGTGATTTTTCTCTTGCCCTGATAACATTACTACAGTGGGGATCTCCATTGGACTGGCCTCTTAATAACTTGATCCCAAAAGCACACTACAGCTGTGCAGGTAAAGGGCAACACTCCCTCCTCACCAGGGTAATTCCACCAATTTCTTCTCTGAGTTCTCCAAACCTCTTCCTCCCAGTAACAGTTGCACCTCCTGTGCTGACTGCTGTGTTGAGTTTCTCAGACTATACCATTGTAGCAGAAAAAGATAATTATATTTTCCCGGATGACCTATGCCCGAGTCAATCTTAGAGCTCTCCAATATTGCTCACTCAACATCAGGAGAGGAGCAAGAGGTGAGCACTCATTCTGTGAGATCCTGGAAGGGACAAGAATATGGTGAATACCTGAAGCAGGCTAAGCGGTATTGGTTTGAGGCATGGGGAAGAAAGGAAGCATTTTGATCCCTAGTGAATGCCTATGTCTTCCTCCTGCTTAATTAAGAGCATAGAGCTTTGCCTTGCTTTAGGCTTACAATTTAGGATCTGCCACATCACAATAAATCCCAGTGGCACAGCACAAACTATAATTGTGAGCTACTGAGTACTTCCAGTCCTGCATGCACATGAATTTCTCTTTCAGATACCTRCAGTTTTCAAAATTGTTAATGTGGTTTAGGAACATGCACGGGCCAGTATACCACAGTAACTTGTGGGATGCATGAAGGCGCTTTTAGGAAACCTATTATTATTGCAAATGTGATGCTGAGAGCTGACAACTGCCACTGACTTCAGTAAAAGTCTTTAACTTGAAAAGTCTTTAACTTGTAGAGCCTATCAATCTTAAGAGAAGAGCATGAGAAAAGCATAGCTTTGTAGAACAGGTCCCTTGTAATTTAAACTACCAGAACAATAACGTGAGAGATTAATTTTGAATGATGACTTTAAATACACTCTTTACTAAAGAAAAATAAAATAAAGCTTTTATTTTAAAAAATGCCCTTTTAAAAATTCAATTGTATTAATGAATCATTGCAAGCTTAGAATTTAGAAGCTAAATACTGTTTGATCTCATCTAAATTAACAGCTCCTTCACTTTTCCCAGAACCTCTATTTCAACACTCATTTATAAGGCACTATTTACTTAAAGAGCTGTTACAAGAAAAGAGGACTCCCTCTAGTGTCATTCCAGCCAACATCTTTGGGGATTCGTACGGACCACTGAAAGCTTGTGCTTGCTTTTGATAAAGCAACAGAGCATACATACACAACTACTTTGTGATATTAAGAAGCTTTGGTCCGCTACTCTGCACCTCCATTCAGGAAATCGAACTTCAGTATTTTCCACCTGACAGAGTGTAGCCAGTGCTCAATCTTTCCCATTATATTTATCCGGGCATGTCTGCTAAGKGTTTGTAACTTACCCACAATGGCAATTTCAGCATAATTTAACCAAATTCAAGGAAATAGAAGTTGTTTCAAAACATGTTGAGACCTTTGGGGGATTTTCGTTTGTTCTTGGTTTTGTATTTTTTCCCCCTAATTGTCTGAAAGCCTATGAGAACCCTAAGAAAATCTTGTCTGCAGCAGCAATTTGCAAAGAGTATTATTAATGGAAAATTAAATAGGAACTAATCTTTAAAGTGGTTTTCAGTACCACATGAAAATCCTGTCTTCTCAGTGGAACCTTTTTCCAACCAAATAAAATAAAAATAAACTGTTATACTGGCTGTCAGATGCAAACAAGCAGATCTCCATCGTTATTAGGAAAGAATYGGTCAACTAGTTGCATGATTTTACACATTTGCACAGAACTATTCAGCACTGAGATCAACTACTGGATATGCAGCTGGCATACAGAAACCATTCCATGACTGGAATTTTTTGTAGGCAACAAATCCTGCTGTGCTTTTAAGACATGATAAATCCTTGAATAATACATGCTAAATATTATAAAAAGGGGAAAAAATTAAAACCCCCAAATCACAGACATGTGGGAAAAGCAGAAATAAAAAAGGAAGAAGATTGATGGTGCTTAACAATGATGAAGTATGGTTTAACAGGAATAGTATTTATCCAAATCTTTAACACTTTTCTTTAGAAACCTATGTTCCACTAAAAGCAAGTAGGATCCATGGCTGGAAAATCCTAAATTACATAAGAAAATGTGCCTTAAAGTTATAGCCATGTAGGCATTGCTCAAGATATGGCCTTTCTCTTCCCAGAAGTCTCAATGTTTGTTTTAAACGTCCATGAAGATTTCTGAGTCACAGTACCACAGAACAGTTGAGGTGGGAAGGTACCTCTGGAGCCTGTCCAGACCAACCCCTCTGTTCCAAGTAGGGCCACTGCCAGGTGTTGCTCAGGGCTGTACCCTCTCAAGTTTTGGGTGTGAATAAAGGTGGAGACCCTGCCTGAGCAACCTGTTCTAGTACTTTATCCCAAGCATGAAGAGGATWTTTTGTATTCAAATGCAATTTCCTTTATTTCAGTTTGGGCTTAAATTGTGCTTGTACTTTCCCTGRACACCTGTAACAAGTCCTACTCCCCTTTTCACATGCTCCCATCAGCTGTTCATAGACATTGATAGAATAATGGATTAGATTCCCCTGAATTTCCTCTTCTCTGGGCTGAACAACCCCAGCTCTCTCAGTCCATTCTCTGAGTCAATTGGCCTCAGAGTCAATTGCCTTTCTTTGGACAAAAGGCAAATTTTAAATGAGCATACAAAAAAGAAGATTATTTTGTTTAAGGAAAGTATTAGTTCAGTGATTCCTGCCATTACTAACTAGAGACTGATTACATTTTTGTGACTGTACTGGTTGCTATAATGTGAAATAGATTACCTAAAATAACTGCATCATACTCCCAAATTTCATCCTATACCATGAATCATGAGGTATTTAAAAAAATATGTCTCGTTCATATTTTTTCATTTTCACAAAGTTTTTGTAGCTCAGCCCAGCGACAYTGTTTATTTATTTTTCCTTCTCTGCACTCAGACCTCCAGTGGTGCTCTGGTCCAGCACAGATGTGCCCCTTGCTTGCACAGTGTCCTCCTGCACGTGCCTCACCAGGGCCCTCATGCTCCCTATCTCGCTGCCTTTGCGTTTAGCCCCAAAACCCCTCTCATGTATGGGACACTCCTTTACCTACCTTGTGCCCCTCATTCAAGCACCTTGCTGCAGTATTTTTTGACTACTACTTCTCAAGGCCCACAGTGCAAGTGATGCTGTCCCTTCTGAGGTATAATCCAATGACTTCCCCTGCAAACTTCTCTGCACAGGGTAGGGATAAGCTAAGYGAGACCTGTGTAACTCAGGTAAATGATGCAAAGGCAAAACTTTTCCCCAGGCTTCCCTGTTGCAGCACAGGAGTTTGTTGATGCACATCTGCTTTTCCAGTATCAGTCATGCTATAAATTGTTATCCCACATTAAATCCTCTTTCTGACCTTCTTGTTCACATCTCAAATAGATGCTTTTTGCAATAACTTTTCCAGGTTTTCACAAATCTTCACTGAGTGCAGTCTGAAGTGAATGAAGTTTATCAGGCCTCTGCCTTTGAGATCTTTAATAAAGTTTTAAAGTGATATTTAGGGGAAGATCCCTCTCCRTGATTTCCATCTGGGCACAGATTTCCCCTGCTGTCACATACATTATTCTAAAACTGTAAAGATAGCAAAGCCTGCCAAAAATTTCTAAGGAAAATCTAGACTAAATGCTGATTGCAAACCTCAAAGGAAGAGAAGAACCAGACAGCTGACCCAGAAAAGATATTCATGCCATCACCATTTTTTCTTTTTTTTTTTTCAGTTTTGGTATCTCAGTTACTTATTCTACTTGCTTGGTGTCATATTTCAGGTCACAGATTCCAGTCCTATGTGTAAGGGAGTAACAAGTTAAAAAAACAACCGACCTGTTGAGACACATTGCAATGCACCCTGCTAGCTGATAAAATCGCAGAAAATTTTATGACTGCAAGGCAGTTCCTGGCACGAATCATTTATGTAACTTAAGGCATGTCTGCATATTTGAATTAAGTGTGGTAAAAGCTTATAAATGACTGGCTGAAATGTGCTCTTTAAAAGCGTTTCCTAAGGTGACACTTTGTGCTTTTAAGCACAGGTCTGCAGTGAGGAGGTGTGAACTGCATATTTTTTCTAATTTAGGACCTGTACTTGTTATAATCAGACCATATCACTATAACTAGCTTGGAGGACGTTATAACCAGGTAGGGGTTAGCCTCCTCTCCCAGGAAACAGGATGAGAGGACATGGTCTTCGGCTGTGCCAGGGGACGTACAGGATGGACATTAGGAGGAATTTCTTCTCAGAAAGGTGATTAGACATAGGAATGGCGTGCCAAGGGAGATGGCGGAGTCACCTTCTCTTGAAGGTGTTGAAGGAAAGGCTGGATGTGGCAGTCAATGGCATGGTAGAGCATGGTGGTGCTCATAGATTGGCCTCAGTTTCAGAGGTCTTTCCAGCCTAATCGATTCTATGATCATCTCAACTTCTGAAACCAAATTGTTAGGTCTACCTGTAACATTTTTCTTTGCTAAAGCAGTGTGATGCGTTTCTTTATGGAMCGCATGCAAACACTCTGAGGGATGCAGATGCTCCAGCCAGCAGAGGGGAAGGTTCGAGGTACCTCAGAGCAGCCTCCCACCGCGACAGGCAGGC
Organism: Cardinalis cardinalis; assembly: GCA_014549065.1. Classification (NCBI taxonomy): domain Eukaryota; kingdom Metazoa; phylum Chordata; class Aves; order Passeriformes; family Cardinalidae; genus Cardinalis; species Cardinalis cardinalis. Next base: position 3,147,204 of record JACDOX010000043.1, on the reverse strand, counting down.
CACGGAGACACAGGGTGCGCAGTGGGTGAGTACTGACAACAGCTGTAACCCACATCAGTGGGACAGCAGGTCCCACCCAAAGGACGCAGTAACCCACATCAGTGGGACAGCAGGTCCCACCCAAAGGACGCAGTAACCCACATCAGTGGGACAGCAGGTCCCACCCGAAGCACATAGTAACCCACAGCCATGAAGGGCGCTCGAGGCTGTGGGAAAGCACTGCCCCATCTCCCGTCCCGGGCCGCTGCTCCTGGAGCGGGGGCGGGCCGGCGCAGGGGCTGCGCTGTGAGGAAGGCGGGAAGGAGGGGAGGATGGCGGCGGGCGGACGCCGTCCGGGGT